>CM029019.1:197446508-197868614 GCA_016801055.1 Panax notoginseng | reverse complement strand
AAGGCCATAGGTTGGTCTGAAGTCTTCTCCATAGCGGTGAGTCCCTCGATCATGTCTACTTATAAATGCAGGGTCTCCACTTGGCATATTTAAACCAATGGGAGTCACTTCAGGTTGTCTAGAGGAAGAAGTAGGACCACGACTTCGTATTGGGATTGCATTTGTAGGTTCTTCATTTGGATTTGATGTTTGCCCTTGTTATTGCTTCCCTTTCCCTTTCCCTTTAGTATTCCCCCCTTTATGTCAACATCTAGGGTTTGAACATCAGTAGAGAGTTGCCTCATTCCTTGCTTGAGAGTGAGACTGAGCTATATCTTCGCGATTTTCTTGGACCATGGCCTCAACCTGCACTCTTTGCTAGTGTACCAAAGCCAACGTGTTATATAACCTTTGCATTTACTGAAGGGATGTTTCCTTGAAGTCATGAATGAAGAATCTGAGTTCAAGAATTCTCTCGTTCGTGCCTTTGGTGTGGTTCTCAACAACTTTTTGAATAGAGACAACTGCTTCTTTATGATTGGCAATCTGTGTGAGGAAGAGTTGGTCCCTTTCTCTGAGGCTAGATGTCGTCTCCTTCAATATCTCCCTCAACCTCTTGGTCAATTCAGTTCCAAAGTTTCCAGGTAGGTTGTTGGTAGCTTCAATCATATTGTTGAATCTTTGACTAAGTACAAGGGAGTTGCCTCAAGATTTTCCTCCATATCTTTGGCCATTTGGACTGTTAGGTCAGTCATCTCATCCTTAGTGGGAATGAGATAGACACACTCTAAAATTTGCTTTAATGCAGGTGCAGATTCATCCTTATTACTCCTTTGAAGATTTGATAGGCAGTAGAGGGACCAAAGTACTCATTATTTGATGAGGAAGGGATGTTAGAGTGAGTAATTGGGGCTTTATTAGGCTGTACATTTTGGATATTTGAGGATGGAGTTTTATCTGATGTATGTACAGGTAGTGTATGGGGGAGGTGATTGGTTGGTCCTCGATCGTGGGTTTATCACACTCTCTACGATTTGAGCGTCAATCATAGAGCAAGGAGACTCTACGATCGAGGAAGTGTTTGGTATTTGTACATTAGTCTTAGGGTTTTGGGACTTTATGACTAGAGAAAATGGCTTTTGTTGTTCATTTGGCTCATCAGTCACAGTGATTTGAAACTGTGACTGGAGAAAATGGTGCATTTGGTGAATCAGTCACAGTGTTTTGGGACTCTGTGACTGGAGAAGGGTCGATAGAGTCGTTGAGAGTATCATTCCCTTGCTTAGGGACCTCATCAAAATTATAAAAGTGTGAAGGGGAATGATTTTTGATGAGTGAGTTTTATACACATGAATTGGATACATTCGGGCTTAATTTATTGTTATTCTCAAGTCTTTTAGAATAGTTTTTAAGTATTTGTGTCCATTCATGCATGTTTTACATTGTTTTGTAGGATTTGGGACAAAAGTTACTTGGATCGACGTTCGGGGTGGCTAGATTCGCGTTTTCGGCTTGCCATTTACACAGCAGTCACTTCAGAGCCAATTTGAGTATTCCTACGGACCTTATTTCGAAAAACTTAAAGAATGAAAGTTGTAGATCTACTTCTCCTCTTTCCGGAACATCTTGAATCATCGAAATCGGAGTTCGGACGAAGAAGTTATGCCCATTTTCCCAAAGGACGTCGGAGCAGAAAATGTTAGAGAAAGTGGCAGCGCCGGGGCGCCCATTTTAAGCTTATTTGCAGCGCCGGGGCGCTATAAGGCAGAATACCAGTGTCGTGCCCAGCGCTGGGGCGCTGGGGAAGGGCTTGGTGATGGCCTGGACGCGTTTTGGGCAAATTTTGACACCTTTTTGACTCCAAATAGGATTGATTTGTTCCTAACCTAAAAATTAGACTTGTAACCTATAAATACATGATGTAAGACATAAAATAAAGGGGGATTACATAGCTTAGATTAGAGATACACTCCATTAGATTAGACATTAACCCTAGTTCTTATTAGTTTAGGAGATTGAAGCAACTTGGAGATCATTGAAGATCAAGAGCAGGAGCAAGAGGGGAGCATCAGATTTGCTGACAACAGATTCTATTATCTTCTCTTATCATACTTTTATCTTTTAATGTCTATTCAATTGTGGATTCTTGGTTTTAATTCATTAATTATGAACTAACTCTTTTATTAAGATTTCAATTGAACTTTTTATGGCTATAAATTAGTTATTTGATTTATTCCAATTATTTGTGTTGAAGTGAATTGTTCATCTTGCTTTGAGCTTATTGATTAATTATCTGATCAATAATTACCTTGTTACTCTAGAAGGAATTGGGAAAGGAATTCTAGGGTTAGAACTGGGCTTGGTGACATGTGACTTAGTTATTTGCACAGTGAATAATTAGGTTTGTGAATAGAATGAGAATATCTATTTGCCGCATGTAACATAAGAGGAATTGGGTTTGTAGCGAGTTTAATTCAATTGTTTTGCATAGAGATATAGCAAAATTAATATGGGTTAAATAGAAGGCAATTGATCACTCGAGAGAGGGCTTTTGGCATTTGAGAATTTCTGTTAACAATTCAGTAGATATAATAATTGGGATAGTTGAATAATTGATTTATAATTCATAATTGGGGATATTGGAGTCTTAATTCTTATTTATCTGAATTCCATCAATTCTTAGTTGTTTATTTGCTTTCTTTTAGAATAATCTTTTTGTTTTGTTTAATTTAATTTTCTTAAATCTAGAAATCACAATTATTAGTTGTTTAAATAAAATTGATTTGGTTAAGAATTAGTACTTGGTGATTTTTATTAAATAATTCCTCGTGGGAACGATACTCTACTTTCACTTTATTACTTGTTGACCGTGTATACTTGCACGTATTCATTGATTGCGAAATCAATCAACAATTTTCAATCCAAGGAATGGGAACATAGAGTACCTTATTAAATTCTGCTGAGGCATCACCATTCATGATTGCTTTCTGGGAAAAATTTAGTACCCTTGGGTATCTTTGAGCTAAATTCTCCATGCTTGGATAAGCCTTGGAGGTCTAGAAGAGTTGATCCCAAGTGTTGTGAACCAGAGCTCTATGGAATGGCATCATAGGCAGGAAAGAGAACAAACTGTGATAGTTGATGCTTCTTTGCTCATCCCTGAATACAACAATAACTTCCACTTCTTCTTCTTCATCCGGAACTTCCACAAGTTCTACTTCATCAGCCATTATCTCAGTAGTTTCTTCAACTTCCATCTTTTTAGGGGTTAAGGGGGCTTCACATAGAGTTTCTAGATGCTCCCCCTCAACCTGAGCATGAACTGTCTCAGGGACTTCACGTACCTCCCCTCAGTATTAGAATTGAGATCTTCTTGTATTATCATCTCTCCTTCAGCTGCACTAGCTGTGTTTTCTCCTTGTTGCTCCCCCTCAGTTGGAATAATTATATGCTAAGAGGCAAAAGGACTGATTTCCTTGTTGATGTCAGCCACCACTGAATCAATGATCATTGTCTGAGCCAAGGAGCCATTGGGAGAGCTGGGTTCTTGCTCTTGTATCTCCACTTCAGTTGGAACATTTACTTGCTCAGACCCAGCTGCTACTTCCTTTGGAAGGGCTACAAGCATTTTCCTCTTTCTTTTTTTCCATCAGCTTGATCTTTTTTCTTAGTTTGTCTGACCTCTTTTTATGTCTAGCAACTCTTTCACAGCCACGTAACACGTAAATTAGGCCTTTAATCAACATATAAACACAACACACACAATTTATTCCATCAAAATATTTACTTTATTTAATAAATATTAAAAAACCTAATTACAAGGTTAAGCTACGATCTCGATCGTTACATTCTTTCCCCCCTTATAAGGATTATGTCCCCAAAATCACAATACAAGGTTACTCATAAGGATGGAAACAATTAGTCCTCATTTTGTCTTCGAGTTCCCACATTGCCTCATCAGTATAGTGGTTCCTCCATACTACTAAAAAAATATAACTTTATTTCTTAAAACTTGCACTTTTCCTATCAATTATTTAAATAAGAATCTTTTTATATGCTACTATTAGTCTTGCTTAACCATTATAGGTATACATTAACTGAATGTTTATAATAAACTTCTGAGTCAACCTGTGACTCTTGTCCATAAATGAACAGCACCTCACTCTGATACCTATCTACTAGCTTTTCCGCTTAAGGATGACACACATTATTCAACCTCAACTTAATTTCGATGCTTTTTGGTAAACTTTGCCATATCCGACACAACTGGTACCTCCTGTCTGGAAATAATTTCTTTGACATAAAGCTTAACTTCTTACTTATATTAACTCTCATCTTAGCTGGTATGAACTATACCGACTTCATTAACTATCATTATATTCCAAATAGCGTCGAACTCCCTTACCTAACTGGAACTCAAATTCCTCCTTCAATTTTTTTATACTATCATTCTTTAAATATTCATAACGTAACCTCAATAGTCTTCACATTTCTTTCTTAACAGCCTTTCCTGCTTACCTCATTTTTCTCAAGCAACGAGAATATCCCTATAATTTGCTATTATTACGCTCCCTTATAATGTTTCACAGTTTTAAAGTTCACTTAGCTTCCTCTGGCAATACTTCATTTCTATATGGTCAAGTAACTAAATCATCCTTAAAATTTCATCAAATCCTTAACAGTAAATTAGAATTAATTCCATCATCATTTCATGCTCTCCTATCTCAACACAGTATTTCTATTACTATGTTCATCAAGGACTATACCCTTACTTGTATCTTCTATTCTCATAACAACTTTATGGATTCTTTAGAATTAAACTTAAACAACAAACAATTCATCCTATATGAATCACATGTCATACCCAAGTACAACAATACATAAGCATTTATATTATTGATCGAAATAATACCTGAAACTACATCTCCGCCTGCATCAGCATCTTTAACCATCATGTTGAAGGTCCTCGCGGTCGGTCTACTTGGTGGAGCCGGACCAGCTATGGTCAGCATAGCACTGTTATTCCCTTTGTTGTCGCTTCCCCTGTCGGCTCCTTTCTTTGGGCAACTCTTTGCCATATGATCTGTTGCTCAGCAGACAAAACATCTGCTATTTTTATTTGGGTTGAGGTAGTTAGGAGAGATATGTCTCTCCTGCGCGCGGTTATAACATACTGACTTTCCTTTTAAACACATGCCTGAGTGATTCCTCCTAATTACTATATTGTTCGACCCTCTTTTTCGGGTCTCCTTGTTTATTTTCAGTATTTCCAGAATTATTCTACTTTCGCTTCTGGTTTCCATCAGTTCCTCCACTACCCTCAGCCTTCCTCCATCTATCTTCTTCTTATTCTTTTTCTCCTGGTTGAACCTAGTCAACGCTTCATTTCCTCCTTCGACTATGATAGCCTTCTCTAAGATTGATCCGAAAGAACCAATCTGCAACACGGTAACTTTGTTATAGAGTCAGGGTTTCAAGCCCTGCTCAAACCTCCTTGTTTTCCTCTCTTCAGTGTCCACTTGGTGTGGAACAAACTTAGCCAGTTTATTAAACTTGGCGATATATTAGGGAACTAACAAGTCCCCCCTGCTTCAATTCTAGAAATTGCATCTCCATACGACTTTGCATACTCGGAGGGAAAAAAATCTCGAAGTATAACTCCTTGAATCTTTCCCACGCAACTACTCCCTCTTCGACCCTATTCTGGATGGTTTCTCATCAAAAATTGGCCTCACCTTTCATCATGTAGGTAACAAAGCGGTCTTTTGCTCCTCTCCGACTCTGGAAATAACAAATGCCTTTTCTATCTCATTGAGCCTCTATAGGCTCGATGGTCCCCCTAAATTTGAGAAGTCCCACACTCTTAAAATCCTTATTGGATACTTGCACAGCTGGAGGATTTACATTAACTCTGGCAGGGTTTCGATTAAATGCCCCTACCAAAAGATCTATAAACTGTTGCATAGGGTTTACTGGCTCCCCATGCACGAGTTCATTTTTTCATTTCGATTTCTCTGCATTCCCTGTCTTCCTCTTCCTCTCCATCTTGGCGGCATTTTTATGTAAATAAAATATTTATTATTATTAATATTTTATTCTTTATCTCACATCATTTTTTAGTTAATTCAAACACATACTCAACATCGTATTATGGTTTTGGAGTCATGATACCATGTAGGATTCATTAGCATCCATTTCCATTAGAGTTTTAGGCATGCCATCATCATGTCTTGGAATGACGGGTCCATTTTTAACTACCCACCATTCACATGGGTCTAGATCTACATTATGAACTTCCAAAAGTTGAAGTTCTTACTTCCGAGCAACAGAAGTGGCTTGCTTTTGGATTGACCTTCTTGAAAGTTGAGGTGTGCTATATGATCTTTCTCTATGACCTGCAAAGATCCATATTAGTAGAGCCTTGCTCTGATACCAAATGTAATTCTGTGCTTTTCTACTGCAGATTTAAATCGAACAGGTAACCATGTCTGCTTTGGTGTCTTCTTTAGTATATGTTCTTCCACGGTTACTATCAGACAGGATACCCTGTCTGCTTTGATGTCTTAATTAGTGTATCTTCAAACGAGTACAGAGCAATATATCCAAAAATATAAAATGCAGAATAAAGAAAGACAGAATAGTTCACACCAAGATTTTTACGTGGTTCAGTCCTTTCCTCTAATCTAGTGGCCTAATCCACGTCCAATACCAATTGGTATTGGAGACTATTTTTGTTAACTTTAATACTCAATTGATTATAAAGAAAAAACTCCTTGTTCAAAGAAGCTCAATTCTGAGTTGGACACCAATGTCCCCTTGCACCTCTGCAACTTTCTCACCAATGAGACCTTTAAAGCTTCTTTTGAACAGCTATATCCACTATTGGAAAAATTAAGCTACACAAAGCTTGAATTCTAGGTCTGATAGAGAATTAATTACAAAGCAAGCCAAAAGAATTTAATAACAAAGCACAACTTGATTGCTGGAAGTATATCTTTGACATCCCTTTAATATAAGAAAATATAAGACTTAAAGGCTTTTTCTATTGGACTGAGTATATGAAAAATAAGAGCTCTGCCTTTCAATAACCGAAAAGGAAGAATTATATAGACAGATTTTTTTAACAGCTAGAAAGTTTTGTTCAACGGCTAAAAATATTGTTAGCTTAAATCCCAAGATCACAGATGAAATAACACCCAATTTCAACTAAGATATATGATTAACGGATAAGAGAATTTTTCTCCAAAATATTTTTTTCAAATATAAAGATATTCAAACCAAGTCTTTTGAAAAGAATTTAATTAAAGGAAACCAAATCAGTAGAGATATGGAATGAATATGATGATAGAGACCTATTCAAAATATACTGTTCAGATCCCTTGATTTTAGGATAGAAAAATATTTGAGCAATTTTAATTTAAACCAACTTTCTAGCAACCAAACTAAGCCTTAGAATTAAAATACTTTGTCTAGAAAGACTTGCAATATTTCTTAAGAACTGAGACCCTCTAATCAAATTGTAATCCCCAGATGAGCCTTTGTAGAATCAACTTTATTTTCAGCAACACCATATATGATCCAAATAGATCAAAAACCTGCTCATACACATTAGCTCCATACAACACATATTGTCATCATTAAAAAAAAAACTCAGCAATTAACACAACGTTTACAATCATATGATACTAAATTTTGATAAACATCGATAATTATACAATTTTTACAGCAATGTGGGGTTGCATTTAGTATTGAATATGGAAATCCATTTTTAAGATGAACCGTTCTACTTTGTATCATAGCCACCTCTTCACATTTCATCAGTAATTGTTTCCGTGATTGCATTATTTATGTGCTGTATATGCTCCATCAGTTGTTAATAACCACTGATGGGTAAATCTCTCTATTTCTAGAACAGAGTTTGTTTCTAGCTTCTTAGATTATCAGCTATATACAATGTCCTAATATATTATCTTTTAACTATTCGAGAACAGACATATTTGTGTTTGCAAATATACAATTTATTATAAAATAAAATTTATAATGTTTCAGTTATCAGCTATATACAATGTCCTAGGACATATTTGTGTTTCAGCGAGAATTAACCATATTTAGTTTGCAAAAAAGTTTGTTAAAATTTATAATGTTTCAGTAACTTTAATCTCAAGATCTGTTTCGTTACAATTTTATCCTTGATTAAATAACTATGTCTATCCCATTCTACAGTGGAATATAGTTGTATTGCTTTTCTTTTTGTCCTTGCTGCTCTTGGGATAATTTTTGCATAGCACAATGTTTACAATCTTATGATACTAAATTTTGATATGCATAGTTGATTATACAATTTGTACAGCAATGTGGGGTTGCATTTAGATTTGAATATGTAAACCATGAACTTATTCTGATCCTACAAATGAAATTCATTTTTAAGATGAAATGTGCTACTTTGTATCATAGCCTCTCTTCATATTTATCAGTAACCATTTCCATGATTTCATTATTTATGGAGCTGTATATGCTCCATCAGTTCTTAATAACCACTAATAGCTAAATCTCTCTATTCTAGTAGAACATAGTTTGTTTCTAGCTTATTAGATTATCAGCTATATATAATGTCCTTTGCTAGCATATTTGGGTTGAACATTTCAGGGTTTTTCATCTTCTATGCTATTTAATTTCTTTTAACATTGATATACTCTGTTGATTGACTAAAATATTTTGTTCTTTGAATTAATACATTAGGTTGTATTATAATTTCTTTTTGTATTTCTTTGGGTATTTTTTTTTCATAGCTCAATGTTCCCAGTCATATAAACTAAATGTTATCTTTATACTTGGATTACTTTATTTGGCATTAATTCAACACAGATTATACCATTTCTACTGCATTGTGGAGTTGCCTTTAATATTGCATTTTGCAGGTGCTTCTCTGGCAAATGGCTTTTATAACAGTTTTGAGGAGGAAATTTTTGTCAAGTTACCTGACTGTTCGCTGTATTCCTTCTCGAGGTATGGATGGAAATAAAATAGGAGAATTTGTTTACCTTATGGTTCCAAGGCCGAATTCACAATTTATTCATTATGCTTCCACAGGCACAACATGTCAACCTACCATGGGCAATGTTAATTTGGTAGGTGATAGAAGATATTTCTCTTCTAAGAAAAGATGTGGTACTCGACGTGGTACTCGACCGAATTGTGAACCTATAGATGTATCAGAGAAGGGATGGTATTGGTGTATGATGGTATGTTGTTCTATTTTTATTAAATGTACTTAGTTTTCATCTAATCGCATATTGTTGTATCTAAATATTTGGTATTTTTATCTAACTTTTTGTCAGGAACATGATTTAGACATGGATATAGAAGAACTTGTAAGTGATTTTGATAATGTGAAGGTAAAAGAAAATTTTGTTAGTCAAAGTTAATGTTTAACTATTCTATTTTATATAATGATGATAATTTCATCTATATTTTGTCAGGGTCCTAGCGTTGACACCTTTTTATCAAAGGATGCAGCGGAATTCACGTACCGCCAAAGAGAGGTATTGCCTATAAACTTTGCTCGAAGATAAAAAATTATAGGGCAAATGACAAAATTGTCCCCCAAGTTTTGACGAAAATCAATTTGATATTGAAAATTATCAATCAATACCTATGTATTTAAAACCAACAATGTCGTGCCCTTCTCGTCTGTCCAGTAGTTTTTTGGCCTGAGACTACCATGTGTCATTAATTTGTAAGTTGAATGCGTATTTCTTGTTACATATTAGAACTAACATCTAAATACACCTATTATTTTTTAAATAGATTTATTTTTCAAATACACCTATTATATATTGGAAAAAAAGAACAATGAATTATAAAAAGAATAAAAAGAACAAATGTAAAAGAAAAAAAAAAGAACAATGAATTATAAAAAGAATAAAAAGAATAAAAAGAACAAATGTAAAAGAAAATACCTGAATAATATGCTAGAATAGATTCATCGTCCTCAAAAAGTTATTTTCCTCTTCTCTATATGCAACAAATCTAATTCTCTCCATTCTTTATGTCAATGACCCAAATTTCAAGTTCCATTCCATCAGCTCCACAATCTTCATACCAGTTGTCCCAGTTGAAGAAATTTAAAAGAAAATTTTCACCAGATTCATTGTTGCTGCTAATGGCCATGTAATCATTCTTCAAAATTGATTTTATGTGGTTCAATTTTGCTCATAATCAAATGCAATTTCTACGTCTCTATATCTATAACTATTTTCTAAAATTTTGGTGAAAAATTTCACAACTTTATCTCTCTCTTGGTACTAGTGGGTGGAGGTCAACAAGTTGAGTTTCAATATCGAGGTCTGAGATTACAGATCGGGGTAGAGATACAAGTCAAGTGGCTGACTTGGAATAATAGGTGGGGAGGGTCGCAACCTTTGTTGCGATTTGGGTTGTTTTAATGGAGACATAACAACCAAGTTGGGGCTTTAGAAATTTCAGATCTGAGGCAAGCACAAGGGTAGATGAAATGCGATGGTGTAGGGGATTAAGTGTGGTTTAAAGGCAGCCAGAGCTATTGAGTTATGGTGGCCAAAAAGGTGCAGGTTGAGGGCGGCAATGATAACTGTGAATGGGTTATAAAGGAAGAAGATAGGTTTTTGAAGATGGAAGTTTAATTTGGACTTTTTAAAGTTTAATTTATTTTTGATAAATTTAAAGATATATAAGTTTAAAAAGTCAAATTGTAATATTTGTATTAATATTTAATTCTAATAATTTAACATATAATATTAATTATTTATAAGGATTTATACTGATTTAATACGTCAAAATAAGTATTTATATAGATTTATATGAATTTAATAAATCAAACTTTATTTTTCAAGTAATTTTATGTTGGTTAAATAATTTTTAATTGCTTTATACATTCAAAAGTAGTCAAATGTGATCAATAGTATTTAAATATAGTAAGTTATATAAAAATACAGATGACCTAACCTTTCAAATTTTCCATCAAAATTGACCGAATCTAGTTAAAAGGAACACAATTGTTGTTTTAAAATAGGTATTGATTATTGATTTTCAAAATTTGAGGAACAAATTGATTTTCGGCCTAATTAGGGGACAGTTTTGTCATGAGCCCAAAATTATATATGATTAATGAGCTAAATGAAAATACTAGGGGGTGTATTCAATTAAGATTTTTTTTTAAGTGACAAACTTTTGTAGAATTTATAGATTTTAATGACTTTAAAGATTTTTCTAAAGTACGTCAAACTCATTAAAAAATTAGTGAGACTTTTTTAAAGACTCACTTAAAAAGTCTTTTAAAATCTATATTGAATACACCCCTAAGTTATTACTATTATGAGTTATAGAATTATGTGTAACTTGGCTTATTTATTATTCACTTATTTATTATTTGTTATGCTGTTAAACATAGGGTTACTTTTGTGCACCTTGGACTATCCCCAGCCAAGGATATATTACTGTAACTACGGATGCAGCAACCATTGGTAAGAAGAAAGATGGTATATCAATGAAGAAAGATGATACCATTGGTAAGAAGAAAGATGGTATATCAGTTTTCGCCAATATCTTTAGAAGTTCAGAGGGGTTTCTTAGAGCCTACATTGGCATTCTTCATACTGCTAAATCCTCGGAAGCAGAAATCTACGGCAATTCTTATGCCGTTTTTGAAAATGTGCGGGCAAGAAATGATTTGGTCAATGTTGAAACAGATTTTGAACAAGCCTGCAAAATACTGTCAAATGCCAAAAACTCCGGACCAGTTACATACAAAAATATTGAATGCGGAGGAGAATTGACATTAGATGATTACTTCAATTTCAGGTAATTATTTCGCACATATATTATTTTTTGAGATTTTACACGTAACGAAGAAATTATAAATTATCTTTTTTTTTTCCAGTTTCATTAGGAACAATGTGCAAAATTTCACAGATTTCAATAGTAGAAAGGTCGAAAGACTACATGTATACTCAGCGCACACATTGGCCACAATCGGATGCAAGATTCTTCCATTTCTTCCTGAGAAAAACCCTCCTTCTGGGACAATACTTACATTAGATGAAGTTGAGAAACTTGCTAGAGACGATGAAGAGATCCAGGACTTGTGGTTTTCTTTCATGCACTCGGTGGAAAAGGAGTATTATGATAATGTTTTTACATTAATATGTCATTGAGAGGAGGAGAGAGTTGTAATATAACAAATATTTCCAGCATTAACTTTATTATATATATATATTGTTCATATTTGTATTAGTAGATTTACATTAATGCAACCGGGGCATTATAATTTATCTAAAAAATTAATTGGGTCAGGACTAGTGCATTATGGACGTTCCAGGCTAGGTTGGATTTTCCCTAAAATTAGACTTCTTTTGCTCCACAATGTTCAATATATGTAAGTAAAAGTGTTTGAAGTTTATTGAATGAAAATAGGCTACATATATATATAGCCTTACAACTAGGAAGAAAAAGTCAAACTCCTAAACCTACTCCGAACCAAATGACCTAGATCTTCTCTTCAGGTAGTCATTCACCTCCAATCAATATAGATCTTCTCTGCACTTTGGGCTTTCAAATCTCGATTTATACTTGGCTCCTTTGCGGTAATTATTCTTCCCAAAACCTTGGCCGTTAAAAAACTTAATCTTTTGTATTACTCTTTTAAAATAAAAGTTTATTTAGATCTGGTCTGCCGGTAATTATTGTTTTGTACTATTGTTTTAGGGATTTGACAATTCTAACCCATGGAAATCACGGATCGTCCATTTGTTGAGAACAAATTGAAAGCGTTTATTGAGAGAGATGACAAAGAAAAATTTATTGCAGAAATCAATCGGTACTCTGATAGAAATTGTAGAGAAATTCTATATTTAGTCCTCTATTGGTCTTCAGTTAAGTGTGCTGAGGCCTTGATCACAGGACAAACGCCCCTTTCCGTCGACCTCAATCTTCCTTGTACTAAAAATGGATTGAATCCCCTCCATTTTGTTGCTAGGTCAGCATGCTTGCCCTCTATGATTGAGTTAATCATCTTTTATGGAGGACGAACAGATATTCGGGTGACGTCTGTTTTTCTTGAATATGACAACTTGCTTCCACTTCAAATTGCATTACTGCAAATGGTGCGCGTGCATCCGATATTACTTTTCATTTGATTATAAAAACTAATACCAAGACTCAATTTTTTGTGTGATTTATATATATTCCCTATTTTTTTCCCGTTTTCTCTTGCAGACCGTTTACCATGTATCAGATTGGACTCCTAAGGACTCTATCTACAAGTTGATCGCTGCATTATGCATACCAGTATTGGTATTTCTTTCAGTTCTCTTGGTCTCTTCTTGATTAATACTATGGCACTATTTGTCGCAGCTTTTCCATTCTTTAACTTCTGCTTCTACTTTTGATGATTTACTTTTGAAGATTGATTTGAAATTGTGTGATATGACTTAACGTTAGTACATAAATTGTGTACTTCCGGTCTTTTTTTGACATGAGTTTTGACAAACGAGTTTTGACAAATTATTAAATCCTTTATTCAAACTATGCACTGCTATCAACTAGTTATCCTTATTTGCCAAACACTTCTTCACAACTTTTGAAGAAGTAGAATCAGTTTAACAAACACCGGTTAACAACTTTTAGAGAATCAAAATCAGAAACAATTTCTTAGAATCAAAAGTAGAAGCAGAAGTTAAAGAACTTCAGGGGCAGAACTGAAACTACTGAAACTTCAGGGGTTAAAATGGAAGAAAACAAAACTACAGGGACTGATAAGTAATTTTTCAGGGGTTATTTTGAAATTTTAGAAAACTTGGGGGACTAAATTAAAAAACTATAAAAACTATGGGGTACCTAACTGTAATTTTTCAGGGATATTTATTTCCCAAATCTGATCTCAAATACTCAGACAAGCTCGTTCGTTGGAGAAGAAAAGAATTAAACGACGATTCTTTTTTTTTTTCTAGTCAATTGTTCTTCTTTTTCTTCTTTGTCAATTCTTCTCTTTCTTCTGTGGATACTTTCTTCTTCTTCTTCTTCAGTCGATCCTTATTTCTCTTCTTCTTCTGTCGATCTGTCGATTCTTCTTCTTCTGTCCATCGCCACGCCGTGCTGATTGTTGTTACATATCCGGATTGAAAGTGCCACACCCGACACAAATCCCGCACCCGCACCCGTGTCGGATGGTGTCGACACGGGTACTCCATCAGAAGCAGCAGACAAGTCCGAGTAACACAAACGGGTGAAAAAACATTCTGATTCATAATGGCATTCACCTCTTTTGATGCAGATGAACAAGTCCTTACCCCTGAAGTATACATTGAATTTGAGCCCCCTGTAATTGCTAAGTCTTGAAAAAAGACCATAAAATACAATAATCTCTAGTACTATCTAAAAAGATCCAGATAATCCCACGTCAAACACTATTAATAATCTGTCAGCTTTATTCTATATTTCATCTATACAACCGCAACGCTAAGTTTCATACTACATATGTTGTTTTTTCTAGAACAAAATTAACAGATTTCCCCTGCCTGGATGAATAATCTAAGGCTAATGGCAAGTTGTAAACCTTGATACAAAACCAAAACAACCCTGCATAATGATGCTTCTGGTTAAACATCAACAGTTCTAGCGAAAAAGGGGAAATAATTGTTTCAGTCTCAATTCCTCTTCTTTCCCTACAAAAATCAAAATCAGCAACAGACAAATAGAACACTGCTAAGCCTCTCAAATGGCACTCATGTAATAATCTAATCAGGAAAAACAGTAGTAGCCATTCTATGGTTATCCTCAAAATTTAGAACTATATACAAATCAAGCTTCAGTTTTTACAATTTTTTTACTATTAAATTTGTTCAAACAACACTTGAAGTCAAAGGGTATAAATGTGAAGAATAAAGTCTTATTAAATACCTTTCCAAGCTCATAAAGTCTTCCCACTGCCTCATCCCTTAAAATTTCTAGGAACAAATCAATCTTTCGATCCTCAGAAACACCTAGCCAAATCAAAGAACTTCTCAGTGTTTACATCTCACGATAATGCAAGTCTGTGGATTAAATCAATTAGCACTTGAATGATATAGTGTAATTTGTTACATCATCAATACAAAACAGTGTGAACAATATTACAGAGCCATTACTAAAAATAATCATGTCTCGCGTCACCTTGAGTTGATCACTATTCCTTTTTGGGGGATTAAAGATTAGCATGATTTCATCACAAAAAATGAAGCAAAACAAAAGGAGGAAAAAAGAAGGAATAAACAATTTATTGTAAAAACGAAATTTCTATGGCTTATTTACAATTTTATTGCAAAAACAAATTTTCTATGGCTAATTTGCATAATAAGTACCACTATTCCTAGAATTGTCATTCTCATTCACCGGAATTAAATACACAGTAAAACTAAAACTTTAACAAAACCTAACAAAAGCTTAAATAAAATTAAAACAAAAAAAAAACCCTCTTTGGAATGCATATAATATATCAGCATGGGAAACATCAATAAACAGTATCATTTCAGATGTCCTAAACTACTAATACTAACAGAAATATTAAATAAAAGCAATGACAGGAGCGAGCAAGAAACAACACAGCAAATGAACAAAAGTAACAGGAAATCTACTACCTAAAATTCCATAGTTCATGGGAGATATGCTATGGGGATTGGAGTTGGAGTCATTTGCAATCTAACCTTAGCAAGCTTCTTCTCTTTACGTGCCTGTCTCTCTCTCTCATCGAATTCTTAGTTTTCCTTCTCCACCAAACGAATGAGTGCATCACATCTCCTTGCAAGCTCTTGAGTAGTGCGAGACTT
This sequence comes from Panax notoginseng, assembly GCA_016801055.1. Taxonomy (NCBI): domain Eukaryota; kingdom Viridiplantae; phylum Streptophyta; class Magnoliopsida; order Apiales; family Araliaceae; genus Panax; species Panax notoginseng. The sequence goes on along the minus strand of CM029019.1, from coordinate 197,852,796 downwards.
AACAAACCAATCAAAGCGGTACAAAGGTGAAGTACGAAATGCTGCTTTCAGCTCATCCCAATTCTCATACCCAAGTTACCCAAGGAAAAAGTTATTTAGTAAGCCGCTCAACTGAAGTACAAAATCATAAATGGCAATGTTCAAGTTTTATCAGTAGAAAGTTGCACAATAAGCCCTAAAATGACACTAATAACCAATGGAATATGATATTAATGACAGAGATGACAGGGAAATAACTATAACAAAAAAGATTAAAAAATAATATATAAAAAATTAGAAGATGGACATACCAAGCTATAAATGTTGACGTTGCTGCAAAATTAGATTGATGGACAAACTTAGGGACAAGCATAATATTTCATTTTCCATAAGGACCCATGTTTCACCAAGAAGTTATAACTCCTTGGCAGTTGATTAAATGGCCAAGGAGTATGATCTGTTCATAGATCAATAACAAACACCTGCAGCACACATTCTTTATAACACATAACATAATCAACAAAGAAATACATCCACTAACCTTTTTCCCAAACTAAATGAGACCTATTCATCAAAAACTAACATGATATTCATCTCCAAATTCTTCATTAAATGCAGCCTTAATAGCTTCAGCAACCAAATTTGTAAAAATATCATGATTGTTGTGAAAATACCAAATAAGTTGCTGCAATTTCTTAAATCTATACAATAAATATAAGTAAATTGATTTTCACTTTAATGAAAATTAAACAGACAACACACAAATTCAAAGTTGAACATTGATATAACACTACTATCTGTAGAAAGAACTAGGGTGTGAATCTACTGGTCGATCTATACGTATATATAGATAGAAGTATGATCCAGCATGCCCATTTGTAAGATTAAAAAAAATTTGTTTTCCCCCGACTCCATGTATGAATAAAGTGGTAATGGTAATAATCAAAACTACTACTCACTACTCCTCAACCTCTTGTAAGGAAAACGAAGCATATATGTGATATCAATACAATCAAAACTACTAAAATTCTGAAGAACAAGCATAAAAAAATTATAAATAAAATCCCTAGAATGTGTACTTGGTCTTTCACCATACAACATTTTTTTTTGTGAATTTGCATGTTCTATTAGATAACGGTTAAATCCTCTAAACTCTACCTTATGACGACTTTGAGATAAGAAATCAGGGGGTTTATAGAGAGAAACTCATAATTCAAAGGCAATTGCAAATTGATGTCGTAGAAGTATATACGTTGCCGTATTAATTTTCCGGCCACAACACGCCGTTGTAGGTGATGAATTTCTTCTTCTGACCAACAACTCTTTACACTATACACTCCTAAATTTCAGTTGCAGCAAAAGAAACAAATCATACTAATCAATACATTTAAAATTTAGCTCACATTATTTTGCATAATAATAATAATAAGCTGCAAATTCAGTGCTCCATCTTCTCAATCTCAAAATATGATTTAAAGCGAATTTGGTCAGCCAAATACGAAATGAACTTCGTTTATATACGAAAATAAGTTCTTTAAATGCGTGAAATTGATTTCTCTTTTGAGCTGGTCTTATATACCAGAGCAGCTGGCAAGAAAACATCATAGCACATTACAAAATGAGATACTCCTTAAAGATTTCTCAAACTAAACTACTTGAGCTATAACTTAGACTTCTCAAACTGAACTAAACTATTTTTCGTATTCTTACATTTTCTTGTGAATTCACTTTGGTAAAAACTTTCCAATCTTATTAATTCTCACACATCCCAAATGTGTGAGGGCTTTTATAATTGATGTAGAACTCTGAAAAAATGAGAGGACAAACAAAAGCCACATTACATGACCAAGGATATTCAACATGTGGAAAGGAAATAGTAAGACCTTTGATCACCTAGAATTCAGTATCTTTTGTTTAACTCAGATATAACTGATTCTGCCTCATCGTTTGATTTGAATATGACCAGAGCTTGACAGGTTAGTAAGAAACAATCAATTCGATAATAATTATGGTATAAACATGATGTCCATTGGACCACTGGTAGAAAATGAAAAGGCTACAATGAGATATGATACCATTGGGTGAGTTACAGAAAGTGCTGCGTTGTATCATCTTTGCACCGACCTTTTTTTGGAGTGCAAGCCAAACTATGTCGTGGGAAGTTCTTAATCAAACATCTAAGATGCACCATGCCACTAATTAAGTGAAAAATACTTGAAAAAATAAACCCCTCAAAATCATTTCACAAATTAGTATTTCTTAAAGTTATAATACATAGCAAAAAAGGTGTGTTAACATGGATCATGCCAAACCCAAAAAGGTAAAACTTTGAGATAAGAAATCAGAGGGTTTATAGAGAGACTCAATTGCAAATTGATGCCGTAGAAGTGTATAAGTTGCCGTATTAATTTTCTGGCCACAACATGCTGTTGTGGGTGACGAATTTCTTCTTCTGACCTACAACTCCTTTCACTACACACACCTAAATTTCAACTGCAGCAAAAGAAACAAATCATACTAATCAATACAATTAAAATTTAGTTCACATACCAAATTCAGTGCTCCGTCTTCTCAATCTCAATATAATATAAAGCAATTTTGCTCATCCAAATATGAAATCAACTTCGCTTATCAGGCCACTTTGTCGCCACTTGGGGCTTCTTCAGAGGAATTGGAACGTTTGAGTTTGAAGGATTACTTTGAGCAGTCAAAATATATGCTAAGATCGGTATGATGGCGGTGAGGCGTTGATGTTTGTTGATTTGGGACTTCTAGGTTTGTGATAATGGGATTTGAAGAGATCTGATACTTGAAACCAAAGGACGGAAAGAATCGAAAAATACAGAAAAGGAATCGACTGAAAGTGGAAGAAGAAGATTGGAAATCTGAAAAGAGATGAAGAGAAACGGAAGAGTAACCGATCAATTGTATATGAGATTTGGAATTCAGAATAAAATTGCGAAACGGAATCGATCGATTTAATTTTTGATCGACATTCCTCACCTGTTTTTCAAATTAATTGAGTTCACTCGGCCTGATTTTCAAATTGAAAGGCAGCTGTTTTCCAAATTAAGTGAGTTGACTCACCCGTTTATCAATTTACAAGGATCGATTTTACTGCCTTTATATATAAGGTATTGATAAGCTAATTTCTTGTAACAAAATAACTAAAATACCCCATAATATATAATCTTAGTGGGTTTTTGTAATTTTGTTTCAATAAGCTACAAGCAACTTTTCAAAAATAACTTCAATATCTTCTAAGAATACTGTAGTAGGTAGAGTATTTAATTTGAACTTTTGAATTTTATAGTTAAATCATATTGTCGGTTTAGATTATATAATATAATAATAACATATTAATGTGTGATTGATAATATCAGAGTAAAAATGTCGATGTCCTTATTAATATTGTCCAAGCCCATCTTTATAAAAAGATTAATTATATTTCAAAATTCTATACTAAATATTCAACTATCATATGGTTAAAATATTAAATAATTCATCAATTAAACTAATAATGCATGTATTAATTCATATATTCACCCCTTTATGAATAGCTCTAATATAACAATAATAATAATAACAACAACAACAATAATAATACTACATAATAATAATGACGATGATAATAATGATAATATTGAAGTTGTAATTTATTCTTATTATTTAAAGTCCAAGTTGGGAGGAATATATAATTATGATTAAAATCTATGCTCAAGCACTTAAAAAAAAAGTAATTTTGCAATTTTGAAATAGTTTTGAAATTTTGCAAATGAAATTAAAATTATTATTTTTTAGGGGAGGGGAGGGGGGGGAGGGGAGGGGGAGGGGCGGGGCGGGGCGGGGGGGGGGAGAAAAAAGAATGAGAGAACTTTAGCAGTTGATTTGAGAAGCACCTCAAAAGGTGATTCTAGCTTCCAACATTTTTATGTATTAAGGTACTTGTACTCCGCTTTTAGCTTTTGGACCTAAAAGCTAAAACAAACACCACTTAGAGCAAATCCAATGGTAATGTCAAAATGGCTATAGCCATTGCTATATTTTGGCACCAAAAAGTGTTTTTTGGTGCTAAAATAGAACCCAGTCTCCAGTGGTTGGTTCCATTTTAGCACCAAATTGTTTCAAATTTAACTAACTTTCCCTCCATCTCATTGTTAATTACTTTTTCAATTCCAATTCAACTATTTACGTTATTTTTCAATCCACAATTATAGCACCCCCATTCCACCGTTTTCAACCACCATTCAACCCAGATATTTTTATTATCTAACTTTCCTCAACCACCATTCTACCCAACTTTCTCATCTAACTTTCTTTAACCATCAATCTATCCAACTTTTCTATAAATACACATTCAACCTCAATAAGCCACCACACCCATTCTCATCTACCTGATATACTTTTCTTTCCAAACTAAAATCATGAACAAGTTAACCAAGAGGGTATTGCGAGGAGATTTCGACGGAGATTCCTCCGATGAAGATGAAGTTGCAATGGTGCAGACGCTACTGATGAACCACTACGAACAAACGCAAAGCCATAATAACCAACAAGGGGGTTTTGTTATTTAAATGAAAACGGGCATGTGCTTAAAGACAAATGAGAGCGACGCTATGTAACTTATTTAAAGCCACGTGAGTTTGATTTTCACTTAAGAACTTAACAATCTAATCGTATGAATGCAAAGATTATGCAAAAATATGAATACTTTATATTTTTATATTTTAAAAATGTGGAACACCATTATTTAAAGGTTTGAAATAAGAATAATTTTGATGATTCAAAATTTATAATCTTTCATCATTATAAAATAATTAATGTTTATTTATAAAATGAGAATAAATTATTTAGTGTTTTACACACCATCCAATAATAACATGTTATGAGGGGAATTTAAGAGGAGATCAAGGAATTTGAAATGAACCACCGTATTGTTGAATTACTATTCATTCAGGCCACTTTCTGTTCAGTTTTAGGTATGTCCGATTCTTGATTTTCTGTTAATTTCAGTTGGGGTTTGAGATGTCAAAGGATGACTATAGTCATCCTTGGTTCTATATTTAGAACCAAGTATAGCATTTTGCTATTATAGAACTAATTATAGAACTGGGTTGGATTTGTGTTTATGCCATTTGGTGCTATAATTTGACTATAGAACCAATTCTAGCACCTCCATTGGATTTGCTCTTATGTAGCTTCTGAGAAGCTACGAGTGAGCAATTCGGTTGTAATCGAACCAAATAGGCTATTCAGTTATAACCGAAAACCAAAATATATACATTTGTGATATCCAAACAAATAATCGAATTTTGAGATAACCGAATTATCGAATTACCGAATAGTAAATTCGGTTATTCGGTTAATAACCGAAATGAAAGCTAAAGCAAGGAAAAGTTGGACTTTATGCAGTTGGTTTCACAAGGAAAAGTCTATTTGGTGCATCTTTAGATGCCATGAGAGTAGCACAAGACATTGGCAAAATCTGGAAAGAAGAAACAAAGCATAAGGAGCATTCTGTAGCAGTTTACCGTATAATGGAAGCATTCTGTAGCAGTTTACCGTAGCAGTTTTCATAAGAAGCATAAGTCTTGGAATGATTTTGGGATTTCTGTATAAAGGAAGATGAGGCTTTCTATTTTTGTGCTTTATCTAATTCGGTTAACCGAAAAACCAAAAATTGAAAACCAAACCCAAACCCGAAGACCGAAAATAAAATTGGATATAATCGAATTACAAAAAGTACCCGAATAATCGAAAAAATTCGGTTAAAAAAATTTCGGTTTTATCCATTTTTTGCTTATTCCTAGAAGCTGCCAAAGAAAAGCTGAAACAAACCAGACTTGTAATCCACACATTAAGGAAAAAAAATTATTATGTCTGTCAATTGTATAAAGCATATTGATATAGATTTATACTAGTAGTATACCCCGTGCTTGTGCAAAGCACGAGGTCTGCACAAGGTCTTATTATTAATTCTTAAGTTGTGTTGAGAGAACTTTGGAAGTTGATTTGAGAAGCACCTCAAAAGGTGATTATAGATTCCAACATTTTTCTGTATTAAGGTACTTGTACTCAACTTTTAGCTTTTGGACCTAAAAGCTAAAACAAACACCACTTATGTAGCTTCTGAGAAGCTAGAAGTTGCCAAAGAAAAGCTGAAACAAACCAGACTTGTAATCCACACATTAAGGAAAAAAATTATTGTGACTGTCAATTGTATAAAGTATATTGATATAGATTTATACTAGTAGTATACCCCGTGCTTGTGCAAAGCACGGGGTCTTATTATTAATTCTTAAGTTGTGTTTATTTTTTAATAATGTTTTTTTATATATTATTTTGGGTTGAATAAGTAATATTACTTTTGACTTAGCAAATTATTTTTTAAATGTTAATATTTTGGACTTTTTTAAAAAATTTTATTTATTAATTATTTATTTTTAATGATAATTTTTTTGTTTTTATTTTAAATTTTTTATTCCTTAAGTCAATTTTTTGTACATATATTTTTATTATGTAAATTTTTTAATGGTTTTTGAGCTATCTATGTTTAGATTTTTTATTTTGAAATAAAGAAACTTTTGTACCAATAATTATGCATTAAACACAAACTTTTTTTCCTTGAATTCAAAATATTTTGAAATCCTTTTCGTGCTAGTAACCTACAAGCAATGCAATATACTATAATAAAATATTTTATTTAACAATTAAACTTAGTTATATACTTTATAAATGATGGTGATGAACTCCTTAAATCTTATAAAATACCAAGTTATTGTAAAGGTGGTCCAATATTGATTGATGCATAGAACATACCTAGTTGACGGTGAGATTTATTATTATTGGGATGTTTTATCACTAATAAACTCGATTTCACGATAATATATAAGTACATGTGGATGGATTAGTTTTTGACCTAGTGTAGGATAATCAATTTTTGACTTAAATTAGGAGAAGTAATATTGTATGATTATTATTTTTTTTAAAAAGGGCAAAAAAAAGACGAAGAGCTAAATTGTCTATTTAGTTAAAATATAGATATATAATACCTCTAGCATCCACACCCTGTGCAAAGCACGGAGTCTTATTATATAGTTATGATATTATAAATATTTATTATTTTTTATTAATATGTTAATGGATTTATTAGGTAAAATGGTTCTAATAAGAAACTACTTTCATTCTAAAGTTATGTTATTTAACTTATAATAAGATTTTACTTATACTTGAATATGATTACACTCGTATTTAATCTAAGAGTAACAAATTCAAGTCAAGTAAGACGATCTATTTGATAATTTTATTCTTCTCAAACTATACTAAGTTGTAGTAAAATCTTATTTAATAATGGTAACAAATTAATATTATCTAAAAAGATCTTATGATTGTTTCCTTGTAAATTATATTACTACCTCCGTCCCATAATAAGTGATTTTTTAGCTTAAATCACACATACCAATACACAAGTTAAAATGGCAAAAATACTCTTAATATATCTTTTTTGAAGTTGAAGAGTTAATGAGTGTCATTTAATTGTAGTGATTGCAAGACGCAATAAATACCATTGGATGCATAATGACATATATGAGAAAATATTGTAAAAATTGTATTGGAGTTCTAACACATCACTTATTTTGGGAAAAAATATTAAGCCTAAAAAATCACTTATTGTGGGACGGAGGTAGTATTTTTTATTTTTGACTCGGTTGAATTGAACAAAGAGTCTTGTTGCACAATTATAATAATATTATTGACGCTTTGAATTTTAGTTTAACAAATTCTTATTGGATAGAGTTATTAATTATTATTTTTTGATTTAATAATTAAATCATATGGTCAATTAGTATACTATATTTTTACTTTAATAATAATAACGGTTTTTTTCATCTAAATAATGATTAAATCTTTCTCATGCTTGAAAATATTATTATACTTATATTTTCATAATATTAATAAATTTAAGTTAGGTAAATGATTTTTATGATAATTTTCTTTTCTTCTCAAACTATATTATCTTAGTGGTAATATAATTTTAATTAAACTTGTATTATTATATATATATATATATATATATATATATGGAAAAAATGTATGTACACAGGTGTGTAGTACACAGTCGACTATGGCGACGATTTTTTGGACTATAGTGACGGGTAACGTCGCCATAACTATTCTGGGCTACGGCGACGGTTGAACCGTCGCCATAGCCCGACTGTGTAATACACAGCTGTGTATATACATATAACCATATATATATATATATATATATTTGAATAATAGCAATCAATCACTATTAGGTAAGATGATTTTATTTTGATTATTTTCTTACAAATCTATATTATGAATTTATGTTTTCTTATAAAATTACGATATTAATTCCAATTTTTTAATAAAAGTAACAAATTAATATTAGGTAAGATGATCTTAATTTGGATTTTTTTTTCTTATAAAACTATATTTCTAATTCTTCTTTCCGTATAAAAGTATGGTACTAATTCAATTTCTTGATTTGAATCGATATATTATAAAAGTTGAGTTAATGTAGTAAAAGTCAAAAGTCGAACAACAAAAAAAGGACGAACCAAATTCTCTATTTAATTATAGTATATAGAGTATAGATTTAGAGAGAGAACAAAAGCACTATTAAACTTTATAATTTGATTGTTAGGCCCAATGCTTATATAGAGATGTCATCTGTAACATAAGCTACAACTATAATTATATTGTATCCATATTTTGTTGTATCCATATTTTGGTAACCAAAATACATTTCAATATTATAACATTTTATCTCTAATATCTAACTATAGCATATTAACTTCGACAAATTGCTATAAAATTCTAGAGAGACTAACATATGAATTTGTTTTAGAGAGTCAAATGTACTTTATATTTAAATTTATCTACCCATATTCATTATGACCGCCGATTACAACCCATATACTTTATTTGTTCCAAATTATAAGGCTATGGTTGACTTATGAAATTCAATTTCAAATATTTTTAAATTCTATATTGATAAGATTCAATAATAGTTACAAAACATTGAATATTGTAATTTGTACTACTTTATATTTACTAAAATTAAATGAATCTATGACAATTCAAGTTGACTTTAAAAAGTTGATAATGATCTTATATTCTGGAAAGTAGGGAGTATTTTTCAGCCTACATAAGCCTAACCCATTTAGAGGAAACCCATTTCTGTCTGCTCAATCTGCCCATATGCAAGTCTAATTGTGATTATCTGTTTTAACTTTATCACATGTTGCAGCAAAATCATTTAGAGTCTATTGGGTTGCTTGCCGAGATGACAAAGGAAACTGAAGAGGTATTCCTTGAATATGCAGTGGAAGGAAAAATTATTGAATTTGCTGCTCTGCTAATGGTGGCCCACAAAAAGTTTACCAAATTAATGCATAGAGTACGTCAATGCTTTGATTCTTCTGAAAATAATCATCATCCTATTGGGGAGTATCAGGAAAAAAAAGTAGCGTCTATGCGACAATTAGTTGAGGTGTTTGACAGAGCAGGGGATGACATTTCCGCATACATCAAAGAAGATAAATTTTATGTATGTACATGTTCTTAAGTTGTGCTTGTTTCACCGTTAATTTTTGGTGAGAATCGACTATTATGCAATTTGAATGGTAGATGTTTCAGCGGCATATGATAATCACTTGCTCCCTCTACTTTTGTGTCTGATTTTTTTGTTCGTAATGGCTACCTTACAGGTTAGCGCACGTCAATCTATTGTAGATGTTACACGTTTGCTTGTGAAGGCTGGCTTCCAAGTTGCTGATTTGAGTGATTTCTTGTGGTTCAGGTATTGGTAAACTTTTCCACTACCTAATTTTATTTTATTTCCACTTAATTTTTATTTTACAGTAGTGTTTTGTAGAGTTGATTACTCGTTTGCTGAATGCTTTTCTTTCTGTGCTCATATTTATTATTTGATTTTGCAAGGTATGGTGCACGAAGCTACTATGAAGGTAACTCTTACACCTTTCATTACTTGGGTTCATGAGATATTTAACAAGATATCAAGATGTATATTCCTGGAGATGTTGAGTCATTTGTTCATTCACGTTTATCTTTATTCAATACAGGCTCGAATATAGGCGAAAGATGTCTAAATGACTTTGGCATGGCACACTACTCAAAGTCAGGCTATAGATGGAAGGTGTCGAACAAGGACCCATGGTGGAGGTTTTTTAACGTAGAGGTAAAAATAAATTTTAATTGCGACTTTAGGCCATTGTACTTTTGGTGATTCATGTGGAAAGGAGGAGAATTATGAGATTATTAATTAAACATCTTATGTTATTACTTAGAGTAATTTATTATGTCTTATTATATTGTTGATTCTGTTCTCAACTCACCTCAACCAAGACTTTATATCTCAAGCTTGTTGGGTCAAGCTGAAAATGAATCCCATATATGGGGAATAATCAAGATTAAAGAAAGAAGTATAAAAAAAAAAGTGAAAAAAAGAGGCAACAAGCATAAAGCCAGTCAATCATTAAATATTTAAATCTATATCTATACTCACCTTCTTTCGGAGAAAGGAGTCGTACTATTTTTGCCCATCTGACGTTGACGTCATATCTCACACATCATCCTGTTTCCATAATGAAAGAAAGTTCCCTGACATTGGGCTATACTTTTTTATCAGCTTTCTCGTTAGGTAATCCTTGAGGCGAAAGCAGCTCTCTTGGAAGTAAGTTTCCCCCGTCTTCATTGTGGGACTAGTCTAATAAACTCACTTGAACTACCAAAATTTAATTTAACGTGCTTGTATGACTCGGTTCCTTGGGTTGGTTGTAGGGCAGCAAGACATTACTACCACGGTTGGAGAAAAACATTAAGAAGGCTTCAAACATTATTTTACACAACATAAGAAAAACAAAAATAGAGTAATAATAATAGTAATAATAATAATAATAATAATAATAATATTACACAAATAAACAATAAGGCCTCTCACACGAGAATTACTCTCCTCCATTCCTTCCTATCTAAGGCAAAAGTCTCTGTAATATTCCTCCTCTCTTGCATTTATCTTTAGACTTTATGACTTTCCCCCCAAATAAGTCTAAGTCTCCCTCTTCTACAGATTTTAATTATACTAGATATTTATCAATAATTTTGCCAATTATTTAATTGGGTTACTTGGTCTCCAAGAATTACGGTTGTCTTTGGTACTATATAATTATTGAATAGCAAAGCAATCGTTATAAATTGATAAATCAAATCATAAAAAACCGAAAAAATCGAACTGCTCATTTGGTAACTACATATGGTTTATATAGAGAAACCGCAGTAAGAAAACCAAAATGCAATATATATATATATATTTATGGTACTAGAATTTCTACTGTTTACTACGTAGCCTTACTAATCTCAATCTTGATGCTCCTATTCTCTCCTATATATCTATATATAATTCTAAAATAGTAGCATTTATTACTTTTAAACTCAATTTATTAGCTTGTTTGTTTACAATTTGATAACATAATAACCCGAAAAAAATTGTAAATGAACTGAAACCGTTAATAAGCACATGGTTTGGGTAAGAGTTTCCTTTATTCTTTTATAGGTACCGAGACCGGGACTGACATACTTGGTTTTTAGGGAATCAATATTGAAACCGACCAAGTCACTTGGTTTTAATTGGGTTCGATTGATTTCGGTTAGTTTTAGGTTTCTCTTGCTATTTGCTTTTATGCTTTGTTGAAATAGTTTGGAATTCCGACGGCATCACAAATTTAAGAGGGTGTTTTAGATTGCTTATAATTAGCCAAACATGCTTATAATCAGTTTTATGAAACATGAAGTGTTTGATAACCTGATTTTAAAATTAATTACAATCATTTTTTATGGATTTAATCAGAAGCTCCAGTTTGGAGGTTCACAAATTGGATAATCAAGTTTGACAAGTATATTATTAATCTATCCCTTTTTATCTTAGCAATTCCACTCGTTACCTATCTTTACTTCTCTGAACCTATTCTTTTAGTAATTTGTGCTTGAAATAAGAGAATCAAAATTTCATGGCAAATACTTTTTATTAGGTTTAGTGTTTTTTCTTTACTAAACACAAACTACTTTCTTAAAAACTAATCATAAGCGGAAGCAGTAATCAGAATCATTAATCACATTTTTTAGGCGATCCCAAACATAATTTAATTCTAAGCCTTTATTCTTACTTGCATGATCTAAAAAATTGGAATGAACTTCTCACAATTGTGTCCATGGAAGTTAATGAGGACATGCCTCGCTTGGAATCAAATGGAGGTTATGGATCGGATCCGGTGCAAGTTCCAGTCAGACCAGTTACGAGGGCTAGAGCTAAGCGTTTCAAGGAGGGATTACATGATCTTATTCAAGATGCTTGGAATAATAAAGGAACGAGTTTAAGGACTTTGGAGGTGGAGTCTAAGTTCATCAATATGATAGGAGTTATTGAGATTTGAGCCAAGCAAACAATCACAAAATTGGGAAAAGAGAAAGAGTGGGAGCTCGTCCTGGCGAGCTCGGCAAGTCCAATGAACTTGCCCCAACGAGTATCTCTCTGCCAGTCTTCGCCCCAACCAACTCTGAGCTTGCCTTGACAATGTCTTCTCTGTTGGTTTTCGCCCCGGCGATTTCCCAAGGAATTTTGAACTCGCCCCGACGAATTGGTTTAGTTTTTGCTAGCGCGTTTTTTGAGGCAACACGTTTTTGACCTTTTAGCAAGATTTGTTTCCATGTTATTAGGGATTTTCTATATCTTTCATATTTCTAATGTAATTGGTATTCTTTTAGATGAGAGTTTGATTCCATATTACTTGTTATTTCCTTTTAGGATTCTAGGGTTTTATTTCAACTATAAATAAGTTTGATGAACGTAATTCATATACACAACATTCAATTTTTCAGATTATTATCAATATACTTGAGTTTATTATCTACTTTTGGTTATTTGAAGAATTCTTAAGATATTTTCTTAGTTTTGTTTGAGATTCAATTAGCAACTTATCATACAACGAATTATAGTTGTGTGTGGCGTCTTCTATCAAACATCAATCGTCGATTGTATCGAGATTACCGCTTCAATATAAGCGAGGGGTCAAGGTGTTGTTGGTGTCCATACAATGCAATTCTTCCTAGCGTGATCAATTATACCAAGGTTCTTGTCTCTTTATAGACGTTGGGTTAAGGTGTTTGTGAGCGTTTCACCTTTATAACTTGCTGGAAACGATAGGGGCGACGATCTGTGAAACAATGAGCAAGTGAGAAGAGATGGGGAAAGCACTGTGAGTTTGTAAGTATATGTAAAGATTTACCTAGAAGAATGTTTAAGGGTGAGTTTTGCAAGTAAAACAGAGAAAAGCAAAGAAAAATTAAATAAAAATGTTGAAGATAATCTTGATGTATATTACATAATCAAGAGACAGGGAGAGATTAAGAGTAGTTATGATTTCTTTCCATGTGATCATACAGTTTAAGGGCGACAATTTTTAACACGACACGGTAGCCTAACACGAACAAGACATCAAATAAGAGGTTTAGCGTGAAGTGTAAACAATTTTTGTGTCCTAAATAGGCCAAATGTTTAAGACGAAATTTAAATGGGTCAAACATGTATAATCAATGTGTTAACATGTTTAACACGGTTAGACACATATATTTAAATTAATTTAAAAATAAATATGATGTAATGTTATATTCATCTTAAATACTGAGTTTTAGCTTTCTTATTTACTATTCTAAACATGTTATCTTGCATTTTGTTAAATATATATTGCTATAACGAATAAATTACATTAGTATTTAATAAATAAGTGTATGATTTTATTTATTTAAAATTTTAACTTATGTACTAAACAAGTTAAACGGGTCGTCAGGTTTGACACGATTAATAAACATGTTAGTGTTAGTATTGAGGATATTGACATGAATAATTAAACATGTAGTGGTTGACCTATTTAGTGTAATACATATAACCTGACACAATACAAATCCGTCTACCACGATACGATTGTCACCCCTAATATAAAGTCTTTTAAATAAGACTCTAGGAGGTGGAGAGAGAGTATTCTACTTACACATGTACTTACCATGTGAGATGAATTTACCCTATACAGAGTCTTTTAAATAGGACTCTAGGAGGTAATATTTTGTTTACTTTCTGTTGATACCCACGTGATGGACATTTGGAGGAAAAAAAAACTTCATTTGAAACATTTGGTCAGTTCAGTCTATTAACCGAGTTATTTTCTCTGAAACCAAATCCAACAGAACTCATTTGATCTCTTAATAAACCGATCGACAACATAATAAATAAAGTAATAAACCGGCTGAACTTGCCAGTTTAGCTTGGGTGGTTTTAACGGTCCTTTCGGCTCCTTGTTCAGCCCAATTTATACATTGATTGTTGTGATAATATTGGATTTAGCCTTGTGCTTTGTGGCTTTTGTCACCTTTTTATTGTTCCTTTTATCTTTATATCTTTCTTACATTGCTTGTTCAACATCAATGATGGTTGTCAACTTGCCTTGCATACCCATCCTAACATAGTCTAGAAAGCTAGATATAACTGGCCAAGTAGAAAAATTTTCCTTTAGTGTGCTTGTTCTGTATTTTTTCTATGCACTTACAGCCTCATTTAACAATATTTTCTCTCCCTCTCTGTCTCCCCTTCTCCCGCTCCCATGCATCTACACGTACCCACACACAAGACCATCTCTTTTTTCTCTTTTGTGAGCTTTACCGATGTGTTCTTCACTTTGGTACGAATTTCAGGCTTACATAAATGAGTTGAAAAATGAAATTGAAGGTTTAAAGGAAGAGAATTCCAATATCAAAAAACAGCAACAACAGGTATAATAATACTAGTATGCTTTTTATTTATTTATTATTTATAATTTTCCTATTTGTTTGAGGGAAAATAACTTTTTGAGAAGCAAGAGGTTCAATTTATTTGTTGATGTGTGAAAATACCAATATAAATAGTTGATCTCATTTTTCTAAAATAATATCTCCTTTTTGTTGAGTCTTGAGCACGTTTTTCATAAATACTATTTTTGGATATTCCTGAGCCACTGGTAACAACTTGCAGTTATGTTACAGAAATGTATTCCATAGTTAGTTTTAAATCTATAGTATGTGTATTGTAATAATTAATAACCTAAGAAGCAAGGATACAGGTCTGTGCGGGTGCGTGCTACGGGGATACGGGGGTTGGTTAAATTTTAAAACATAGGGATTCAGGTGCGGCAGGGATACAACATAATTTTAATTATAATATGTATGAACATTTTTACAAAACTAAAAACTTGATTGAAATTGCTATAATAAAAATAACTATATTAGTTTAATTACTATTAGTTACATGTTATTATATAAAATATAAATTACTACCTATACATTTGTATATAATTCTTTAGTTTTTTATTTGTTGTATATAATACATATAATATAAACGTACTATATATAGAAAATAGTTATGATATACTATATAATTTATAATATTATATTACTTTTAAAGTACCATTATGCATTATATATTAATATATTAAATATAGTCTGACATGAATCACATGGGTCTCCACTATGCAGTCTATGCTACTATTGTCATTGTTAGGTGGTGTTTGCTTACCTCTTTATACCTCTTAACAGCTCTACATTTGAACCAGTAAGAGGATAAAGTTTAAAAATGCCGAAAATATTGGTACCGATACCGTCCGGTTTGGTAAAGAATCGAATAAACCAAAAATTTTGAGCACCCTACTAGTCACAGACCAGTCGTTGATTAAGCGACGACCATAGTTGTCACGGCGCCACGACGAGACGTGGCGGCAGTTGACCGCCAGGACGCCTATGCGATAGGGTGCTCGCCATGACGTCCGTATGGTGCCAAGTCGTTAACATTGCGCAATTTATACATTTATTTATTTTACTTCAAAAGTATACTGAATAATAAAATTTTATATACATTAAAACTCAAAAGATCATAACTAACACTATGGAATCCAATTAAAGATATAATTATATGAATACTTCACAAATTCAAAAATAAAACAATTGACATTGAAAACTTGTAGAACAAGTCAACAAACACTACGTAGAAAATAAAGAATCAACCAAGTCAACACCCATCACACATTACAAGTTTAATAAGTAATAAAATTACAGCACATAACAAGTCCATAAGTTATGATGAGTTACGGATAAAATGAGTTAATCACTTGTAACTTGAGCCAACTACCAAGGCGTCACCTTTTCTTTCTCTAGCGCTAGAACGCCTAATCGTCGCCTAGGCGACGCCATGACAACTATGACGACGACTTAACAACCATGCTTGACATGTGTTTCCAAAGGCTCTTGTATTGATCCAACCAAGTTGGGAGGACTCGTCTTATAAAATGTTCGAATTGAAGAAGAGACGAGTGTTGTATTTGTGCATGTCTTGGTCAATGGATTTGTATGCGTGTGTTATTAGATAGAGGGGAAGACATAAAAGAAATGGGAGAAGAAAAAAGGATTTTAAGAGAAAAAGCGGCATCTTGAAACAGCAGCTAGTTTTAAAATAACCCGAGAGTAAATGTTTTTTTAATGGAAATTTATGCTCAAATTGCGAAATTAGGTGTAGCTTGATTTTGCCCTGTATGCATTTTATTCTGTTTGTATACACTTGGAAATGTTGTTTGATTCTTATACGGAGTAAAGTATGTACTAGAAGATAAAACTTGTTTTTTTTTTGTTCGGCCTGATAGATACAGGTGTAATTTGTTTTAATAAAAGATATTTGTAAACACTGTTTGATTTGACTGTACAATATAGTTAGATTCTCACCTGTTCACTTCTCAGCCCAATTTACGAATTTGGATGGATGATGAGCTTGGAAAAGCCCTTGAGGAAGATGATAGGGAAGAATTTCTTTCTGTAATTGATCGCAAACTGGACTTCTTTCATTCTAGACAACAACAACTTCTACATGCTGTTTGCGGTTATGGTTCAATTAAGTGTGCTGAGGCCCTACTTAAAGGAGACACGCGTCTGACTGTGGAATTGAATCATCCCTGCACTGACACGGGATTGTATCCTCTCCATTGTGCTGCCTTGTCCCTATTCCCCTCTATCGTGGAGTTATTTATTTATTACGGAGCTCGAACTGATATCGAATTCAGACCTTGTAATCCATTAGATATATACCCACAGCATCTAGTTGAAGCACATGCCAGAAAGCTCCCACTTCATATGGCATTACTGGCGATCTCGTGCGGAATTTTCTTGATTTAATTTTAGATAAAATTTATTAATTTTCAAATGCTTTATTGATTTCTTGTTTCCTCTTGCAGCCGTCTTCCCTGTATAAAGGAATGGAGTCCTAAGCACACTATCGCTAAGCTGGTTACACTGCTTTGTCTACCAAGAATGGCATGTTTTGGTGCTTTTTGATTTAATATGTATTTTCTTATTTGTGGATTGTAGTATTATGAGGTATTTGAATATTAGAGAGGGTCATCAGATGATAGTGGTATAGAAACGATTTATGAGAACTTATATACAGTTGTCTATCTGTTGCAGCAAAATCCGTTGGAGACTCTTAATTTGCTTGTTCGGACAACACGGGATCTTGAGTATGTTGAGAATGAATTCACCCAGCTTGCAATAGATGGAAAAGTTGTGGAGTTTGCTGCTATGCTCAGTGTGGCCAACATGAAGTTTTCTGATATTAAGGGAGAAGTTTATGAAATTATAGAAGGATCTATTGATGATGAGGATCCGACACCAAACGTAGAATCTGTGCGCTGGTTACTTAGAGTTTTTGATGATGTAGGACACCACATTACAAAATACATCAAGGAAGATAAGTATAATGTATGTGTTACATCTTCCTTTTTTGATTTTTTTGGTGGGATTTTGACTTCTCACAGATTCAGTTGTAGATGATTGCAATAATGTTCACATCTACTCCTTTGAAACAGGTTACTAAATATCAAGCAATCGAAGATGTTACGTGTATGCTTCAGGGAACTGACTTAGCTCCTTTGGAGCTGTCAGATACTGATTTGAGTGTTTACAGCTGGTTAGAAACTTGCCAACTTACCCACATGCTCATTTATTTATTTATTTATTTCTGTCTATATTCTTTGTTGTAGTCTAATGTTGGTGTCAGTGTCACCATCCCTTGTTTGCTAAATCTGATCAATGCTTATGTTTCTTCATACCTATAAATTGATTGGACAAGGTACCGCGATGAGGAACCTTCATACCCCTCGGAAGGTAACCCTTACAATTTTCATTAATTGGGCTTTTCATGAGATGAGTAACAGGATATTCCCAAGTAAAGTTGTAATTATGTTGGCTGACTTGTTCTGTTGCTATTATCTTTGTTCAACAGCTCCTTATGAAAATGTAAGGCTATTGCATGACGTTGGCATGGCACACTATTCTAAATCAGGAGTTAGATGGGAGGTGTCATATAAGAAATTGTATACTTGGAGGTCTGCAAAGACAAAGGTAAAAATAAAATTTTCATATTCAAAATTTGGCTCTCAAGCTATTGATTCAACCTGCAAGTTTGGTTCCAAAGTCCACAAGTCATGTTTTGGTCCTTTACTGGTAAACATAACACTTTTGATCTAGCTCTAATTCTAACTCTCAACTCTATTACAATTCAGCTGTCGAGTATAAAGATACGAGCTAATTTAGTACTCCCTCCATTCCGAATTATATGATCATTGTTGCCTTTCTAAAAGTCTATTTGCAATATTTTCAAATTTAAAATTGACATGATTTATTTAAATTTTCAAAATAATAAAACTTGTAAATGATTTATTCTGGTTCTAAGCTAGCTTCCTACAATTATTTACCAAACCAAAATCTTATGTATGTGTGTGTTTTTGTTTTGGTGCAAATGGCAGGCCTGCATAAAGGAGATGGAAAATGAACTAGCGCACTTGAAGGAAGAGAATGCCATACAAAAAAAACAGTTGCAAAAGGTATTATAATATCTGGGGCAAAACTAAGATTTAATCATAGTTGACATACTTGGTGCATTACACCATTAAATTTTTAATTTTTTAAATTAGCATCCTATACTAATTAAAAGAATACAATTGGACCATTCTGTTAAAAATTGTAGTACAACCGTTATAGGATCTAAACTTCGAGCAATAAAACGAACCTCAATCCTCACTTTCCTCTCATTCTCCACCTTCAAATAAATATTCCTACCAATATCAAACATTAAAATAGCGTGGTGGATCCACCAAGAACAACAAAATATAGTCCTACCTTATCACAAAAAATTGTACTCCGACAGCTAAAAGTTGTCAATTGTCGTTAAACCTCAGAATCTGTTATTCGATGAACATTAAAAAATAAAAAATATCTCATACGACAAAGTCCATGTTACCTAGAGTTCATGATTTAGAGTGAAAAAATAATTAGTTGCTAGTGCTGCAAAACTTTCATCGATCATCATAGCGCACCCCGCGCTACTCACAACCATGTACTCCGCTTCGCTCCGTACTTGGCCTTTTTCAGTTATGAGCCACAAGTTCCAACAGAGACCTTCAAGTATATTTAGTGTTCAATAAAGTGATGAACCAATAGTAGAACATTAAATCTAAAACACAATAATTAGTAGTGCAAAAGGTGAGAACAAATATTTGATCTGTCACAGTTATTATCCCAAGTTATCATCATCTCATTAGTACTTGGCAATGTATAATGTATTTAATTTTTGCTAGAAGTTGTCATGACCCGTTTGTTGTCTGTTGGATCCAAGACTAGTTGTTTGCTTCTATCTTATTAGGTGTTGAAGCCTGCAGCATTTGGAGTCCCATATATTCTCTGCCAAGGAGTCCCTATAGCCTCTTCAGGCTTCTTCTCTAACGACACCCTGAAAGATAAAGTAGAACACAAAATGAGCCGAATATCACTTAATTTCCAAAATTTGATGTCGACAAGGGGGATGGTATCAATGGCATCATCTTGTAATCTACAGAATTTTCTATCAAGAAGGGCAATGACATCATCAATAACATCATTTCGTAATATACAGAATTTTCCGTCGAGCAGGGCAATGACATCATCAACGACATTACTTTTAAAGAGGATCATGAAACACAAATGATCATTGATTACAAGAGGTTGAGTATTAGCACGGCTCCCGGCACCCCCCCCCCCAACCCCCCACTCCCCACCCGCCCAAAAAAAATAAATTAATATTTATTGATTATTGTAATAAAATTCTCGATAATTTTATTAATTTTAATTAACATAATAATTATTAATGTGATTTTTTTTTAAAGCGCCTATAATCACAAAATTAATGTTTTCAATACTCAAATTAGTCATATCAATTAAAAAATTTTAGTTTCAAATTTGGGTCTAAAAATTAAAATAAGACTCTTTTAAATCCATAATTTGAAGAATAGGTCGATTTGGATTCGACCGCATAACCATTTAAATTCAATCACATAACTCATATTAAATATAAGTAATATGATTTTGGTTTCAAAATTAACTCAAATTTATTTTATTTAACTCGAAATCAATCCAAACCTATTTTCTAGTTAAGAGCATCAATGGAAGCAGAAACTTCTTGCAGGCACCGCATGTCACAAACTAAAGACAAATCCATAATATGGAAAAGACGATGTTTGATTAAATGTCAACGTGCAAAGGCAACAGCAATGGTTTCTCATACGAAGCTTCCTCTGTCTAGAAATGAGAGCCTTACTTATTTTGTTCTATTTTTTTTCCCCTTAAAATATTAATTAAAGCTTTGTATAGCACATGCTTAGTGTTATAAGAAATTCATACAAAGCAACGCAAATTATCTGGGACTATAAGAAAAAATATATACCACGTTCCTGAATGCAACAAAGCTCTTGAGTTTTTATTAATAGTTCGATTTGAATTCAACCCATAATCATTTAAATTTAAATTACATAACCCATATTAAATATAGATAATATAGTTTTAATTTTTTAATTGATCATTTTATGTAACCCAAACTAGGTCTAGTTATACCTCTCTGGGTGGTGCCATTTTACCTTACAACCAAGTTGATAAGTATTAAACCTATATTTGTTTATAAAAAAAATATATGGGATAAGATATAATTATTTGTACTCATCTATTTTCTTTGCTGACAAATTTATCTCATGATTACTTTATTCATTTTTAGTAGACTCTTGGGAAAGTTGAGAATGGAGAGATAAGGTAGATTTGTGCCAATAAAGTATTTAAGTTAATGTTTTGTTTGCAACAATAACTCTTTATAATATAGTTTGGTACTTCTAAACACTATTTGATCCCAAGCTTACTATCCCATGTCCTATTTTCATTCAAAACCACCATTTTTAATGAAAAGGGAAAAAAGAAGAAGAAAAAACAAAAAGATTCTTTTTTCAATTCTTGTGCCAGGCACGGGCTGTTTTAATATACATTATTATGTAAACAAATTTATTAATAAATGATGATAATAATATTAAATAATCCTACAACAAAGTAAATTTTCATTAGTTATTTATGAAATTCCTTTACTTCAAATTGTTTTGTATTAAATGATATTTATATAAGGATTAGTCGTCTCAGCTTTGATTTCGCCTGTTAATCGTCTCTAGTCTATCTATTATACATACTAAATCACATCACAGTACATGACACAATAATTTGACATATGTTCTTCTACAAATTTAACACTTGTCCATCCTATTTAATGCTCCTTTTACCCCTTGACAAACCACTGCTTCTAAAAAACAACTGAGATTGTAAAAACCCTAAAAAAATCAAGCTCAACTGAAACAAAGTATGAATGAATCTAACTCACATGTTTCATGGACTTGATGACTAGCTTTAACATTTTGTTTGATAAAAATACAGTTCATTATGTATGCATCTATATTATAAAGCCAGAGGCTTTTTAGATGGTTACTTTTGGTGTTAATAATTTGTGTAGCTCCGTCACAATAGAGAATGCCTAATAACTCCGTCAATAATATTGATATTAATTATCCAAATACATAAATTATATCGTTTATCTAATTGTAAATGTATAATTTGCAGCTCTATATATACGTGTTAATATGTTAGAATAATAATTTTTTTGAGTTATTAATATGTTTTTGATGAGAATTTTGTATATATGTTTCAGTTTGGTTAAAGTTGTTGAGGATTGTTATCTTGTGTAAAGCAGACTCAGATTTCCAGCAACTAGGATCTTGTGCAGGCTGAGAATAAAAAAAAAATTAAGTTTTACATAAAAATAATAATAAGTTATGAATTGCTGAATAATAATATTAAACTTAATATAATAATAATATATAAATTTTGGGGGAATGTAAAGTTTTAATATAAAGACAAATCTTTGTAAGAAATGAATAGCAAGGCTCGTGGTGCTCAGGTGGTCATATGATGAAGGTTTGGATTTGGAGGTTGTGAGTTCAAATTTGTTTAGCAACAATTAGTTGGAAACAATTCTTTTAAAGGGCAAGGGATATTTTTATTATTTTTTATTGCAAGCCGGTTCAAGCTGTCACGGCTGTGCATTTTAATTTTTTTTTTATTCTCAGCCGGTACAGCTTGTATCGGCCGGCCTATTTTTTATTTTTTTAATGCGATTTTAATGTGCTGAGTCATCAAATGCGTAAAAAAAAAAATACCTGGCCGGTACAAGCTGTGTCGGTTGGAGTATTTTAATATTAAAAATAGTTTTAAAATTATTACAATGACAACAGTTGACCAACTATAATAATAGATTAAAATAAAAGCCGATAAAGCTTGTGTCGGCTGAGCAATTTTTGATTATTTATGACATTCAATCTGAGTCATCCAATTAATTGATCCACGATTGAAAAGTGGGTTGTTAGAATAGTGTTCATGGCACTTGTGAACTATTCATACAATAAAAATATACAACTAGGAGTATAAAAATGGTACCTACCATGTATACCACAGTCGAGTCCAACCCACAGATCTGATTAAGATAATATATCAATTTGTGCAATTTGTCTGCAGATACAAGATATAAAGTCTAAGACACTAATTAGAGAAGAAAAAAAGAAAAGAAAATGAGATCAAGATGTTGATGCGTTAAATCAACATTTTTGAATTTGGGTTTGTCTTTAAATTATTTGCATTTGTTAATTTCGAAGAATGAAATAAGAATGAATACATTTTTTGAGTGGAAGCAGAATCTGGAAATGTTGACACTAATGACGAAAGGGTGATTATGACTCGACTGTTAGGGAGGAGAGATTGCTTGGTTTTGGATTTGGTCCTCGAGCTGAGAAGTCTTCATCTAGCGAGAAAAAAAAAATATTGATAACAGAGTTGGAAGCGTCTCGCTCTAAGAATGAAGAGCTTCAATTAATCATTAGGCACAAGACAAATGGATTGACAATCTTAGGAGTATAATGAACAAGTTGGCCGACTATCTAGAATTCTTACTTACGGTTGATTCAAGGCAGCACCAGCTCAGGGACAGAGATGAAAACAATTACTGATCATTATTTATGGACATTCAAAATTAATGAACTTTCGATGTGGTCATATTTAAAAACGTGGATATTTTGTTTAACATGATAGACTTGGTAAGTCATTAACGTAAAGTACAACAAATGATATTTGGATTTTGGTTTTTCTATTTTGGTTAAATATGATGGAAAGTGAAAAATTAGTTAATTTACTGCCGTAGTTGATGTTTTGCTGTTATTACCGTGCTTATCTTGTTTCGGGCCAAATATTAGTTGGGGCAAACAACTACTTTAATAAAATGTTTGAGAGTTAATTAGGTATACTGGACAATGGAAAAAAAATCACTGAGCTGATAGGAGGTGATTGCCTTAAAAAGGGAAAAAATGTCACCAGGCTTTCAGCAGCGCAGCCTGCAGCCGCTTCCAAAATGGGAGAATAGTTTTGAGCAGAGTGATATTTCTACCAGCAGAAAGATCAATGTTTTAGATACTTGTACATAGACCAGGCAAAATATGGTTATGGGTTGGTTTTGGTTTTCAAAATATGGTTAACCAACCATTTAAGAACTAAAACCATATTAACCATTTTTAATATGGATAATGTGGGTTGGAATCATATAGTTATGGTTAAAAACCATATTAACCATTTTAAGATGTTTTGACTTTTAAACAAAATTTTTTAAAAACGAAATTAATATATAATATAGATAGAGAGACGAATATAAGGGGTGGGTGGGTAGGTGGGGTGGGGATGGGGTGAGGGTGGGGTGGATAGGGGTAGGGGTAGGGGTAGGGGTAGAGGGTGGGGTGGATTTGGTCCTCGAGCTGAGAAGTCTTCATCTAGCGAGAAAAAAAAATATTGATAACAGAGTTGGAAGCGTCTCGCTTTAAGAATGAAGAGCTTCAATTAATCATTAGGCACAAGACAAATGGATTGGCAATCTTAGGAGTATAATGAACAAGTTGGCCGACTATCTAGAATTCTTACTTACGGTTGATTCAAGGCAGCACCAGCTCAGGTACAGAGATGAAAACAATTACTGATCATTATTTATGGACATTCAAAATTAATGAACTTTCGATGTGGTCATATTTAAAAACGTGGATATTTTGTTTAACATGATAGACTTGGTAAGTCATTAACGTAAAGTACAACAAATGATATTTGGATTTTGGTTTTTCTATTTTGGTTAAATATGATGGAAAGTGAAAAATTAGTTAATTTATTGCCGTAGTTGATGTTTTGCTGTTATTACCGTGCTTATCTTGTTTCGGGCCAAATATTAGTTGGGGCAAACAACTACTTTAATAAAATGTTTGAGAGTGAATTAGGTATACTGGACAATGGAAAAAAAATCACTGAGCTGATAGGAGGTGATTGCCTTAAAAGGGAAAAAAATGTCACCAGGCTTTCAGCAGCGCAGCCTGCAGCCGCTTCCAAAATGGGAGAATAGTTTTGAGCAGAGTGATATTTCTACCAGCAGAAAGATCAATGTTTTAGATACTTGTACATAGACCAGGCAAAATATGGTTATGGGTTGGTTTTGGTTTTCAAAATATGGTTAACCAACCATTTAAGAACTAAAACCATATTAACCATTTTTAATATGGATAATGTGGGTTGGAACCATATAGTTACGGTTAAAAACCATATTAACCATTTTAAGATGTTTTGACTTTTAAACAAAATTTTTTAAAAATGAAATTAATATATAATATAGATAGAGAGACGAATATAAGGGGTGGGTGGGTGGGTGGGTAGGTGGGGTGGGGTGGGGATGGGGTGAGGGTGGGGTGGATAGGGGTAGGGGTAGGGGTAGAGGGTGACTGATGTATACATAATCGCTTAATATTTATTTATTTTTTGAGTGCTGGGGGGTGGGGGGTGGGGGTGGGGGTGGGTGGGAGTAGGGGGTGGAGTAGGGGTGGGGGTAGGTGGAGTGGGTGGGGTGTATACATAATCACCTAATATTATATTTTTGGTAGAGGTGGGGGGGGTGGGGTGGGTGGGTGGGTGAAGTAGAACACAAAATGAGCCGAATATCACTTAATTTCCAAAATTTGATGTCGACAAGGGGGATGGTATCAATGGCATCATCTTGTAATCTACAGAATTTTCTATCAAGAAGGGCAAAGACATCATCAATAACATCATTTCATAATATACAGAATTTTCCGTCGAGCAGGGCAATGACATCATCAACGACATTACTTTTAAAGAGGATCATGAAACACAAATGATCATTGATTACAAGAGGTTGAGCATCAATGGAAGCAGAAACTTCTCACAGGCACCACATATGTCACAAACTAAAGACAAATCCATAATATCGAAAAGACGATGTTTGATTAAATGTCAACAGAAATGGTTTCTCATACGAAGCTTCCTCTGTCTAGAAATGAGAGCCTTGCTTATTTTGTTCAATTTTTTTTCCCTTCAAATTATCTGGGACTACAAGAAAAAATATATATACCACGTTCCTGAATGCAACAAAGCTCGTGAGTTTTTATTAATAGTTCGACCTGGATTCGATCCATAACTATTTAAATTTAAATTACATAACTCATTAAATATAGATAATATAATTTTAATTTTTTAATTGATTATTTTATGTAACCCAAAATCAATCCAAATTTATTTTTTGCCAGGTCTAGTTATTCCTCTCTGGGTGGTGTCATTTTACCTTACAACCAAGTTGATAAGTATTAAGCCTACATTTGTTTATAAAAAAATTATATGGGCTAAGATATAATTATTTGTACTATTTTCTTTGCTGACAATTTTATCTCATGATTACTTTATTCATTTTTTGTAGACTCTTGGGAAAGTTGAGAATGGAGAGATAAGGTAGATTTGTGCCAATAAAGTATTTAAGTTAATGTTTTGTTTGCAACAATAACTCTTTATAATATAGTCTGGTACTTCTAAACACTATTTGATCCCAAGCTTACTATCCCATGTCCTATTTTCATTCAAAACCACCATTTTTAATGAAAAGGAAAAAAAGAAGAAGAAAAAACAAAAAGATTCTTTTTTCAATTCTTGTGCCAGGCACGGGCTGTTTTAATATACATTATTATGTAAACAAATTTATTAATAAATGATGATAATAATATTAAATAATCCTACAACAAAGTAAATTTTCATTAGTTATTTATGAAACTCCTTTACTTCAAATTGTTTTGTATTAAATCGTCTCTAGTTTATTATAGAATCTCACTGGAACCCCTTTAAGTTTAAATTTAATTTTACATCTCACCAAAACACTATAATTTAATACTTATCTTTTTAGTGCTGAAAATGAGAAATCAGATTGTACTCCCTTCCCCGTAATGTTACTTGGATTGAATAAATCGCTTTCTCATAACCGCTCCTAATTGACTTTTGGTAGGAAAACTAATTTAGAGCAGCTATCATTCTCCTTGTGAATATTTTGGAATGAAGATGTTAGAATCTGCATGTTTAATTTGATGATGATATGATTAATGTATAAGTGATAAATAGTTTTTTGTAAAGTTCTTCATAAAGATATGATGCACATGGACTTGGAATAGAAATATCAAATTTGTAGCTTGGTTTTATGAGCTGAATGGATATATACATAATAGGATCAAATCGATCATATAGTAACGTTTAGCTGTCGCAAAGCTACTCTGTCATTTGTCGTAGAGTTATAGATAGCAGAGTTAGCTATGCTATCGTAAAGCATCCAGTAGACCAGAAGTTCGCAGAGTTTAAGTCAAAGAATGCAGAGTCTGCAGAAAGATCGTAGAGCCCTCTCAAGGATCGTAAAGTAAAGCAAAGATCGTAGAGTCCTCTCTAAAATTGTATAGTGAAAAAAGATCGTTGAGTTTGCTCAATGATCGTAGAGTACATTGTAGAAGGTATCTCTACTCGTAGTGCAAGAAATCGTAGAGTACAAGATCCTCGAGTAATTCAAGCCTCAAGCTCTACGACCATCATGAAGCTCTACGATTTGTCCAAGTCGTAGAACATGTCATACTTGTACTAAAACTGATAATGAGCAGTCTTGCAGAGTGAAAATCTAAAGATGTTAGACAATCATCCCTAATTCAAATAGAAGATCAGATGGTGGTCTGTCTAACCGTTATCTTGGAGATGTGACACCACTCAAGTGGTAGTGAAATTGTAGTCTGATATGACCTGTCAAACTCGAAAGCAAGCTAGCATTTTCACCCTAAAAGTCAATATCAGAGAACATCTAGGAGCGGAGCATTAAATGCACAACGACAACTCTCCAACGGGAAGAACTCAACGAAGTCTATAAAAGAGTACGAGAATTCAAATCTAAGTACAAATCAATACAGTAAAAAACTGAACATCTACTAAAGTCAAAAAAGCCTCACTCCACGATAAGAGAAAATTGTTTATACTGCTACGTTTTTAAGAAGTCAAGCTCAACACAACTTCAGCAGCACTTCAACAACAATCATTCAACTATGATTCTCTAGTCTAAGTGACCATTAATCCATTATACCAAGTCTAAGTGACTTGAAGAGTTTTTAGTGAATTGGACTAAGTGTCCCTTGACTCAATGTCATTTGAGTAATCTGGTCTGAGTTACTCTCTGCATCCTTACTGGATTTTCTACTCGTAGAGTAAAAGAGTAGACTATGAGTCTTTTATACTCCGAACCACTTAAATATCTTGTGTCATTTATTTTTTGCCTTTACATTCTGCTTATTATCTACTAAATCAATTCTGACTGATATCTATAAAAACTAAATTTGGAACTGTGATTTTATTATATCTTTAAGGGGATTTCAAGCTAATATTCTGTTATACTTAATTAAATTAATTTAATTAACTATCTAGTAATACATTCTTAAATAACTAAAAAGTTTTTAAAGGATTTATTCAACCATCCTTCTAGATCTCTTTAGTGACTCTGGGAAACCCCTTTATGATTAGGATGTTTAATTAATATGTATGATCTAAACATTAAATTGTGTTTAATTACTATGTATGATTTAAACTTTAAATTGTAATTGGTGATGATTAATTATTCATTTTTTTCTTTATTTTTTTTTTGAATAATTTGAATGAATTTTATAGTAGGTGATTGATAAACGATTTCGGATATTCGAATAATCTGTTTATTCGGATAAAATAAACGAAAATGGATATTATCCGTATTCGGATATTATTCCGAATATCAGATATTGGATATTCGGATATTGAATATCAAATATTGCGAATAATATTTTTAAAATCCGTCAGATATCAGATATTGGATACGAATACGGATAGCGGATTAACTTTCTGGATACGGTCATGGATACCACTGTATCTGGATCCAATTTAGTTGTTTGTTCACCCTTAGTCAAAACGGCAACGGTTAATTTTTACACATGTTTTAGTTTTAAAATTTTTAATGATAATTATTGTAACAACATACTAATTACTAGTAGCTGCAAAGATATTATCAACTTCCTAAATTATTCATCGTTCTTACCCATATAACCATAAATTTGTATAATTTAGTATAATTAATCATCTAATTAATATCTTAACTTAGTCCTTTTAATTAATGCAAGGGTTTCTAATTACTTAATCTGTTGGCTTCAATTATGTCGTAGTCTCCATTACTCTCCAAGGTTTTTTACCACACGTGGCACTCTTCCATTCGATAATTCTAATTACAAAGGCACTACCTCAATTCCATAAGCAGCTCATTTCATTCTTCCCGCTATTCTGATCATTCTCTCTCTACCCTCTGCAAAAACAATCTTTTGAGCTATTTGTTTTTAGCTCCAGATTGCCATTTCGTAGATAAAATTATACGCACATTTTTTTGATAGGTTGGCTTCCTCTTCTTTTGTTTACTTTTTTTTTTCCCGATATTTTTATTGTTCATTCATTATTCATTACCGCTGGGTTTATATTTTGAGAAGTTGAAGCTGAAGAAAGTAAAAATGTTTTTTCCTAAGTTTGCAAAAAATCTTATGTTTCAGAGTCTCTTAGCTTGAATCTGCTTTCATTTTACTTTTATCCTTGGTGAAAAAAGAAATACATATATATATATATATATATATATATATATATATATATGTATTTGGAAGTTTTGGTGATTTTTTTGGATTTAGTTAGTTTAATACAAGGTAATAGATGAGATTTGTGTTTTGGAAAATGGAGACTCTATAGATTTGGGTTAATATACTTATGTATGTATAGATGGGATTTGTGTTTTGGAAAATGGAGACTCGACAGATTTGGGTTAATATACGTATGTATAGATTTTGCAAAAATTCATACCTATCTGTTTTTCTGATACTTTCAATTTTTTATGAGTTATTGTTCCAGAGGAAAGTTTTTTGATACTTCCAATTTTTTATGAGTTATTGTTCCAGATTGGGAAAGTTAATGTGGATATTTGATGTTTGTTGTGGTAGTAGTCAAATATATGTGTACGGGTGGGTTCATTCATCTAATCTAGGAAAAAATATTTTTACTTTCTTCAGCTTCAACTTCTCAAAATATAAACTAGTGGTAGATTAGGGCTCCCAAATCCTAAATGAATGAACAATAAAAACAAAAAAAAAACAAAACAAAACAAAAGAAGAGGAAGCTAAGCTAAAAACAAAACAGAGCATCAATGTAAACCCAGCGGTACACACATACATCAAGAGCAAAAATGTGTGAATATTTTTACCCAGGAGATGGAAATCTGGAGTTAAAAGCAATAGCTCAGAGGAGGCAGTGCTTGTTTTTGCAGAGAGTAGAGAGAGAATGATTAGGATGCTGAGAAGAATGAAATGAGCTGCTAATATTTCTGTTGTTTATGGAATTGAGGTAGTGCCTTTGTAATTATGTTTCAGAGCCTCTTAGCTTGAATCTGCTTTCATTTTACTTTTATCCTTGGTGAAAAAAGAAATATATATATATATATATATATATATATATATATATATATATATATATATATATATATATGTATTTGGTGATTTTTTTGGATTTAGTTAGTTTAATACAAGGTAATAGATGGGATTTGTGTTTTGGGAAATGGAGACTCGACAGATTTGGGTTAATATACATATGTATATATTTTGCAAAAATTCATACTTATAGATGCTCTGTTTTTCTGATACTTTCAATTTTTTATGAGTTATTGTTCCAGATTGAGAAAGTTAATGTGGATATTTGATGTTTTTATGGTAGTAGTCAAGTACGGACGGGTTCATTCATGGAATTCCTAATCTATCGCTCCTAGTTTATATTTTGAGAGCTTGAAGAATAGTAAAACCCAGCCCACTTTTCCAAGTTTGCAAAAACCTTTTCTAAGATTATTAATGTTTCAGTGACGACTTTTAACCCAGATCTGTCTGATTTTTACTTTTTATCCTTGATAAAAAAAAGAAATATATATGTATATATATTGATCATATTTGAAAATTTTTGGTGGAATTTAATTTTTGGGGTGAAGATTTTTGGATGTAGCTAGTTTATTTAATACAAGGTAATAGACACGGGATTGTGTTTTGGACTAAGTAGACTTAACAGATTGGGGTTGATATATGTTTGTATTGATTTTACTAAAATTCATATATCTTTGCTTTTGATGTATGTATGTATGTATGTATGTATGCTCTGTTTTGTTGATTGGTAAATTTAGAATATATGTAAGCCAGCCATGGGCTTATTTTGATCCTACGGATGAAATTCATTTTTATGATGACTTTCTAATTTAAAAATCAGAGTCCCTCCCTATATTTTATGTGTATCAGTAGCTATTTTGTTTTGTTGTTTGAATTGGTTGTGGAACTGATACATCTCTCTGTTGCTTAACAGAGTTTGCTTCTAACTTATCAGCACTATACAATATCCAACAGAGATTGCATCTAGCTTCAGAAATTATCAGCACTACACTATTTCCTGAGGTATTTATCTCGAACTATTTGAAACCAATTTGAACAATCCTTAAACTAGTTAGAGAATCCGCAACAAAATAAAATCTAGAATAAGTGCTTTAGGTCTTCTCATTGAATGAAATTTCCATATTTAGTTTGCTTGTTAAAATTTCTAATGTTTCAGTTACTTTAATCTCAAAATCTGATCCGTTTTACTTTTATCCATGATTAATCAACTACGCCTATCCCATTCTACACTGGAATGTACGTGAATTACTTTTCTTGTTGTCCTTGCTGCTCTTCGGGTTTACAATATTATGATACTAAATTTTGATAAACATTTCTGATTATATAATTTGTACAACAATGTGGGGTTGGTTGCATTTAGTATTGAATATAGAAGTTCATTTTTAAGATGAATTGTTCTACTTTGTATCATAGCCTCCTCTTCATATTTATCGGTAACTGTGTCCATGATTGCATCATTTATGGAGCTGTATATGCTCCATCAGTTGTTAATAACCACTAATGAGTAAATCTCTCTATTCTAGAACAGAGTTTGTTTCTAGCTTCTTAGATTATCAACTATATACAATGTGCTGAGATATTATCTTTTAACTATTAGAGACCAGACATATTTGAGGGTTTTCATCTTCTATGCTATTTTTTTCTTTTAACAACATTCATATACTCTGTTAATTGACTAAAATATTTTGTTCTTTGAATTAATACATTAGTATGTGGTTGTGTTGTAATTTCTTGTTGTCCTTGAGCTAAATGTTATCTCTATACTTGGATTACTGTGACACCCCCAAATCTGGGTATCTATTACCCTTAGATTCGATGCTCACGATCATATACATCACCCCCTATTCTACCCTAACACATTCGATAACCTATATCAGTGTTCTAAAAATCCCCGCCTAGGTGCTAGGCCCCCCTTGGCACCCCGCCTAGGCGCTAGGCCCCCCCTGGGGCCTCATCTAGGCCCAAGACGGTAAAAAAATTCCTCCAGTAAATTAGGCGAAGAGTTTTTTTTTTTTAATAACTACCCAAACCAGATCTTGATATATTTATTTTTCTAATGATTTACCATAATCATAATACAGGCTGTAATACATCAAATCACAACAAGAACTGAACAATATCAAGTCAAAATGGATAATTTTATTATAGTTGTAATTTTTTGAACTTATACCAACATCAAATTATATAAATGATGATACATTTGTAATATTTAATTTAATTCAATATAATTCTTAAATTTATGTTTAGTTTCTTAAGTTTTAATATTTAATTAAATTTTAAAATTTTATTATTTAATAGCAATCTTGTTTATGAATAAAACTAATACGTTAAAAATATGTTTAAACTTTGAATAGTTGCATGTTTGTTTTTGAACTTTGACATTAACAATATGGATATGTGTTTGAATTTTAAGCAAATGCCTTTATTATCTTTATTATAGATTGTTTTGCTTTATATTATTATTTTGTTTGGATAAATATAAGGTAAAATATTAAAACTGACTTAAAATAAAAAAATTCGCCTAGGCTCCGCCTATGCCCCCTCGGCGCTAGGCCCCCCTCGGCCGCCTGCTTCCCGTCTAGCGCCTTTTAGAACATTGACCTGTATTAATACAACATTCTTTTCCAAAATATAATATATACATTAACGTATCCCAAGTTGTCTAACCTTTAACATTACATAACACGATACCAAAATATTACATCACATCCAAAACATCTATTTACATTGCTACTTAACATATTACAAAAGTTCATAGCTATCTACGCAATTACTCCAACAGTTTTCCTTTTCCCTTGTCAGATGATAATTCTCCCGTCTTTTCGTTTTTCGCTGAAATTTATTTAGCAAGAATGAGCAATAGAATTGCCCAACAAGTATAACTATTTAAGCAAAACAGTTTATAACGATCAAGTAATGACTCAATAACGGAGAGGAGTATCATTTGAATAAAATCAAGCTTCAACTCAAGAGTTCTGTAAAATCTTTAGAAACAACGAATTTTTAATGCAAAGCTTTGCAATAAATGATTTAATCAAGTAACTGAGGGTCACAAGACCATTGAACTATGTCCCGGGTGACAGATATTTCTACCTTAACCTTTATCACTCAAACACTGTGGTTTTCGTACACAAGGGGATCAATCCTTTATATCTATGTATTGTGCACAAACATATTAGCGCATAAGCATAACTCGGAGTTATAGTCTCCGACAACATGTTCCCCTTTTTCAAGGGTTGTTCAACTCTGTTTATTATAAGAGTTCCTATTAGAAGAAATCTGGTAAACATAACTTCACGACAAATATTAGAACATTTATCAATTATTGTCTAGCTGAACTCAAATAGCATAAACTTTCAATACGAATTCATGAATCAAAGAAAGCTTCAATAACATTTGAATAATAAATTCATAAGAGAATTACCAATTTAAGATACTAAACATTCATTTCAAGCTTAACAAGAATATTTGTTCAAGATTTGCAACGTAGAAAGGAAGGTTAGTATACTTGCCTTCTCGATGCAAAGTTATTAATTCTAGGCGATTACACGAATTCGAACTATTATGCTCCCGTATAGCACCTATGAACACACATAATGTTATATCAATACATAACATTACCACATTCCACACAATCTCTATTTAAACTTGTTGTTTTGCAAGTTTACTATCCTATTTTTAACTTTTCTTATTTTAACAAGTTCGTTACATATATATGTAATATAAATCTTATCCACTCTTATTAGTTTTATAGACCAACTCACTCACTCTTCGTGAATTTATATTTAAATTCAAGCTAACTATACATTTTATACTCATTTTATTTCTATATAACTCAATGAACATATACTCCACATGAGTTTTAATCTAAAGCTTGCATTTTCTCTTTTAAATTTCACACATTTTAGCTTACTACATTTATTAAAGTTATTTACAATGTTATATATCAAGTATAATATATTAAGTTATTTTAGTCATTTATAAAAACCCATATAACATCATGTTCAAAACAGCCCCAAGAGACCAAAACAGCTCAACCGAATCAACCAAATGTGGCAAGTTTAGCACAATACGGAAAGGCAGAGCAATGTGGGCGAACTTTCGATTGAGATTTGAATAACAACATTTGGGGTTTCTTGATGTACATGGGTGGCAATCCCTTGGGGATTTTTCGAATATAATTATTTAGTTATCAGAAGAAAAAAAACGCTTGAGAATGTAAATCAAGATATAAACTTCTTGTCACTTATGATTTACATATCATGGTCATCGTTTCTTCCGAACTCTAATCCTGAAATCACATAAGCTTCATGTTGTACATGTAGCAATGATTAGGTTTGATGCCTTTACTGTAATTTTCTTTTTTGAGATTTTTTCAGATATGAAGAAGTTCTATTGCAAAAGTTTATAACTCATCATGTGTATGAACTCATTACTCATATATGGTCATTTGTAGGAGCAGGTCCTGCAATAGCATTGTGTGACCTATTTTAGAAGAATAGATTTATGTAGTAGTTTTCTTTCAATCACAGGAAAAGTATATCAAACAGAACAAGCTACAGCTCATCTCCAAGGAGAGCATTTCACAGAATGTGCACAACAACATGTTCTATAAAACACTGTGCTGTCTAAGGGGAACCTGTTCATTATCTAAGTACTCATTTCGTAGTGTTAATGATCCTTTAATGGGAAAACTCTCATATCAAGGGTAGTGTTAACGCCAAGATCTTTGGTGACGTCCCAATCACGTAAGACGCCCTAATCCTGCACAGAAAACACGATCAACACCAAAAGCTTGACGGCTGGACCGTCGGGGGATAGCTCCGGCGTGAGAGTCAATACAGGTGTTCAAGGTTTAACAATGGAGGGAGTAAAAATGTCTAGTGTGTTCTCAGATAGAAAGTGTATGCGTACCCCTTGTTAGGAGACCCCCTTGCTTGGTTATACTCTCATACTCGGTTTTTTGTGCCACCAACCACGATCTGACACAGCCCCCTACTTCTCCCTGGTCTTAGCCGTGTGCATGCAGGTTGTCACCTTTTTCCCACTGTTCCTGCTGCCGGCCGGATAAGATCCCATCCACATTAATGATCTGCAGGCGTTTGGTCAACTGCCCTCCCTTTCCATCATTACAAGTCAAGGGTCTAGATATTAAAAGATCTTATGGGACCGGCCGCTTGACCCAGCCCATTATTAAGGAGATACAATAAAGGTAATATAAATATTAAGCCCAATGACTATAAGACTTAATAGTAAAGGTCCACCAGGCTAATTAAATGGGGAGGCCCAATCCGCCCGGCCCAGTAGAGAAAATATCGTGACCCAACATTGCCCCCCAGTCTTTTATTAAACAGGATGTTTAATGAAAGAGTGACTGTAAATAGCGCGAGTCCACAAGAAGAGAGAGAGAGCCCACTGAGCGCCAGCCTACCTTGGATAACCCACCAAGGCCAAAATCAGACGTT
This sequence comes from Panax notoginseng, assembly GCA_016801055.1. Taxonomy (NCBI): domain Eukaryota; kingdom Viridiplantae; phylum Streptophyta; class Magnoliopsida; order Apiales; family Araliaceae; genus Panax; species Panax notoginseng. The sequence continues at coordinate 197,816,972 of CM029019.1, read as the reverse complement.
ACCCTTTCCTCTCCCTCCTCATTATCCCCAATTAATGCGCCGCCCTCGGTTCTCGTGCAAATTTTGAAAAAATCACTTGCTATAAAAGCCGCTGCCCATTCGCCTTGGAGGGTTCCCTGCCATTTCGAACTCATAAGAGCTTATTGTCTTCTCCTCTTCAAATTTCTTCATTTTCTCTGCAAGTTCTCAACAATGGCATCCCAGAACCCCGATACAAGTTCTCCTCTCCGTGTCGCCCCCGTCTCCACCGTGACCCCTCACTCCAATCTTGACAAAGAGGTTCCGGGCTCAAACCCCCAAATCAATGCCGCGAGTAAGGAAGCTCCGCCCATGGAACCACTCCCCAACCCATCTGATTTTTTCCAGAACGAGGAAGACTTCCCTCATGCCAACACCCCTTCCACCGTCAATGAAACTGAGCTCTGCAACATTAGAGCTCGCTATCAGGTACCGGACACTCACAGGGTACGGATAGCGGCCCCTCACGAAAGGATGTATCAGCGTCCCGACGGCTGGATCGCCGTTCCGGCAACCTTTCTGGAGAAGGGGGTGAGGTTCCCTCTTCACGCCTTTCTGATCACCCTCTTAGGGTTTGTTGGAGTGGGGTTCGCCCAACTGGTGCCGAACTCGTACATCCACATACTGGCTTATATAGCCTTCTGCTACGAGATAGGAGTTCCTCCTGCTGTGGATTCCTTCTTCACCCTCTTCTCTGTGGGGAAATCTCGGGAGAAAGGCTTCAAGGTGTTAAGTAAGATAGCCCCCAAGCCCAATGCCAGGATCGAGAAGCGTTCTCTGATGGACACTCCCTCGAGCAACCGAGGATGGCATAATAAATGGTTTTTCGTCAACGGGCCCGAAATCTCTTCTGTTCCTGACTGGACCACTTCCGATCGCGTCTCTGCAGACTTCGGAGACATATCTGAGGAGCGTGTAAGAGAAATGACGCGCATCATAGAGAAGATACCCCTGAAGGAGTGGAGCTTCGGCCTCTTGGGCAAACAAGCCTGGTTGTATGACCATAAGTTGTCTCTCATCAAGCCGACTTCGACCGATCGGAGGGACTTGGATAGGTACCTTTCTGGCAGGCCTTCATCCCCTTCCACCGAAGTTCCCCAAGAAGAACCTCCGGCTTCGGAGGCCCAGGATGCAGAGGTCTCCCGCGGATCAGAACCTGCTGAGGAGCCTAGCCGACCTCGACAGAAGAAGAGGGCGGTTCGGAAAGTCCGGTCAAATCCTCAAGGAACTCAATCAACTTCTACAGCGAGTCTGATTGACTTGCCCGCAACCGAGCGAATGCAGGCTCTCCGGATTAAGAAAAGGAGGACTCACGTGACTCCTCTGTCTGCCGATGAGCTTCGAGTTCCTCGTCCTGCTGCGGTTGAGCCTCCCCCCGTCATCCCTGTGGAGATCCACGTTTCAGAAGATGAGCTCGAAAACCTGAATGAGTCTCCTCTTCTGTCTCGTAAAAGGAAGCAGTCCTCCGAGGATCAACCAGCACCGCCCCCTGAACCATCAGTGCCTTCTCCGTCGCGACCCTCTTCCTCCACCTTCCGGCGAGAAGCTGCGTCTTCTCCCACTGTATGGCCTGATTTTAACGAGAACTTTCCTTTCCAGCTGTTCGATTCCTTTGTTCGGGAGACCGATGACCATCGGTTCGGAAACAGTTCGATCAGGGATTTGATCGAGGAAGGCATGAGTTACCAGGCTAAGGTGAGTTGGTTCAGTCGAAATATTTAGGAATCATCTGTTTCTTCTACTAATTCACTTTAAATGTCCGCAGGCAAATGCTGTCTTCGGGAGGCTTCTTCCCCGATACAGAGAGTCTGAAGCCGAAGAAGATGCGGCCAGGCGAGAGATGGCTACTATGGCTTCTGCTCTGGAGAGGGAGAGAAGGGCTCATGGTATCACTATCCTCAATAAAGAAGGCCTTCAGAAGGACTTAAATAAGTTGAAAGAACAGTTGGAGACATCCGAGGCCACCCATCAGCTGACCGTTACTTCGAACATAGACCTGGTTCGTCGGAACGAGGTTCTTGTTGGGAAGAACGAGACGATGGTGAAGACCAATAAGAGCTTGGCTATACAAGTACACGACCTTGAGGCCAGGGATCTGAGACATCTGAAGGAGAGGGCAAAACTCGAAGAGGAGCTCCGCGAACTTCGGGCTCAGAGAGACTTGGGTCCTCCTCTAACCGGAGATCTCCGGAGGGAAATCCAACAAGAATACCGAAAATCTGTCGAGTTGAACGAGGAGATCATCCAGATGTTCTCGGATGGGTACGACGAATGCCGAAGCAAAGACAAGGCAAGACTTGTCGCTGCCAAGGTTGAACCGACCATCCTGGACTCTTCGGAAGACGAAGCCGATCACTGAAGATGGTTTTCTTTCCCCTAGCTGTAGGATTTTTGTAAAGCTTCTATCGCTTTGTAAACATCATTATGTAAATAAAATATCAGTGTTATCAGTATCGTCCTTTATGACTTCGATTTTTTCACTGTCTACCAACACTTCAATATGGATTTAATTTGGAAAATGTACAAGCTCCTCCGTGGGCCTAACTTTAGACTGTTAATTAACAACTAAGCAAGTCGTATAACAGGTAAGACGAAGCTAAATAACATGGCCTTCCGAACTCAACACTTAGAAAGATTTAGGCAATAATAACAAAGTAAAGGAATACTTATTCGTTACCGAAGTGTGAGGTAGATGTCGCGAGGGATCGGACGAAGTCTGAATGACGATGCTTGTCTACCCCGAAGGGCCTGATAAGGTTCTTAGGATCACCGGACGACGAGGTTATCATCGAATAGTCGACGAGTCTGTCCGAACCTTACTCCACTGTGACATTAGGACAGATGCGAAGAGCAGTTGTGAAAAAAGTGACTTTTTATTGATGATGAACGGTTATGTACAGACTCCCAGTGGACTGACTTGGTTTCTATTGAAAGTTCTTTCGGAGCCTGCCTGCGTGCCATGTGTTCTGAATTTCGGATCCATCCAAGGCCTTCAGTCGATATGTCCCGGGCTTTGGTACTTCGGCCACTTCATACGGTCCTTCCCAGTTCGGCATCAACTTCCCAGTGTTCTGCGGTGTAGATGCTTCGGCCTCTCTGAGAACGAGGTCTCCCACCTCAAACCTTCGGAGCTTTACCCCTTTGTTGTAGTGCTTGGCGACTCTTCTCTGGTAGGCTGCTAACTTGATCATAGCCACTTCTCTGACTTCCTCTAGCAGGTCCAAGTTGGCCTTTAATCCCTCGTCATTGTAGATCTCACTGAACTGACTAACTCGAAGGCTTGGAGATCCAATCTCAACTGGGACTAAGGCATCAGTGCCGTAGGCCAGTCTGAAGGGCGAGTCCCCTGTTGTTGTCCTCGGCGTAGTCCTATAAGCCCACAATACGCTGAGCAGCTCTTCCGGCCATCTTCCTTTGGCTTCGTCCAATCTGCGCTTGATCCCGTTTAAGAGTGTTCTGTTAGTCACTTCGACCTGCCCGTTCGATTGCGGATGAGCCACTGAAGTCTTCCTGTGCTGAACTCCCAGTTCCTTCAGAAAGCCTTCAAATTTTGATCCCACAAACTGACGTCCGTTGTCTGATATCACCACTTGAGGGATCCCGAAGCGAAACACTACGAATTCTTTTATGAATTTCAGACACTCCTGTTCCGTTATCAGCCGAAGTGGTTTCGCCTCGACCCATTTGGTCATATAATCAATGGCGACGATGACGAAGCTGACCTGCCCCTTAGCCTTTGGTAACGGACCCAGTATATCAACCCCCCAGACAGCGAAGGGTATAGGAGATAGAATCGAGTATAGCTCTTCCGGTGGCTGATGCGGGATTGGGCTGTTGAGCTGACATTTATCACATTTTTTCACGTATTCCGTAGCCTCCTTGAAGATCGTTGGCCAGTAGTACCCCTGCCGAAGGACTTTGTATGCCAGCGACTTAGCCGCCATGTGATCACCGCAGATACCCTCATGAACTTCCCGAAGGGCGTATTCTGCTTCGGACGGGACCAGACATTTCAATAATGGTGACGAAAAGGCCCTCCGATAAAGATCCCCGTCAATGAGAACGAAGTTGGCACTTTTGTATTTGACCTTTTTCGCTAACATCTGATCCGAAGGAAGGACGCCATCTGCTAAATAATTGATGTAGGGAGTCATCCAGCAGTCAGGTCGCTCGATACACATCACTGAGTCATGTTGAACACTCGGCTGCTGTAAAACCTCCAGATAGACTGACCCATTGAAAACGACAGCATCTGTAGTGGCCAACTTTGATAAGGCATCGGCAATAGAATTATCGTTACGCTCTATGCCTTGAAATTCGTGAAAAGCAAAGTATCGGAGTCTGTCTTTCAACTCCGCCAAATACCTGATCATCCTCGTCCCCCGAGCTTCATATTCTCCTGACAACTGCTTGACGACCAACTGAGAGTCACTATAAATAATCAACCTCTGAACTTCTAGGCTCTTCGCCAGCCGAACCCCGGCTAGAACGGCTTCATACTCGGCCTCGTTGTTAGTCGCCTTAAACCCGAATCTAATAGCTTGTTGTACCTTGAACCCCTCCGGACTGGTCAGAATAATCCCTGCTCCACTGACATTTACTGTGGAAGACCCATCTACATACAGTGTCCATGCATTCTGACCGTGCTGAAGAAGTGTAACAGTTCGATCAGATGCCCCCGTTTCCGGTGATTCGGCATCTGCTTCGGTAAAGGAACATTCTACCACAAAGTCGGCCAAAGCTTGTCCCTTGATAGCGGTTCGAGGATGGTATTCGAGGAAAAACTGGGACAGTTCCATGGTCCATGCTGCCAATCTCCCCGAAACTTCTGGCTTGCCCATTACCTTTTTCAGTGGTTGATCTGTGTAGACGATCAGGAGCCTACCCTGAAAGTATTGCCGAAGCTTTCGGCTAGCAATTACTAAAGCAAAGGCAATCTTTTCAATATTTGGATACCTGGTTTCGGCGTCTCGTAGGACGTGACTGACGTAATAGACCGGGTGCTGCTTTCCGCTGATCTCCCGAATCAACACCGCTCCGACGGCTAAGGGACTTGCTGCAAGGTAGAGATATAAGGTTTCTTTCGGAGTGGGTTTTACCAACAGGGGAGCAGAGGACAGATAGGTCTTTATGCCTTGGAAGGCTTCTTCACAGGGCGAGGTCCATTGGAAAGTTTTAGCGTTCTTCGGCCCCTTCAGTGTGTCGAAGAATGGTAGACACCTCTCTGCGGATTTGGACATGAACCTCCTCAGAGCTGCAATCCTACCGGTCAGGCGTTGGACATCTTTAAATGATTGAGGAGTCTTCATGTCAAGGACTGCTTGAATCTTCTCCGGATTAGCTTCGATGCCCCTCTGACTGACCAGATACCCTAAAAACTTTCCCGCACCGAGGCCGAAGGTACATTTTGCGGGATTAAGCCTCAATTTGTGATGTCGGACAGTCTGAAAACATTCCTCCAGATCATCCAAATGTTTCTGAACCTGCACGCTTTTAACGATCATGTCGTCCACATAAACCTCCATATTTTTTCCCAGCTGCTTGTGGAAAACAAAATTCATCATTCTTTGGTAGGTTGCTCCGGCATTTATAAGGCCAAAGGTCATCTTCTTATAGGCGTATACCGAACGGTGTGTAATGAATGCTGTCTTCGGGATATCTTCCCTACACATAGATATCTGATGATAACCTGAAAAAGCATCCATAAAGCTTAGTAAAGCATAACCTGAAGTTGCATCAATAAGTTGATCAATATGCGGTAAAGGATAAAAGTCCTTCGGGCAAGCTTTATTTAGGTCGGTGTAATCAATGCAAACTCGCCATTTCTGGTTCTGTTTCTGCACCAATACTACATTGGCCATCCACTGTGGGTAATCGATCTCAAAAATAAAATCAGCAGCCAATAGCTTGGCGATCTCTTCGTCAATTATCTTCTGTCGCTCGGGTGCGAACATCCGCCTCTTTTGCCGAACAGGCCTCTTCGAGGGATCTACCTCCAATCGGTGTTCAGCAACCTTTCTGCTAATCCCAGGCATGTCCTTCGGTTCCCATGCAAAAATGTCCGCATAGCTGCGAAGGAGTTCCATAAGATTCGTCCGAAGAGGCTCTGGTAGGCCCAAACCGATTTTCACCGTCTTGTCCGCCTTCCCGAGGATCAACTCAATCTCCTCCGTCTCCCCCGCAGGTGTTACCAAAGGCTCGGAACTGCTTTCAATGAAGGGCTCGATCTCGATGGCCATGGTTTGCTTCTGTTTGCTAATCCCTACTCCGGAAGAGATGCACGCGTTCCGATAACAGCGTCGGGCCAGATCCAAATCCCCGGCCACCTCTCCGACTCCGTGCGCTGTAGGGAACTTGATTTTGAAATGGGGGATGGAGGTTACGGCTTGGAGAGCCGTCAAGGTAGGTCTTCCCAATATGGCGTTGTAAGCCGAATCCACATGCACAACATAGAATTTACACATTATTTCTGCCCGTTGAGGGGCCGTGCCGAAGATCACTGGGAGTTCGATAGTGCCTGCAACTTTGACCGGATCGTTGCTGAAACCATATAGAGGAGCCTCCTGCCCAACTTCCATCTTCCGCCCTTCAAGATGCATTCTTTGATATGCGTGGGCGTACAGGATATCCACCGAAGACCCGTTATCTATCATCATACGTTTCATGTCTACCGAGCCCACTTGCGCGGTGATCACTAACGCTCCTTCATGTGGATCGATGGGTTCCAAAGGATAGTCCGCGTCTGTAAAAGATATAATAGTTCCGGGAAACGGTCTATCCATCTTCGGAGAGGCACCTGATATGGACATAACCGAATCTAGATACCCCCTTCTCTTCCTTCCTACCAATTTCCCCGCCGTTCCCCCAGTTATTACGTCGATGACATGCCGTGGTGGCGGGTTCGGGACGGGCTGCACAGGAGGGTCCGTTTGAACCGTCTGAACGGTGCGGTCGGCATCTTGGCGGCTCTTTTCGGCCACATATTGGACTAACAGACCGCTCTGGATCTTTCTTTCCACAAAATCCTTCAGATTACAACACTCATTGGTGCCATGGCCTGCGGCTTGATGATAGTTACAATATTTTCGAGGGTTGCCCTGCCCGGTCCTATAGTTGTCCCTCGGCGGCTCAAAGAACGGCTGGTTCCGGATTTGGTCTAGAATCACCGATCTGTCCGTGTTCAGTTTGGTATAAACCTTATTCACCTTCGGAGCCGAAGCGGGCGGACGAGTATCCCCTTGTCGCCACGAGTTGTTGAACTTCTTGGAACGACTTTCCGATCTATCACTGTACCCCCCAGTCTTCTTCGGATCATCCCGGGTTCTAGGGGCATCTGCCTCCCTCATCTGTTCCGTAGAGGAACGCTTCAAGCTACTCATAGCCTCTTCCACAACGATATAACCTTCTGCCTTGTCGAATGCCTCTGCCAGGCTCTTCGGGTGATTGAACATCAACTTCTTCACCAGCTTCTCCGACTTTACTAGGTCCAGACCGTTCTGAAACAAACCCACGGCTTGGAGATCGTTCAAATCTGACACCTGGCCAACGGCTTCTCGGAACCTCTTCACATACTGCCCCAAAGACTCATCGGTGTACTGCCTGACCTGTGCCAAAGAGCCCGTGGGCTTCCCTCTCCTTCGGTTACTCCCAAAACGAGCATGGAACTTATCGCAGAGTTCGGACCATGAGGAAATTGAATCTGCCGGTAAATTTCCCATCCACTGCCTCGCGTCCTTTCTCAACGTCGTAACAAACATATGGCACTTAGCAGCGTCAGCGAAATCGTAGTAGTCCATCAACCGGTCAAATGCTTGGCTATGGTCGTAAGGATCTCCCGAACCATCGTAACTCTCCATGTGAGGCAACTTCTTAGAGGTGTCCGCCTTCTCCTTAAGAATGTCCGAGGAAAACGGGGATGCTTTCTTTCCCGGAGTATTCTTCACCTGTTGGACCTCGGCCAACTGCTTTTGGAGTGCCTTCAGTTCTTTTACGAGGTACTCTACTCCTTCCGGCTGCGACGACACTCCCTTCTCCGACGACTCTTTCTTTCTTGGAGTGGGTCGGTCGTTGATCATAATGCCCCCATCCTCCGAAGGACTTCCCGAAGGACTTTCGCGACGACGGTCTTCTGAGCGAAGTACCCGACTTTCGGGTGTACGGCCCCTGGATCTGGTTCGCCTCTGGGTTCGACGACTGTGGTGGGAGTGTGTGATAATGAGTGCCCTTTTCCTGCTCTCTGGAGTTCGTTCTCTGGATCGGCCTTTCCCACCACTTCGGGTCTGCCCTGTAGGGACGTCACGACGGAGTGCTTCCTTCGATCTTCGAGGAGTAGGGCTCCTCGATCTTTTTCTCTCCCGATGTTGGCTTTGAAACCCACGTTCTGACTGAACCGGCTCCTTCCCGCTGCGATGCACACGCCTTTCAGACTGGACATAACTCGATGCTTCATCCCTCAACTCTTCCATCCGGGACATCTGCTCGGCTATATCCTGCCTCTGTTTCATGAGTGACTCCATGGCCCTATCGGCCTCTTCCGCCATCTTAGCCAATCGGGAAGTCTTCTCGTCGTGGTCTAGCCGTTTCCGGCCGCGACCGGATTCCTTATCCGTCGTGAAGATTAACTTTCTCTTAGCTTTGCCCACGGCTCTTGGACGAGAGTCTCCATGTGACCGCTTGGAGGCTGTGCTAGCATGAGCACTTAGTGTGGGCCTCAAACGATCTCTAACAGAAACTTGTGGCGGTGAGTCACCAACAGTCATCGGTTGTCCTTCAGGCGTGTCCGCTCTGCTCTTCCCCATCCTGAGAGCGTGGAACAAATAAATGTTTGTGATTGAAAGCTCTGAAACACTAGAACTCGCCCCTCCTTCTAGCGCCAATGTTAACGCCAAGATCTTTGGTGACGTCCCAATCACGTAAGACGCCCTAATCCTGCACAGAAAACACGATCAACACCAAAAGCTTGACGGCTGGACCGTCGGGGGATAGCTCCGGCGTGAGAGTCAATACAGGTGTTCAAGGTTTAACAATGGAGGGAGTAAAAATGTCTAGTGTGTTCTCAGATAGAAAGTGTATGCGTACCCCTTGTTAGGAGACCCCCTTGCTTGGTTATACTCTCATACTCGGTTTTTTGTGCCACCAACCACGATCTGACACAGCCCCCTACTTCTCCCTGGTCTTAGCCGTGTGCATGCAGGTTGTCACCTTTTTCCCACTGTTCCTGCCGCCGGCCGGATAAGATCCCATCCACATTAATGATCTGCAGGCGTTTGGTCAACTGCCCTCCCTTTCCATCATTACAAGTCAAGGGTCTAGATATTAAAAGATCTTATGGGACCGGCCGCTTGACCCAGCCCATTATTAAGGAGATACAATAAAGGTAATATAAATATTAAGCCCAATGACTATAAGACTTAATAGTAAAGGTCCACCAGGCTAATTAAATGGGGAGGCCCAATCCGCCCGGCCCAGTAGAGAAAATATCGTGACCCAACAGGTAGCATTCCATGATGAAGGGAGATAATGCAGCAACAAGTACATGAAAAGTTTCAGAATGTCAAAGCCAGGCCAAGAATCAGGGGAATATGTGATTGCTGCCTTTCATCAGCTCCCTGTCGCAACAATTGGATTCAACCAGGAAAGCTTCATAAGCTTGGTCTAACAGATGGTCAATCCCAGCAGTCAAGGCATGCTATAGTAATTAGGTGTCAAGTGGACTATAAATCTGAGGAGTATGACATAACAGGAACAGAGTTAGATTCAATTGTGTCGTCCGAATTGCTAAGTGAAGCCATTTCAGTAGAAGGGATGCGGGAAATGAAACCTTGGTGGGAGCAGTTTCCAAAACGCTGGGTGATAGTACTGCTTTGCTTTACGGCATTTCTGTTATGTAACATGGACCGTGTGAGTTAGTTTAGTTCTTATAATTTTTATGTAGTATCTAACATACGTAAATACATAAATTACTTACAAGGCACCTATAAGACATCGAACTATAATGATCACATACTGTTTTCAATATATTTTAGGTGAACATGAGCATTGCAATACTTCCGATGTCGAAGGAGTGTAACTGGGACAATGCTACTGTTGGTTTAATTCAGTCATCTTTCTTCTAGGGATATCTTCTCACACAGGTTTTCAATCAATCTCTAAATATCTGTTTAATATGATATGAAAAGGATTTTATTGTTAATCGTCTCTTGATAAGTTCTTGGTGAAATATCTTTGACCAATGTATACGATCTGGAAGGATATGATTCTCTTTGTTTTAGTATTGGGTAGATAATTGGGATTGAAAGGTCATTTATTGTATCTTTTTCAAAACCTCACACTTGAAACTTTTAAAATCGTGTTGCAGATGCATAAATCACACAGATTGTAACAACACATCAATGTGTTTTTCTAGTTCATCACCTACAGTAACTTTTTACATTTTTTAATTCAATCAATATTATGCTTGACATATCAATTTATTTCAGAGTCACTATGGGATTGGCCTCTTAATATTTTCTGTTCTACTTGTAATTCGCCCTTCTCTAATAGAACTATTTTCTGGCAAGTAGATTGTTGGAGGTATATGGGCAGATAAAATTGGGGGGAAACTGGTGTTGGGATTTGGAGTTGTCTGGTGGTCGATTGCTACAATTTTGACACCTATTGCTGCGAAAATTGGGCTTCCTTTCTAACTTGTGATGCGTGCCTTCATGGGGATTGATGAGATTGGCCTCTTCTATACTTCTTTCTTTTTTTTTTTCACTTTGTTCATGGTTCATCAGACTGAATAATTTTCATTTTCTTCCTTGATTTCTTATTGGATCGAGTGATAATATAGTTTAAGCAAATTTTGTATCCTGAAACTGAATAAGCAGTTTGGTCAGAGACTCCATCTGAGTTGATTCTCCTGGCAATGCACACAAGCCTGTATATTCAAGAGTGGGTCAGCGTCTGGTGACATGCAGAGTCCATTGCACCTAGGTAATAGATCATTTAATGCATCTAATCAGAAATGCATCTATTATGACCTTAGCTCATGCTGTTCACCGAGTCTGAAGTTGATATACTTTGTGCAAAAACATCTGCTTACGGTGTCCTGAATTTTATATATACACTGCATAGGCTTAAACTAGTTGGTTTTAAGAAATACAATTCATGGTTGTTATCTGTTGCTTATCTCAATAGTATTTATAAATCCATAGGCTATCTTAACAAGTTCTATTTCATAGATTATTCAAGGAAAACATAATTGGCTGGAATTCAGGTTCAACTGTTCTTTTGTAATTTCATCTAGAGAGCTTCATTTCGTTATTGTATTGCAAGCTCCACTGTAATTCTTTCCTCAATTTGTTTTCCCAATTTGTGGGAAAGAATACAATTTGTGCTCGTAAATGATTTTCTCATATCTAGAAAGTGTTATCTTTTCTTATCAGGGTGTCGCTATGCCTACTATGAATAATATACTTTCAAAGTGGATCCAAGTCTCAGAGAGAAGTACATCACTTGCACTTGTCTACAGTCGGGCGGATCCAGTTCATTATTGGTTCATTGGGGTCAAATTTTAAAAAAAAAATCTCAATAACAAATAAAAATATAATACAATAAATCACAAAATTAAATAATACTCATATATTGTTTACAATAACATTTTTCAAAATTTCATAACTTAAAATTGTTGCATGCTAATCTCATTTTCAATATCTACAAAAATATTATTTTCAATAATATAAATTACTAAACAATCATTCATCTATTCGTCTTTGAATTTTTTTATAGATTGACGTTGTTACACAAATATCATGATAGCCTCATTTTAAACAATTGCAAAATGGCCGAATGAGATTGCGAATGTACCAAACATCTCATAAAAAGGTAACCCAAGTGTTGCTGCATGTTTTGTTTTTTTTGTTGAAAATTTTTGCTGCCTTCAACGATCATCGTTCTGTAGGTCTTGTACGGGTAATCTTCACAAGAACATTTGCCGTCCTTGAAAACATGAATATATTTCTTGTCCCGGACAATAGTTTCCCCCCGACAAACTTGCATGTGTTCTTGACTGCTGTGTGATAAACAACACACATGCGTTGAAGCAGCTTGATGATCCTTAGAGTTGCCCTTGCTGGTGTATTGATTAAACCAACAACAATAGCCTTTCACTATGAGACAATATATACGGTTTCTTCACCTCATTATCAAGTTCATTAAAAATGCGTAGAAAATTGCGTTTTAAAGTGCGCTCTTTTCTTTGCATCCCTCAATTTTTCTTCATGAGGAATGCAAAGAAAAAAGAGCGCACTTTAAAACGCAATTTTCTACGCAATTTTAATGACTTTAATAATGAGACGAAGAAACCGTATATATAGTTTCATAGCGAAAAGCTATTGTTGTTGGTTTGATCAATACACCAGCAAGGGTAACTCTAAGAATCATCAAGCTGCTTCAACGCATATGTGGTGTTTATCACACAGCAGTCAAGAACACATGCAAGATTGTCGAGAGGGAAACTATTGTCCGGACAAGAAATATGTTCATGTTTTCAAGGACGTCAAATGTTCATGTGAAGATCACCCATACAAGACCAACCTTCAGAATGATGATCATTGAAGGCAGCAAAAATTTTCAACAAAAAAAACAAAACATGCAGCAACACTTGGGTTACCTTTTTGTAGTATATATCCGGTTGCAGCAGTACCAAAGACCCCAGCAAGCACACCAGTTGTATTCGATAGTCCAAACAACACTCCCTGTCATAAAGAACTAATCAATTCTATCTCAAACATTAAACTTTATAAGAATCATATAGCAAGTTCTTTTAAAATCCAGAAAATTGGCATGTTATATCATCTTTTGTGAAAACTTTTCTAAATATTCTGCCTTGACCTTCTATTATGTGGTCATTATATCATGTATCTTTGAACAATTCGTATTGGTGAAAAATCATTTCTTAGTTGTCATTAGAACTACTTGATGAAGGATGCATATAGGACTCACAGAATAACGTGGGCTAATGTCTTGGTGACTGGAATAGAGTCCAGACTGCAAAAATGCATCCAGTCCCTGTCAAGAAATAACAGTGTCACGTATAATTGTATCAATTGCATTATTTGACCAAATGGAAACTGGAGGTTTGAAAAAAATGCTTGTTGCTTAAACTGTGTAAATTTTCAATTGTTTCTCTTGTAATCTCTCCGAAAACTAGATTGGTTATAAACTTAAACAAAAGGTGACAAAATGATAAACAGAGCCGAAGTACATTTATGTCATCTACTGTGCTCCCCATTAACGTCTGCTAGGTAGACTACAAATGTAACCCACTTAAAAGAGTTGTCTACATCTTCATACATACAGAAAACAAAAGACAAAAATAGAATTGAAGCTCGACTTGAAGAGCTACTGGATTAGCTCAAACCTGACTGCATGCCATGCATAGCACTGCTAAAGCAGATGTCCTGACACAGCTCAGCTGTGTGAGAAAGAAAGCAGAGCCCAGAAAACCAATTGATTGCATTATCTGCAGCATTGAAGGATTGCACATGAGCAACCATGAAGCAGTGTCAACAACAAAACAGCCATGAGCCACCATTCTGCATTCAGATCATCAGATGTCAAGGGAAGTATGAATCATGATCCACCATTACTGCAAAGCAAAAATGAGATTTTAAATTAACCACAACTACAAATTAAGAAATAATCTTAATAAAATATGCTAATATGGTAGTATGTTCACAATTTTCAAGGGCCAATTCACAAGTTTTAACATATAATGCATATCGAATTCAGAAGAAACTTTTAATAAGCGCTGGAAAAACAAACTTCTGCCTTGATATTGTTAAGATGGTTTGATTAATATTTTCACACCCAGTAAATGTCATTATATGATTTATCATTTATGCACGCTTAAAAGGCTTCATTTCTATTGAAAACAGTGTCATTTACAAAAATGTTAGAAATCACAACAACAGACCAAAGTTCTAAAACTACAACCAGATTGATGCAAACCAAAATCGGAGGCATTTGACAATTTAAGAGGGTCATTTTTATTTGTTATAAATTTTTTTGGGGAGAGCAAGATAGAGAGGGAGGTGCACTATAATAATCATACTTTCCATTTTAGGAGTAACAATAAATTGACAGTAGTTAAAGAAACAATGTAAAGATCCATTTTGTTTTCAATATCATTCCCAAGAATACATCATCTGTGTGTTTAAAACTAAACTCGATTTTAAGAACCAATAAAATCAAAATACTTGAGGTGGAGAATGGTAAAATCAAAATAGTTTATCTTTGTTAAGCTACCAGGAGTGGTAGCAACTAAAATACTGCAATTGCACCAAATCAATCAGAATTAAGAAGATTCCACACAAAAAAATTCTCTTATTATTAATCTCTTTGCAAATTGCAATTGTTCAAAATTATGAGCAGCGGCACACATGATAACTAGAGTCTAGAGGACAATGGAATGATGCTGAGAAAGAATTAAAGAAATATATACATCAAATAATCAAACCACCAACAAAATAAACAAATCATCAACAAAAAAGCCCTAAACAAGTAAACAATAAACACCCATATGCCATATTGCCATATATAGACAAATCGATATAAATAAAGATAAATCAATAGACTAAATCTCAAAATAAACTCAAAATTACCTAAGAAATTTTTTGATTCTGGAGTTGGAGACTTGGAGTCGGCTACTTACAAATGGAGATTGAAGGCTTACGAATGGAGATCGGTGACTTACGAAGGGAGATGGAGAGACAAAGCTTTGAGATGGATGGAGACAAAGGTTCCAGATGGAGCGATGGAGAGATCGGCGACTTACTGAGTCACAGAGGCTCGAGATAGAGAGATTTCAGTCAGATTTGGGAATAAAGAGAAGGCTGAAGCGTGAAGCCAAAGAGTAAAGTAAAGACTAGGTACACCCGGTTCGGTTCGTTTCGGTTCGGTTTATACCGACCGACCAAATCTCTTACTGAAAAGAAAACCGGTATGTACCGGTTTCGGTACCGAACCATTTGTTTTTTGTATCAAATCGATCGATTCGAACCGGTTCAATTTCTATAAAAACCGAAAATATCGTTTTTTTAACACCCCTAACTATCAGTTCCACAGCCAATTCAAACAACAAAACAAAATAACTATTGATAATATACATAATATATCAATTCCACAACTAATTCAAACAACAAAACAAAATAACTATTGATAATACACATAATATATAGGGAGGGACTCTGATTTTCAAATTAGAAAGTCATCATAAAAATGAATGTCATCTGTAGCATCAAAATAAGTCCATGGCTTACATATATTCTAGTATTACCACAATTATATTAAATACAATACCTACATTAATTTACCAATACAGAGCATCTATACATCAAAAAATACAAAATAATATCAACAAAATACATACATACATCAAAAGCAAAGATATATAAATTTTAGTAAAATCTATACAAACATATATGAACCCCAATCTGTTAAGTCTCCATAGTCCAAAACACAATCTCATGTCTATTACTTTGTACTCCCTCCATTTCATAATAATTGTCGCTTTAGCTTGATGCACATGGATTAAAAAAGTCATTTAGTGCTAGCATTTATTAATTAAAATTGGTGTGAAATTTCATCACTACCCCTTTATGGGAAGTTGAAAACTATTAATACAAGGGAAAAATTTCTTGGGACAATGAGAGAAGGTAGGGGTGATATAAGAAAGTAAATAATTTATTATCTTAGAAAGTTGTAAACGACAAATAAATTGAAAAAAAAAATTCATTCTAAAACGACATTTATTATGGGATGGAGGTAGTATTAAATAAACTAACTACATCCAAAAATCTTAACCCCAAATATTAAATTCCACCAAAATCTTCAAATATCATCAATATATATACATATATATATATATATTTATTTTCATAAAGGATAAAAGTAAAAATCAGACAGATTTGAGTTAAAAGTTGTCACTGAAACATTAGAAATCTTAGCAAACATTTTTACAAACTTGGAAAATAGAGTTTTATATTCTTCAAGTTCCCAAAATATAAACTAGGAGCGATAAATTAGATGAATGAACCCTTCCATACACACACACACACACACACACACATATATATATATATATATATATATATATATATATATTTGACTACTATCACAAAAACATCAAATATCCACATTAACTTTCCGTAAGTATCAGAAAAACAGAACATCTATAAGTATGAATTTTTGCAAAATCTATATATATATACGTATATTAACTCAAATATGTCGAGTCTCCATTTTTCAAAACACAGATCTCATATATTACCTTGTATTAAACTAACTAAATTCAAACAAATCACCAAAACTTTCAAATATCATGTGTGTGTATATATATATATATATATTCCGGGAGTCCGGACTGGAGTAAAAGACGGATCGATTTTTTTTATTTTTAAAACAACTAAAAAAAATTAATATTTTATGGAACTAAAATTTTTCCATAATACAATGTTTTGGGCGTGATTTGGATGCCTATATAAAAAAATATATGTACAGTCTGCACAGACTGTACAGACCTATTTTGTTATACGTATCCAAATCACATCCAAAATACTGTATTATATAAAAATTTCAGTTTCATAAAATATTAATTTTTTTTAGTTGTTAAAAAAAAATTCCATATTTTAAAAAAATCCGGGAGTCCGGATAGGAACTGGATTCTATATATAGAGAGAGCAAGGATCAAGAGCATTCATTTTAAATAATATTTCTCCTTAAATAGTACTCCCTCCGTCCCAAATTAACGGTTCAATTTTGACTTTTTTAAGTCAAATTGACTATTCTTAGAATTAATAATTAAGCACATATAAATATATTTCTAAAATTATAAAAATTAGGATTAATAATAAATTGTATATACATTCATTTGGTTATAATCTCTTCACCTATATTTTAGTAAAAATAGTAAAAATATTAGTTTTAAAAATGCTCAATTTGACTTTAAAAAGTTAAAACTGAGCAATTAATTTGGGACAGAGAGAGTACTTATTTATTTAAGAAGAATATTCTTGTTCCTTACTATATATATATATATATATATATATATATATATATATATATATTTCTTTTTTTCACAAATGATAAAAGTAAAATGAAAGCAGCTAAGAGGCTTTGAAACTGACCAAGTTATCTGACTATTGTTTTGTTAAACTATCTATTACTCCCTCCTTTTGACTAAAGATAGAAATTTCTATCTTCAAAAAAGAGATAAAAAAGATAGGTACATAAAATAAGAGAAAATATGTCATTTAATAAGATTTAAATTAGTATTATAATTAATATCTTTATAGAATCTATAGTTACGACTTTTATATTAAAAAATCGTGTAAAAATATCAATTTCGTACAAATATATTAATAATATGACAAGTACGTATATTGATTAATTAATTATGTATTAATTTAAAATGGATAAGTCCTTCCTCAAACTCCATCCCATCCGTACATGTGTAGACTCGGCGCGCTCACAGGTAAAAGTGCACGGTAGATATAGATATACACACAATATATATATATATATATATATATATTTATATAGAGAGAGAATCTAAGAAATTTAGAGAGAGAAAGTCTAAGAAGAGAAAGGGAAAAAAAATTCAAGAAATAATTTCCCACCTGACATACATTCATAATCCTCCCGTCCCCATTTTCAGTCCTATCTCCTATTTACCCATTTTGAGTTCGCCTATAACCGCCAAATTTCTGCATTTCGAAACCCCTCTTTTATCATATTCTATCTCCTCAGGTATTTTTTCAGTTTTTCTATATCTATCTGTTTAAATATATATTGGGTTAGTTTTACTGTTTATATATATATATATATATATATATATATATGTCGATATGGGTTTGACCTTGTGAAATGTTTATAATTACAGTCATGTGTATATTTTATTTTTTGAAATGGAGTTCTTGAAATAGGGCTAGGGTTTTATGCACATTTACTCTCTTTTATTGTTTGATTATTTACGGAGTTATAGTAGAGATTTGAGAGAAATTGGACTCTATTAGATACTCCCTCTGTTCCAAAAAAAAGTGTCCTGTTTTTCATTACCCTATGCGAAATTCAAGATTGTTAAGAATACTTTTTTTTCAATGCATGGCCTAAAAGTAATAAGTTGATGGATGAGTAGTGTGGTATGATAAGGTAATTTTGATGATATTGTATCATTTTATACTACTATGACTAAAAAGTGGACTTATTTTGTGGAACACTTTTCCTTTTTTTTTTTTTTTTTTTGACAAATGAGGCTCTTTTTGTGGAATGGAGAGAGTATAAAGTATGTATCTTTAATGGTTTTGGTTATTGTGGGTATGGACAAGAAATACTAATCAATTGATTGTCTTTATGGAGCACTTGTTCGTCGGGGTTCTTTGTACTTATATTAGTTTTTTTTTGTTTCTTGGATCAAGATCAATTTGATAAAACCACTTAACTAGAATATTAATTAAACCCAACCATCTGGATAATGGCTCAACTCTTTAGCTTGTAAAGCAAACAATCAGAACGACAATCGCACTTGACTTGATGGTCGATACCCAACTTAGTTAGCTAGTAAATCGAGGAGTTTCCTAATCCCTTCACTGGACAACATTCGCAAGACACCAAGTCAAGTTGTATGATAAGGAGAGTTCCTGGTGATCCAAGCAAGTTCTGAAAGATCAGACACATGATCTTTTTCTTCACCTGCAATTTTAGGAACTGCAGGCCAAGAGAAAGAACCCTTAACATCAACTGTAACCATCTTAAGTGTGAAAAGAAATGCAAGCAAAGCAGTTAGTAGTAGCTAACAAGTTGATTTCCTGAGACATTTTATTAGGTGTCGGAAGTTGCACAGGTATTTTAAGCATGACCCATTTATGGTCCATTCATATTAGAGAGGCAAAAATATAAAAAAAAACTTTTGATGTTTGTCCATTGGGTAGGATGTCTAAGACGTGCTACAATTCTTATATTGAGAGGTAATATCCTCAGGCAGCATTAATTAGTTTTTTTTTTGAAGCCGTATATTCATTTCGTTTTAGTGCTTCTTCTTTGTTATTTGTCCTCATTTAATTTTCTGTTTTTTGATTGTAATATAAGGTGTTTGTATATGTTTACATTTTCAGATGATGAAGTCCTATATATGGCTTCAAACTGCAGATGGTTCGATACAAGAAATTGAACAAGAAATAGCCAAGTTTTGCCCCTTATTATGGCATGAAATGCAGTCAGGAGTGGGATCTTCAAAGAACTACCCCATATCTCTACCTCCAAGAGTTAATCCTGCCATGTTGACTTTAATTTTTGATTATTGCCGATTTCACCAAGTACCTGGCCGCTCTATTAAGGTTAGATATGCTTTTTTTTCTTTCATTTTGTAATGTTCTTTTTTCACCAATTTTAGTTTGAAGCCATTTGTTTTTCACGATTAGTAAGTTTGAGTTGTTTGTAAAATGTGTCAGAGAGTAATGCATGTACTCTTACACTATATAAAAGCAAATAGTTTACGGGGTCTATCGGAAGCTCAGATTGAAAAAAGTTTGTAAGTATCCAAGAACTTTCTACACAAAAGCCCGCAGGAACTAGGGATTTAAGTAAATCTCTGAATTATAGTCTTTATTATGTTTTGATTTGTGGCAGAATTACCTCTTCTTGTAGTATTTGACAAGAGGATACTACAAAGCTTAAGTGCTGAACTTGATTTCTGTTTGTTGTTTGGATAGGAGCGGAAGTCTTTTGATGAGAAGTTCATCCGAATGGACACCAAAAGGCTTTGTGAGTTGACATCTGCTGCTGACAGCCTACAGTTAAAACCGTTGGTTGATCTTACCAGTCGTGCACTTGCACGAATGATTGAAGGGAAATCTCCCGAGGAGATCCGTGAGACTTTTCATTTACCCGATGATCTTACAGAGGTGTTTTTTTTTGCTTGCAACCAGTATGCTTAGTGTGTATTGCCTAGTGGTAAAGAATATTACGTATAGCTGCTTTGGTGTAATGAATAGTAAATTGACGCAGGAGGAAAAGTTGGAGCCATTGAAAAACACAAGTGATGATCCACGGATCCGGCTTTTGAATAGACTGTACGCAAGAAAGAGGAAAGAACTCAAAGAGAGAGAGAAATTGAAGGTTAATTTGGCTATGATTACCATCTTTGGTATTTCAAACTGTGGTTGTACTCAAGTTTGTATATTGCTGTATGTTATCTAAACTGTTGATTTTTATTGACTTTACACTATGGTTAGAATGCTGAGGTGGAAGTAGAGCATGAAGATGCTCGTTCAGTTGATGACCTCTTGTCATTTATTAATGGAGGAGATGGAGGTATCTTCACATTTTCCTCTTTTTGCTAGTATGCATACCTTTTACCTGTCCTCTACTTTTTGATTGTATTAGGTTGGACACTAATGCTAACGTAAGTTTTATATGCTTAAAGGGTCTTGAACATCATGGATTGGCCTGAATTCCAAAATGCACTCCATGATTTCTGATTCTCATGTGCGTCTTCATTAAGTTTTTTCTATATTGGTCGTTGACATATGTAGTTATTAGCTAGCAAGCAAGTAAGCTTCGTTCATTGATGCATAAGCAGCCTTTCTTTATTAAAAAAAATTATAGTGTTCTGCTGTAGCACCAGTTATCGTAGAAGAGAATAGAATAGAAAGACAGAAAATATAGATTCTTGCTTTTATTAGTTAGGCAAAGTGGAAGGGGTCAACAAGTGGAATTAAAAGTGGAAGGGAAAGAGGTTTTCCTTGTTTTTTCGGGCGAAACATAGTTGTAAGGCAATGGGAAAGCAAAGTAGAAATGAGTAAGAATCCTCCCTTTCAGCTTCCTGGTTCATACAACTCTCTCCAACCATAAATAGGTGGAAAAGAGGAAGGTAACAACTAACATCCGGATCTTTTCGGGCAAAAACTTTTATATTTACACATCAAAACTGTAGGTGCCTTTTGGTGATTGTTTGAAGTTGCAGAACCTAAATTTGATTATACACATAAATTGGGTTTGGTGGTATGTGAGGTGGGGGCTGGTGGGAGTCGTTGTGGCAGTGTGTTTGGGTGTTTTTACTTTTGGGAAGGCTTACTGTTAAAGTTCCTGGTTGACCAATTGAGAACTGCCTGGAAAAACTTGTATTGGATCAATGAAGCATGTATCTGAAATCTAATAAGTTTGCGGTGGACTTTTTGTTTGTTCATCTTGAAGTATCTATGTATTGAGATTTTTTGCATTCTATAATGGTCTGAATAGTTTTTGTCAATCCATATAATATAGTCTCAAATGGTTTTTCATGGATTAGTGCATGCCTTCACTTTTCTCGTGTTTGGGTATCTCAGATTTCTGAAAAGAACATTGTTACAGAGTCTGGTCTTTTTCCTTCTCTTTGCCGTTATGAAGGCAGCAAAGTTGAGTAATTATTTTGCAGATTCCAAGGGGGTTCGAACTTCTAAAAATAAAAGGAAAAACCGTAGAAGAAAGGACCTACAAAAGAATATTCCTTCCAGCTGCGCGTCTTCTTCAAATGAAATCTCTTCTTCGAACAATGCCATTAAGATCCATAATAAGGTCAGCCACCACCATTATGATATTTCTGTAATCTTGTTCTTAATTGTTACATTTTTTCCCCAATAGAATATTGTGCAGTTGGTCGTGTACTTTTGGGCAAAAATAGAAGTACATAAAGGGAGTTATCTTGACATGTTCCAGGTTTCAAATGGGTTTGATGCCGCATGCCATAGTGTTAAGGGTCATGGTGATTTTCTGTCCACTCTTTTTGAGACAATAAAGCTACCGGACATTGGAGATGATGGATTAACTCTCAAGGATGAGTTTGATGATTGTGATATAGATGATGAGATCGATCCTGCATTGAAAGAAAAGATTGATAGGTCAGCCAGCCTGATAATCTTTTTGGTTCTTTAAACATGCAGTCACTAATACCCCAAATGCATGTAACACCATTTTACCTGAGTTGTCTCTGGTTACAGTGTTGTGTATTTCTTTCAGAAAAATTGTTACTTTGCTACAATGAGAATCACAGATATTTGTGATTACCAGTAGTGTGGTCATTTATTGGGGATCTCACATTTTCTAACAAAATTATGTTGGGATGTGAATTACAACTATCAACATTGTTGATAGGGTTGCTACCTTTGTACGGTAGAGTATTTCATGAATATCTGTCCACCTACGAGGAACTATATGAGATACATTTATATCCCTTGTTCGATGTGTAAGGCATGATAATAGGATTCACTTGCAGAAAAGAAGTTTAGACTTAAAATTAGGATAGTTCAAACAGCAAGATAAAGTTCGGTTGCCTCTCAAGGATTGTTGTTCTTATTAGATGCATCTTTTGATGCTTTGTCAAGTGAAACAGTGGTAAGATTGTTTAGCTACATGCCTTGGGCTTCAGAAATGTAGCTAATCTTACATGATGAAAATGCTTGGTTATTTTCTTAAAGGAATTGTCTTATGTTGGAATTGTTACTGGTTTCCGTCACAAGCTCTGTTGTCTTGAAGCTTACTGCTAATGATTTCTCCTCCTTTGTATATTGGTTATGCGTGCTCCTTTGGTATGGACTCTCAGTGTTGGAGGAGGAAGTTAACACATTCTGATGGGTAATGAGAAGCATAGTGCCAAGAAAAGGAAAATGATGAAATCTGGATTGACTGCTCTTTGAACATTGTCTAGATGTTTGTTGAGTCGGGTGTTATTCTTTACCTATTTTTCAATTTCTTCCAAGAAATTATCTTCGACCAAACAGTAGTATACACTAATTTATACTTTTGTGGATGTAGTACCATTCGAGCCTTCTAGAATAATATGCTGCTACTGCCCAAGTTTTGAAGACATTGGGGTTAAGTATAAGTTTATTATATATATTATGAATACATGATGTTTAGAATTCGTAAAAAATTTGAACATCAGCTATATTTTGTATTTGGTCCAAATATGAAAACTCTGCAACTTCCACCAGAACTAAAACCCTCAGAAAATTTTAACATTTGGATTCTTAAGAGCGTTCTTTTTACCTTTTTGGGGGTGCGGACGGGAAAAGTTTTACTACACTCTTTTTCCTATTGAGGACTCCAAAAGAAAATCAATAACATATATTTGGACCAAATACAAAAGTCATTAATATTCAAGTGTAAGTACATATAAATTATAATCAAGTATAAGGTGATCTGGTCAAATTGAACATTAATGCATTGTCTGCATCTCTTTCTTACATTGCTGAATTCACACTCCATATATTCTCTCTTGAAGTGCGACTTTAGCAATGAAAGAATAAGAGATATAGGCAGAAAGAGGCGGACTTATAGTGGATAGGAGTAATATTTATTTTACATGTAGAATATCTGCAAAATTCTAGTTCGATGGATCTGTCTTGATATCTACTTTTGATAAAACTGGAGAAAAAATGTACAAAAATAATCAATAATTTATCATTTGGATAGGATTTTTGTATGACCAAGTAATGTTAAAACCTGATCACCATTGTTAGATCTTGGAGAGCCAGTTCTAGACTACTTGAGAAAAATTGGTTTACAAAAAATCTACCCTTTTCTTTCGGTCTATATGTTGATATCGCTCCAGTGCATCCCGTGTGGCTGTGCAGCCGCTGCCTATGCTTGACTATCTGGATAAATAGCTATTTTTGTGGTACCCAACTGGTTTTACGGGTCCAATATGTACTGATTTAGACAAAATAGTACATTTATATAAATGTGTTCCATCTTTCCTAAAATACCGGACTGCCGATTCTACCATCTAGTACAAGCTGGTATCATGTGTACTGTCCGAAAATACAAATAGAACACCGAAAATAAGTAATATTGATGTATTCACTCGCAATTTATTGCTGAAGTGATGATTTTTCTGTAATATACATTTAGTGATTTGACTTTATATTATTTCGTTTGAGTTGAGGTCACGCATCCTTGTTAGATGTGCTTTAGTACTGGCTTTGTTGTTTTCTACTTTCCATGAGTTTTATTATTTTAATGATGTTGTATTGTTTCTGATCCATGATTGGTCAATTGGGATGAATTTGCACTGAAGGTGCAATGTTGCGGCTATAAAGTGAAAGTATATTTTAGTTGCATACCCCTTGCTTTTACAAGTTTTATAAGTATTCTTGGTCATTTATAATTTTTTAAATTCACTTGGATATTATTAATTCGTAACAGATTTTCATGTCAAGTTTCCTTTGTATAGTATTTTTTTCATGGTTAAGATACTGTTATACAAACTAACTATTGAGGACATCTAAATTCGGGTAGCAAGTACTATAATTGTTTCATACCAAAAACAAAGTACGATACGATATTGATTGTTACGTGTATATATAGAATATATATATATATATATATATATATATATATATTATATTTTACTGTAAATCTGAGACTGAGACCGTACTCAGCGGTACCGCAAATTCTTTGATTCTCTTTTTAACATTCTCGAGTGACTTCAAAATCTATACGTGTATTATAAGCTTCAATTCTGCTATTTTATATGGGGTTGTGACGGTTGTCAGTTGCCTGGATGCAGGAAAGTGGAGAAATGTCCCTTTGTTTGCATGATATTTTCTTTATCCTTCTTAACTTTTCCCTTATCTTTCCTTATTTGTTCTCTCTTATCTGCCTTAGGGAAGTAGAGGATTTTGCTCGGAGATTAAATTCAGACTGGCCTGAGAGAATGCAGGAGATATTATCTTTAGGCCAGGAAAAGAGACTAATTCCAGCATCTTCAATAGCAATGGATCCTTCAGGATATATACAAGTATGTATGCCTCTTTTTTTTTTCTGTTGGCTTTATCTTTATGCAGTCTAAAGGCATTCTGTTAAGCTGGGAATCCTTCTGACACATTTTCATCTCTAAAATTTGCTTTCCCTTTTTGGTAATAGCAGAAGGCTCACATTGATGCTTTCAAATCCTTTATCCCCTATTTTCCTTGAGGTTCTGATTGAGATATAGTAGCATATTTGGAGTTTGTAATTGTAATGCAATTGTGATTATCTCATAATTTGGTTTGAATAATATTAAGTTATGAATTTCAGCTAATCTGAACCACAATATAGGATTGCTGACTTAAAAGTTTGTTATTCCGTCATTTGGACTAGAACTGAATTTTACACAATTGGTTTCTTGAGTAACATTCTATTCTTGACATTTGACAATGTTCCCAAACAGCATATTGGAAGCAATTCCTGTCAACCCAAATTTTAAGTACATCTAGGGCCTGTATTTGTTTCAGAAGTCTCTTAGTTTCTCAGTTTCCTTCTGTCTTTTTTATTTACTCTAATTTTTCTCTCAATCGGGTCCAACAATTGTACACTTGCCATCCAATACTATTATGTGAATTTGGAAAGAAAGATAACTATGCATCTTGGGATCGGAATAATGTATTCGGTTTGTTTTTGCTCAGGTAGCTATTATGGAAATCTCCTTTAAGTATGTATGGTTAATATCTCAACTATATCTACATTTTGATTTGTTTTAATGTCGTCATTTCATTCTTTTGATAGTAGGATATTCAGCCAAGTTTGATGCATCTTACGTATTGTGATAAAATTTCCATGTATCTTGTTTTTCTTTGGGTCGTTATTGTCAAGAAGCTTTCATCAAGTAATGGGTTCTGGGGTGTAAATGAGGGAGATTGATAAAAACATAGAATATTTTTAATATATGCCACGTTCCTGACCCAGCATACCTGTCATCACTGCCTCCCAGAAAGATTTACCATCAACTTTTATCACATTAAACACTTGAGAGACTTAACCCATTCTTCCTATTATTAGATTAATTCTTTTAAAAAAACTTGTGTAGTCATAGGTACTGACCTTTGGTATAAAAGTACTCCCTCAGTCCCTATGTCCCACTAAAAGAGAGATCATTCTATTTATCTATGTACCTTTGACTATTATATCAGTACTTATTAGAAGTACAAAAACAGACTCACTGAAAGATTATTCGGTTCTTTAAAAAATTAGACTGAAAGATTGTTAACTGCGCTGAATGATTGTTTATGTTTGTTGTTTCAAACTAAGCATACTAATGATTGCTATACTTGTTCAAATTTTGTGCCTTGGGCAGGAGTAGACCATGATCGAAGGTGATCCATACATGTGAAGATCTGTTCGAAGTGGCTTTTGGTGAAAATACTTTTGACCATGGTAAAAATGTGGGCATGGGTTCAAGTTTCAACTGTAAACTAGTTAGAGATTTTCTGTCTTTTCTTCATGCATTCCACGTAATGCAATTTTGATATAGGATGGGGCAATCTCCTGTTTTCTAGCAAGAATATAATGAAATGTGTTTTTACGGGCCAAGTTTGTCAGTTTTGTTTAGTTTAGTTCAATCTTATATATTATGGTCTTTCATTGAATTTTAATAGTTATGCCATACTCCTTCGTGCTATTATTGTATAGGTCTTTCAAAAAGGTCATTTGTGCTTTCAGCTGAAAGAACCTCGTGTATAACATGATTCTTTGAAAGTGCTGATTTGGGTTTTTTAATTCATAATTTAGAGATACCGGCAGATTCTTCTTTTATTTCCAGCATTTGTTTTAGTTTTGTTGGCCTTGATCTGAATCACCAGGGGATTATTAATGGTAAATAATGAACACTTGGTACGCCAACAAGCTGGTGAATCACCAAGTCTATCAAGGATTGAAGTTGACATGCAAGTGCACACAAGGATACGAGAATTAGGTACATCATATACTAACAAACTGTGTATAAATCTGTTCTGATTTCTGATAGTAACTGCACTCGGCCCGACTGTTAGTGAGACTGAGTGTTGTACTAACAAGCTGCAGCAATACACTTCCGACCTCAGTTCTAATCTATAAAGCTAACCCTATCAGAGTTTTTTGTATTCTAAAAGTTAAAAAGACTTAAACTGCAATTACAAGTTTGGTTTACTGGTGGGAGGGCTCAAGACGGATATGCGGGCAAGGTCTCTCGGGGTCTCCTCTGGACCATAAGTTTTTGAGATCACCTCTTTTCTTTCCCAAGGTCAGGAGTGTACCTGCATGATGTATACATACCATTAGAACTTAGAAGCAGAATAAAACTCGATAATGAAAGTAGCTTCAACTCTGGGCGTGCTTGTAAAATTGAAATTTGGAAGTAACTTGCATGAATTAACTTATATAAAGAATATGTCAACTTCTGAAGGTCAGCAAAATGATGCTCAGACAACTACTCTTCCAACATATAGGGAAAAGCGTAAATGGGTTTCCCAATAATATACCTAGTGTGAAAGGCACAATGTAAAGTAAAGCTGGCTGACCATGCCCATCCATCAAATTCAGTGCCACATACGTGATGAGGAGTCCTGCAGTTTACAATACCAATCAATCTACAGAACCAAAGAAGCCAACTTATATAATACTAATAATTTTGATCGTTGTATGTTTATCCACTACGTATCACCAACTTAAGTTGTATTTCTTTAACTAGATCAGTCTCTTTGTCTGCCTCTCTTACGCAGATAAGAATGTAGATATTATGTAATATAACTACATGTATAAAGCAGTTTGGTGAAAATAGTAAAATACAAGATGTGAATCATGTTGAAAAGAGGATATTGGTTCATGTGATCATCATACAACGTGTTTGTCATACCTAAACCGTAAGCCATCATCGCCCAAAAAAAGTATCCACCTTGAAGATTCTTATTGGACAGCCAATCATACCTGCAAATGCAAAAAACAATTTGGTTTGAATGTAAATTTTGCCCTTTTTTTCTTACGTCTTTTCTTTTCTGAAAAGGTGGTTACACAGATATACCAGAAACTCGCAGTAACAACAGTGATAGTTCATTAATATCCAGCAGGACCACCACTATCAACAAAAGACTGGGAATTACTTGCTACCAGAGATTTGGGATGACTAAATAGAAATTGGATCCGAGCACCACATTCTAGTAGGCAAAATGTGGAGCAAGTCTGCAAATCTTGGCAAAGAAAGACTTCTCCGGGAAAAGAAAAGGATGGGGGGTACTGAGGCCAGGATACCAGAAAACAATGGCCTCAAAGCAAAACATCAAAAGGCTAGGAAGTTGACCACAATAATGAACTGAAATTGGCAAGGATTACATGCTCAAACCTTAGAGAAAATGCTACCAGCAGCCCTGGTAAGATAATATCACCAAACCCAATGATGCTGTAGCCACCCCAGGGGTCAAACATTCGCGGGATTTTTAGAAGCATTGGGATGCCGTCTTCTCCACTATTATCACCCCGAGCTACCTGTTTTGAAAAAATGAAAGATTGTTGTCATGAGGAACAATTAACAGCCCTTTATTCAGTGTGCCAGTAGACTGAAAAAATTCAATTACTCACCACTATCATAACACTTTCAGTGAACAACCATTTGGAAATGAACACCCAGAAAATGTCATACAAGAATGCACAACTGAGAAGAACTGTTCCAACCTAATAACATTAAGAAAGAGAAATTATGCTGAAGAGTGTTGCTATATATGACGACAAGTGTATCAAGTAGTCGGTCAAAGAAAAAGAGTTTTAGATCATCACCTTGAGATTAGGTACTCGTATGATTTGAAGAACTGTTATTATCAGCGCAATGCCCTGATTGAAGAGGGAAAAACAAAGCAAAATTAAACTTTAGGAATTCATATCGATGATGAAAACTCTGTTTGTGCCTAGTCAAATATTCTCTGTTTTGTTTTTCTTTTTTTGGTTGCAGAAAGCAAGCTTGACATTGTAGTCATCTAAATTAATTGTATGGCGCTATCGTGGATTCATAAGCAACCTCAAATGGCCATGAACTTATAGTCAAAGTTGGGGAAAATCTTAGCATAATTCTTGGATATACTATTGGAACTGGTAAAACTATAGAGTTGAATTTGCCAGGTGGTGAAGATGCATCAGAAGAACAAATGCATTTTGGAGCAAAAGATGGGTGAAGGGAATCCATATTTCTCCGGGACTTGGATAATCATGTAAATACCAAAAGAGCAAAATCTAAAAAACTAATTTATAAGACAATGAGGAAAATTTTCTTACAAGAATATCTTGACCTATCCAAGCAAAGGAAACGCGGCTGCGAAAAACTGCCCATACAACAGCAAAAGCTATGCAAAATGGAGAAACACCCAGTGTCAAATATGAGACAGCTCCCAGCAAGGGTACTTTAACAAATGATTCTCCAGCATGTTGAAACAATCTGAAACTATATTCATTTAAGAGTTAGTCATTCTTCCAAGAACCTACACAAAACAGAATGAGAATGTGCACATCATCACATATTCTGTTTATTATATTATTGATTATCATTGTATTTTCAAAGTTCTAATTTTATTATTTTTATTACCACAGTGAGTACTACTTCCAACTACTTACAGTAATTGGCTAAGAAAAAAAAATCAAATAGCTTGCAGTGATAAAAGTGAAATTCACGGCTACCCACTACTTAAAACAATATACTATTTAGTTCAATTATTTTTATTTCTTTTTGATAAGTTTAGGATCAGAATCAACTTATTGGGGCACAAGGGGATTTGAAGAAAGAGAATGCCACTATCATGGTTTGAACTTCACTTATTATCCCTGTTTGTCCAAGCTTATAGTCTTTAATATGTGGACAATTTATATGAAGAGAAAGACAAATCAATTTACCAGACTAGTCAGAAGTTAAGGATTTCACACATATATAGCGGAACAAGTAAAAGCATTGAAAGTGTCATGATCGTAAAGTAGATTGTGGATATGAATAGATATTGCCTTTCGTTTCTTAAAGACATGCTTCTCCCTCAACATTTCAATGTTAAAACACACATAAGAGAAATAAGAAGCATAATTTGCATACCATGACAATAAAGCCACCAAACAAGTTTGCATACCCTGTGAGTACAACGAGAGAACAAAATCAATATTCAATCAAAAAAAAAAAGAAATTATACAAGTCCATTAGTACGTCCATATAACAGTAGTTTCTCTATCTAAATACTAGTACCTTCATATAATACTATACTCTAAATAAAAGAGGACTGCCCTCATATGCAAGTCTAAGAAAACACATTTGAAGGCCAATTCCTCAAAGTATAAGTCAAAAACAAAACCAAGAGGTCCTCCTTAAACGACTCTTACTGAATCAACAGTAGGTACGTAAGAATTTATGTTACGTGAATATCATATATGTTGTAACAACCTATTCACAGATTCAAAATATGTTTAATGCTTTATTTCACACTATATTATGATACATTTTGTTTACCTATAAATATTTATAATATCCTCCATATATGCTGAAGCATCTAGAACAGCTTCCTCTGAACTCAAAGGATCACTTATTAATTCATACTATCAGTAATATGTTCTGCCAAATTTATGGGGTGGTTTGGAATGACTTAAAAATGATCAAGGTACCCATAATTTTTTGAACTCTTGTAAATCTTCTTTAAACATTAGAGGTTAAGATAATCTGCATTGCTATTCTTCCTCAGAGTTTAACTCAAATGCTTATTGTCAACTAGATGATAACAAACAAGCATACACAGGCACACATGCCCACAAAGTGGAACAATGCAACAAGAAAGGACACAAAGGGAGCAAGAAAGGGAACACTGAACTACTTTAATTATGGTTGCGGTTTTTAACTAATATAACAAGTCTCAAAAACAAAGAGAACAAAGGGAAAACAAAAAAAATTAAAAATACTGAAAATTTATCAGAATGCAAAACAATCTTGTAATGTGAAGGAAAACACACCTCCATGCCGCCAATGCAAAACAGAACCACCAAAATTTCGATAAACCAGTATGACATTAATTTGTAAAGCATAACCAAGAAACAGGATGCAATCACAACAAATAGAATTGCTGATGTTGTGTTGATGTTCACCACACCACTGGAATTGTTGGCCTCTATGCTTAGATATTCATCTGAAGCATCCTACAAGAACAAGAAGAAAATATCAGATTGTCTGCGAATTAATGCCCTGCAAATGAGAACAACCCAAAGCTAAAGGCTGATAGAGTGAGTGTGTGTGTGTATATATGATTAAGAGGACCTTTAAGATCTTGTCCTGCTCAATGGTTGCTTCTCTGGCACTCCATGCAGACCAATAAGATGCACATAAGATGGTACCAACAGCCATGAGCCATAGGAACACTTCAGCCACATCAACCAGTGGGCGCTGAGGAGAGTATAGCTGCACAGAAACTAAAGAAAGGAGCATCTGTAAATAGCAGTGCAAGGCAACCAAATTCCCAGATCACCTATCAACTGAGCAAGGGGTAAATCCACAACCCAAAGGAAAGATAAATTAAAGATTAACAAAAGATAACTAGGGTAATGTTGAGCCCAATATCATTATAAGGAAATAAATAATTTTAAAATATAGTGATTATAAAGTATGTACTGTGTCTTTTCCCATCATCTGATCCTGATAACCAAGCAGAGTAAATTACCTAATAAAAATATTATTATGACCACAGAGACTAAGGCTTACCATTAAGGTTTTTCTTTATACTTTCTTCCAAGCTAGCACCAGCATCCTGTGGGAGCATAACAGCAGGAATGCCAATTTCTATAGAAGCTTCATTGGCTTCACATACCATTTTGAAAAGTTCTACAGAAAATAAAATAGAAATATGAGCTAGATAGCAGGTATTATGTAGCTTAAAGATTTGATTTCCATTATTATTTTATGATATCAATATGGTCATCCATCACAACAATGAGTTAGTTAGCTGGATATATGATTTATCAATTCTGAAGCATTCTCTCAAAATAAACACCGCATTGGCGTCATCTTCATAAAAGTGGTCTATGTCTTGTCTTCACATATCAATATTAATAAAACTAATTAATCTTGTAATTTCTATACATATATACCCGGATGAAAAGGCTGGCCCAATATAAGCTTGTAAGGACATTTCAAAATTTGCATTGCCACTAATAATAGGTGAATGAGAACATAGTTCTCCACCATTTTTGATAACATAATCCTTATTATGACACTGCAATGAACAAGCAAGTTTATGAATGATCAAAAGAAATGTAAACAGAAAAAGGAATCACCTGTACGGTTGTTTATAATGAGGATGGCTGAAGCACCAGCAGCTTCAGCAACATTTGCCTTGGATGTGAAACTACAGTTACCCCGGTGCACTAGGATGACCTCACCTGTAAGCTACCAAATAAAAGACCCTATAGATGTTAAGTTCATTAAACAACACAAGACTCAATCTTTCAATCAAAAGAGTCGTGCTTCACATGTAAGCGCAGTGTCTCTATGAGTAGAACTGTGTGGCACTAGAAAGATAGAAGCAAACAACACCTTATTCTTTGGTTTACTGCAACAATCAGGAGGGTCTGCAATGGTAACTCTAGTTTGGTTGGCACGCTTCTCCTTTGATTCCAAGGTGGGGCCAAATCGAGCACCAACACCAACAAACTCATCTTCTTCTTGACCATTAATCCAAGTAGGTATTTTTACCTATTGCATTAAGCCAAGGAAAAAATTACCTTTCATATACAAATAACATGTTGACCAAACATAGCTACAACTCTTTCCATTAAAATATATGTTCAATCTCACCTGATCTATATCATAGTACATTACATAAACAACTAGAGAGCAGGGAACATCCCCGACAATGAGAGAACAGATTTTTCTACAAATTGAGAAAAAACTATATGATCCAACATATCTAGGATCAGCTTCCTTTCCTCTTCTTTTTCTTTCTAAGCAATAAAAATTCAATTCCAACAGAAGGAAATTAAGATACCTTTTCACAAAATTACTAACTACTATATAACTGCTTCCTCCCAATTTAACCAGCTATTTTACAGGCACATAATTTTAGGATTAGCGTAATGAGTGTTCTTCTTTTCAGTTGGATAGAGAGAGTACCATCATTTGATAGAATGATGAATTGGAATGTGCTAACTTTTTTGGGACATCCAATATAGAAAGGGGCTCGCTTAAGATGTGATTGTGAGTTGCTTTGGAAGGAAGCCTCTAACTTTACCTTCCCCTCCCTCCAAATTAAAACTCACAAACGTGCTTTTGCATGTGATACTTGTTCAATATGTGATATGTTTATTGTTATGTATGCCTTGTAAATTTTCAAAGTTTTTAAAAACATATACATATATATATATATATATATGTATACACATAAAAAAATGTGGAATTAATTTTCGAACACCAAACCCAAGAAATCATTTTTATTTTAAGTTTGCCAACCAAACATGAAACATCCAAAAATATAGCATATTCTCTTAAAAAAAGATACATTTCCCTTAAAAACAAACAGATCCTAATATTACAGAAATAACCAATTAAAAAACAGAGTATAACAAGACCAACTCCAGTAATTAACTAATCACTGGACTTTGCTAGAAAAGATGTTCAAATACAGCATGAATCCTCAAAACTACTATGTGCACCCATAAAATATAATAAACAAACCAGGGTATATATAAGTGAATTGAGGTTAGATCAATCGCCCACAGATAAAGCAATTAATAACAAAAGTAGCAACAATCATAATAATAACAATTGCAATTACTAAAATGTCACTGAATCCATATCACCAAATAACACCCAAAACAAGAAACACTAATTTCCACCACCACTCGGTCATTAATTCAGAACAGACTAAAATGTAATAACAACCATCAAATTAATATCCCCCAACAGCAAAATGAACAAATAAAAATTGATAAATTGAATTTCCACGACTATTATTAAGCGCATAAATCCCAAAACAGAGCACCCAAAACAATTAAAAAAAAACCCAAATAGAAAATTTAGGAAATTACAAGAAATAAATTAGGGGTTTTATTTCTACTCACCAGAACAAAATTGTTCTCACAACCAGGCTTCTTTGGAGCTACATCATCTTGATGAACTATATCACCAGCAAACACCAGCGAAGAACACAAAATCACAGCTAGCAAAACCTTTACCAGATCAAATGAAACTTTTTTTAGCTCCTCCATTAAAGTAAATTAAGCTTCACCCACTACAGCAGCTCAACAAAGGGTCAATTAGGTTTCTTTTTTCGTCTTTCTTTTTGGTTTTGGCTTTGGGGTACCTTTTGAGCAAGGAGAGAGAAATGAGATATAGTACAACACATGAATGTGTACTATATATATGTATTGTATGTAATATAATATAATATATATGTAAATTTTGGAGCAACTTTTTTTTTTTTCCCTTCAGTCAGTTTATAATTATTCACAATTTGAACGCGGTTGTGTAACCGTTGATTCATCTGATTAGCTTCTCTCTCGACTTTTTCCCTCCACTTTGACCTTTTTTCCCACGCTATTTTCGCGCGTGTTGTTAATCGCTATTATTCTTATTCTTTTGGTTTCTTGAAAATTCACAATTTGTTGACAAAAAATATACTAGTATCATCAATCATGTATTTTGGTGGTTGTATTTTTAGAATAAAAATCATTATTTTCGTGAAGCTAGCACTAAAAATATAACTTTTAAAATTATTTCAAATATTT
Source organism: Panax notoginseng (assembly GCA_016801055.1). NCBI lineage: Eukaryota > Viridiplantae > Streptophyta > Magnoliopsida > Apiales > Araliaceae > Panax > Panax notoginseng. Next base: position 197,782,415 of record CM029019.1, on the reverse strand, counting down.
CAACTAGAATAACATGTATTTTTTTATTTAATTATGATCTGGTACGGTCGACCCGATCATGATATTTCTTATTTTACTATTATTCTTTTGCCATAAAAAATATAATATATTTTTCTTGACATATTGTGTTTCTTCATGTTTAAATCTTTTACAAAATTGTTCCCTTTTAGCGTATTGGTGAAATTATGCGTCGGAATCCTTCACATACATGTCCGAATTTTTTGCTAATTATGTTATTTACATTTCATACAACGTATATATTGTTGTATTCATACGTTTGAAATAGATCAAATATGTATTCAACTATAAAAACGTGAATTTTGACATATAATGTTTTTAATATGTTAAAGATGAACAATTTCGTAAAAAAAATAAACTTGAAGGAATACTATCGAGAAAATTATTAATTTAAGGCTATATTTGTTTACAAGGATTATACTTGGGATAAGACTATTAATTTCAAGTGTCTTGTTTATTTTCAAATTTAGACTTATGACTAACTTAATAGTCTTGACATTATAATTATAATCACGAGATTATAATTCTAATTTTAATAATCTTAATATTATAATTCTATTAATTATAATTTTTATAAACAAACATAACCTAACAGTAAAAATAAAAATTTGTTTATTTAATGAGATGAATTTTGATATTCTTGTTTTAGTTGCAACAAAGTGAAAGAGAGTGTGAAGGGAATATCCGAATATGCATGTACCGTGAATGTATGATATATATAAGATGTACAGTTAGATGGCGTGTGGTTGTAAAATGGAAAGCCCGTGGTAACACTGTAACGGTAAATACTTCCCAAAATTATATATATATATATATATATATATATATATATATATATATATGAGGAATATGAAGGTACACAACCGTGTAATTTTAAAAGTTACACAGTCTACGCTCTACGATCGTAGAGTAATTACCAGATAGTAAAGTGACTCTACCATCGTAGAGTAGTCCACGATCGTAGAGAGAATTCACAAATCGTGGAGTGACTACTCTACGATCGTAGACCGTGTAACTTTTAAAGTTACACGACTGTGTACCTCCATTTTTACTTTTATATATATATATATATATATATATATATATATATATATATTTTTTTTAATTTAATTTACGTTAAATTTTATTTTAAAACTACAAAAATATCATAAAATTTGAACATATCATTATTTGACTGCACGTAAATTAATATTACGAAAAAACTATATATTTTTAAAAAATAAATTATCAATAAAATGTCGATAAATAAATGTACTTTCAACTTTAAAACGAAATATGCTCTCGATAAACTAAGAAGTAAGATCTCCCTATAATGCTGCAACAAGAATCTGTATTACTTTCATGCACCCATTATTGCCATCTTCACAGCCATTAACATCTTCCACTCATTTATACGCTATACTTGAAATGAAATACATATCCTCCTCTTATGAACAGTAAGTGGGATCAGGTGAGATAATACTTTGTGGAACTATCAAATTTAATTGTAGAAATATCAATTCTCTATATTTAAATATGTGCAACATATCCTAAGATACTGACTACTATGATGCCACCTATACAACCGGGCAAGAAGATTGGACCTAGGCAAAGTTCAACTCAATACAGGAATCAGGAAGAAGAATAGACAATCTATAAACAAACAAGGAAGTTAAACGAGTGTCTTTTAAGGTTGTTGCAGCCACTCCTGAATTGCAGATCGAAGCGCGTGGTTGGGCAAAAGCTTGTTGTGTCCAAGCTTGTCGTCCGTCATTGGTGAAGTTTCATGGCCGCTGTCCAGCCATCCCTTTATAGCCTCAGCTTCATAGGTAAATCCATCAGCTGCCACAACTGGATCTTGCATGACTTCCTGCATTATCAAAATCCGACAAAACAACAGCGTTTTAAGTGGATGTCCAAAAAAACTACTATCCCATCAAGAATCCAGAAAAAAGCAAGTTTTGATGTAAATAGTTTTGAGCACAAACACACAAATCTAAAGCAGTCTAAGCCAACATCTTCAAAGTGAAGATAAAGAATTATGGCTGCCACAAAAGTATGGAATCAACAACTACGCACATAAGAAAGAGAAAAGGCAACAATAAGAAGGAGACAGCGTTTGGTTTCCATATTCTAGGATATGCAAATTATCCACTATCTTTGATTGTGTTGAACAATTTTCCCTGAACGGATTGAGTACCGAATAAAGAAGCAATTAAAATTTAGAATATTTTCAAGAAATTAGATTAATTCACTATCCTTGCATATATAGGTTACCAGTGATTAAAATAAGCAGTGAACCAACCTGAAAGATGGGACAAATAAAATATGGGGGAATCTGGCAATGCTCTTCTGAACCCAACCGGAATGATGAGGCTCCACAAGAAACTTTCATTGGTTCAAGCATCCTCCACACCTCCGAGGCCAAGTCAGGCCTCCTACTACGATTCATTTCACAACAACTCACAGCAAGATGAGCCACTTGCTTGGCCTGCACAAATGGCCAGTCCCCCGCTGTAGGGTCTAGCAGGTCTTTCAAATTTCCTTTATCTAATGCATTTTGCACATCCTTTGTTATCCCCAAGGCCGGTCTTCCAGTCAATAGCCTTAACAATATAATTCCAAATGAGTAGACATCTGATTTTCGAGTAAGCTCTCCTGTAGAAAGGAATTCAGGGTCGATGTATGCAAAAGTGCCCTTTGGATGGTCAGTTCTGCAACACAGTGTAGTGTTGTTGCTTGAGAACTCATCTTGAGCGATTACTCGGCAGATTCCGAAGTCACTTAGTTTGCTGATGTGATTGGTATCCAGAAGAATGTTGGCAGGTTTTAGATCACCATGTATAATGCTGTGGGGTTTGCAAGAATGAAGGAAGATAAGTACAGAACACAGCTCTGCAGCAATACGGATTCGACTTTGCCAAGATAGTGGAGGAGTGTTGTCCCTGCAGCTGAGACGATCCTCGAGGCTTCCATTGGGAAGATACTCGTATACGAGAATCCAAGCTTCTGGGCATGCTCCTATTAGAGTGACAAGGTTTGGATGCCTCAACTTACTCAAAACATTGACCTGATGCAAGAACAATACACAGTAAGAGTTATTACACTTTGTTTCCCCGTCGAAACATAAAAGAGGTGATACTGCTAAATGCACAACATGCCAACAGTCTATGTCCAAAGATTTAAACAAAATCAGAGAATCAGAAACCAATTTTCTAATCTGTTCCAGTACCACAAATCTGATAGAAAGATGGGCTATAAAGTAAAATAAAGATGGGCTACAAAGTAAAATGTGCAGAACAACATTAGTAGACATTAATATTCATCAGCAATGAACCATATAAAGAAATATACTTACCAGACAACATGTCCCATATAACAAAAGCAAGTTGATATACATAATATTTCGTAGACATGTTAGCAGTGATATGTTTTGATACTTTGGCAGAAATTAAGACACTAAGAAAGTAAGAGGCAAGCACCTCAATGTATGCATGTTATGAGCTACTATGAAACTCCAGAATTAAACGAGCTTCGAGTTCTGGATCAGCCCTCAAAAGAGGGATAAGGTGGGATAGCCATGCTACTCGCTAAAGATACAAGCCCCGTTTTAAGAGACATGAAATTGCATACTAAATAAGTAGTGCTACTGCAATTAATGGCAACAGAAGTACAAGTTAAACATGGATGCTTTGGGGTATGGAAAGATCATGGTGGGAACATAAAGGATGATAAATCCAAGATAAAGTTTCAATTGGCCTATCGTGACAGTGATCCAAATCATGTATAAAGAGAAGTTTATAAGATCCATAGCAAACTAACAACCACCAAAAGGCATAGTTATCTAAACCAGCTACAGGAATTAGGATAAAATAATTGTGCTCCTCAGAAGAGAACATTGTATTGATGGTTTCTAGACTTTCAGGTCATAATATAGTAAAAAGATGCTAAACCTTAAGCTCTCTAGATTTACTTTTAGATTAATGGATTCAACCGACATCAAGTTTGAATAATGTTAAACTTTATCTTTACCTCCTGTTGAAACTCTGAAGGTCCTTGTGAGCTATGAGAGTTCAGCACCTTTATAGCCACTTGAGTGTGACAAAGGAGACCTCTATAAATAGTTCCATAACCACCTTCCCCAATCTTCAACGACTGGTCAAAGTTGCAAGTTGCTTCTTCAATTTCTGAGAAAGAAAACTCGTAGTAAAATCGAGTCACACGTGTGGTAGAGGCATCCTCTACTTGTTTTCTCCTTAGTTCCTCAGCCAAACTGAGTGCATTGTCACGCTCCACCAGCAATTCATCTCGCTCCTTCTTGTAATTTTGCAACAGCTCGACGGCAGAGAATATCTTTTGTTCTAACTCCTGTACCATCTGATCAGAATTTCTAATCTGGATCTCCAGAGATGACTTCTGTTGCAGGGCTAGCTGTAGTTCTTCCATTACTTCGTCTAACTGTGGCTTTAGCTTTTCAATTTCTTCTTTGCCACTAGCTAGAGCTTCCTCTATTCCTTTCCGAAGTCTCAATTCCTCAGCATATGAGCTTTCTGAAGCTTTAGCCTGTAATAATAGTTTACCATATTTGAGGATGCAATTTCATGAATTGAACTCATTAATGTTACACTTTGCATTGGAGGACAGTATCCATACAATCATGGTGTTTGACAGACCATTTAACCACATGCATATATGTTACACTCCTTGGATGGAGAATGTCGTAGATATCTAGAGCCTTAATTGAATTTGAATCTGAGCCAAGAGGTGATTAAATAATTGATAAAAGGAAATAACAGATCCTGAAATAAAATACTTCCAGTCTTCTCATCCGATACATGGTCAGCTTATTTGGGAACTTGCAAAACAAGTGTGTAACTGTGTAACTGTTACATGTCTCAGTTCTTTGATGCAATTTTATCAACCTAGATTTTTTTTATAACTAAATGAAGAACATAATTTTCATTATGTGTTCCACATCTACTGCGAAATCAGAAAGCAAAGAAATTTGTGCATATTAACTAGAATTTTACCCTGCGAATGGCCTCAATGGCATTTTTTTCAGCTTTCCTACGCCTGATTGACTCTTCAAATGCTTCTCGCCTGGAACTTTCTGCCTCCACCATGGTTCTTTCAAGTTGATCATAGAGGTTTTCACTCGCATACATTTCCTGATATAGTTTCATAAACCTTTCAGGGACTTGATAAAAAGTTAAAAATTCTAAATTTAAAAGGCTAGAAGTAATTGAATAAATTAACTTTAGTAATGCTAGAGAACAGAAATTAGATGATCGCTATATGTTAGTTCACATGCTCATAAATAAATTGCATAATGAGTCTTGTATGTATACCTGTACTTTGGGAGGTGATGAGATATGAAGATGCTCATCAGAATGAGGTAGTGCACTAAATTTTATCTCATTTTGACTCCCCTCAGATCTTGCAAAGGAGATCACTGAATCTTTGACCACATCACTAGAAGAACATGCCGATCCACGTGAATCCATCGAAGCACTCTTCCTTGATATTCCATCCCAGACATCAGAGCTTCCTTCTGTACTTAACCTGCTACGAGGTGTTACCCCTCCAGTGGCATCTGGGGAAGAAAATGCTGACCTTACTCTAAGAAAGTCTGGAGCTAACATAGTGAGACTCAGTTGATCATTTCGCCATTCTGAATCAGACGTCAACTTCACAGAGCTAGATCGTACAGGTAGAATGTTTGAACTCATTTGAAGTGCCGGAGATGAGACTTCAGCATTAGCTCTATCCAAGTTACCTCTCCTATAAAGATAAGTACTTGCTTTAGTTGCATGAGCAGTTCATGACAGTTACAAGTTGCAAAGGGAGATCTTAAAATCACAAAGTTAGCAACAAATAAATTGTAAGGGTTATAATTCATATGCCTACAAATGACTCTTATGTAAATAATTAAAAATGTTCTGTATAAAAAATAGTTAAGAAAGCATAAAAGCTTCTCCACAAGATTATTTTCTTATAAAGCCCGAATATTTTTCACCACATCGTAGAAACTCAGTAAAAAAGACGCAAAATTCAAGGTTACCTAGTGTAAATGAGGTTCCCTTTGCAGACAAACCAAATGTGACAGGAAACAGGTGCCTTGAGGCGCACATAGATGGCTTTCTTGGACTTGGGCTCCACCATTTTCCTGATATATTAAGCCAGCTAAGTAATTGATCTTAATTGTACATATCAACGACAACGTGTAAATATCAATTACAATTTCTTGTTCACTTAAACAGTAAATATTATCAAAAAAAAATTACAATCATGAAGTAATGTCAAAACATATAATAAAACAGAATATATAAGCATGGTGTCCATCATACTGTGCTTAGCAGCATACAAACCCTCGACAATTACAGCCAAAGAAGAATCTTTTTAAAAAATCTTTTTCTGACTGAAGCATAAGTATATATATATTAGATTAATTAGATCAACGTGTTGATCAATAGCAACAAGTCACCGCCCTCTCGTCAAGGCTAAACACGTTAGATGAGGAAGACCTACATATGCTCTAAGGGGGGTACTGTCAACCCAATTTGTTAAATTCCTCTTCCTCTCCTCTATAATTTCATAAAAATATAGTCATAGTCCTTTCAGGATACTTAGTTGGCTCCCCCCTTGGCCTAGGATATAGCTATTGTGACCCCCAAGTTAATCATCCTCGTCCACCCCTAAAAACAGTAACATATCAGCTCGCTAAAATATTATATTTGAGCACAATTTTTCACACAATCATTTAGATATATGTGAACCGTTCAAAAATAATGTTCAATTTCTCCAATAAATGGCGGTATGCATTTAAAATGCAAGAACGCCAAGTAAAGTGAGGAATATTGATTCAATGAATCTATGTCAGATGAACTAAAAAAGCAATATGCAGAGCTTTCTTCAAGGAACCACATAATAGCTCTGCGACCAGGGAAAACTTGGAGCAAGATGCAGATAAAACACATGATAAAAGACATGACAGTAATCCATTAATTTATGACATCTTATGGTCTATACTTTGAATACAGTTTGTCCGCAGCTGCTCCCATTACAAGCATCCTGATACCATGTAGAGATATGAGTTCCACAATGCCCTTCTCGATAGAGTGCATTTCAATGTGCAGTTTATCTGCCCGTGCCTATAGTAAGAAATCATGAAAGCCCAAATAAGAAATAAAGATTGAAGCGAAATGGTCAATTGTTCCAAAAGAAAGTCCAAGAATTTAGACACATTTATTGTAACTTGTAAAGAAAAAGATAATTATATCCATTAACTGTTGTAAGAGAGAATTATTATGAACTTCGACCCTTTGGTAATAGGAAGAAGTATTTTCCATTAACATTTTATCCAGTTTTTAAATATACCCCCAAAAAAATTCTCACTTGATTTTCAACAAAGCTGATATAATATTTGTTATGCAATATAAAGAGTTTCAACTAAGCAATAGAATTGAAGAAAAGTTAAATGCAGAGGATAAGAAAATAATACCCCAGCCCTCTCACATATCAGACAGTATTTTTCCAGAAGCTTATGCATATTTTGCCTCTCACTGTCGTGGTATGCTCTCACTTGGTGGTCTTCTAGTTGACTTATTGGAAATTTTGTACCCACTGCAAATCAAAAACTTTTTATATAGACATGCATAAATTCTTATAATAATTTGTAAAAAGGAAAATTTATATAGCATACACTTAACTTTTTTTTATTGGAAGCTAAAATTGCACAAAAATAACAAGAAAAAAATACCAGTTGTCGTCAGGTCTTATCTCCAACTCCTTAAGGTGAAAGAGTAGGATTAAGCTGCTGGACAAGGTGAAAAAAGGGAAAAGGAAAGACTAAAAGCAAAAATAATCAAATACATGCTAACCCAACAAATTTTCCTTTATTCGACAAGTTTAAAATCTTAAATCGCTACTTAACTTCTATGGTACCCGGGGGGCTTGTGACTTTGTTCCCTATTGTCACTTCTTACATACAAAATAAAGTAAAAGAAAAATAGATAGAACACCTAGAAAAGAATGTGGCTTCTTAACCATATTAGTTCCTACAGGTACAATAATCGTGTTCTAAATAAATTGATACAGTTGTGAAGACTACATAGCAATTTTCTACCTCATAAATTTTCTGATGCTGGTATAGTTAACAGCGTGTGCACAAATAAAAGCAGTAGAACTATATAGAGAAATTCCCCCCCCCCCCCACCCCCAAAATAAAATAGATAACCTCATCAAAAGACATAAGATCAAGAATTATCATATAATCAAGAGTTCAAATATATTCAAGTCTACATTTTTGCAGGAAAAATAAGGGACTGAACTTATTAAACTAGGCTAACTTTTTAACTAGGATAGATTATCATTTCAAAAACCAATAACTGCCATACAATAACCAGCCAAAATAGAAGCTCATACAGTAAATTTAGAAAAACAGAATTTGGCATGATGTTGAATAACTCATGATCAATAATAGGAAATCAAGGAGAAATATCAGAAGAAACACATAAACAAATATACGGATTTCAAAATTCAGAAATGAATATGTAATGAGAATATGAAAGGAAAGATTATTACTCATGGGTATTTTCTGTGAGGGCTGGTGAACATGGAGGATGCATAGCTTTTTGCCTCCTGAGTTGCGCAATGCCCATGTAAGAGTTGATTCGCTTTCTTTCACATCTTTTCCCACCAAAACATATAACTTATCTTCTTCCACCATTTCTACAGGTACTGCTAGTTCCTCCACAATTTCACTCCTACTTTTCATGATTCCTGTAAATGCAATATCTGGGAACCTAATCATCAGCTGCGGAATAGCAGGTATTGAACTTACCAAAGCCATTGAAATTCCTCAATTCCTCAATCCCACGAATCTCAATTCTCTATTTCTCTCTCCTTTCATAATCCAACCTCCAAGATGAATTTATGAGAAACCCTTCTTTCTATCAGCAAATATTGGAAATCTCAAGTGAAATCACTCTGAATTATTTTAACAACCTCCATCTTCTCCTAAAAAAAACCACTTCCCTTAATTCAAACACACTACATAAGAAATTAACAGTACTTCCTTTTGAAATTTCAATTGGAACCCTAATTCTGAAGAACCGAGTAGAGAATCAAATCAAATCAATTTGACGCACAAAAAATATGAAATTGATGAGAGCAAAGAATGAAGGAGAAGTCTATGTAGCAAATGATCACATCTGAAAAGGAGTTACTTGTCTGGAGCTACATAGTTTAACTACACTGCATCACGATTGACTACGATATATACTAGCATTTTATATGCAAATATGTAATAGTATAATATATACTGGTGGAAATTTTTGTGAAGTTACATGAACAGATTCATGGCGGGCTCCATCATAGAGAGCTCCTTGCACACTCGCTGCTTGTTTACACAATTATACTTCTTCCTTCGACGCGAAGCTTCCCTATGAAATGGGAAGACTTTTGGAACTTTGAACACATAAAGATATATTTAAGCTGTTATCTAATCAACAGCGACACTTTTATACTTATTTTAATGTTATTTTAAGTCATATTTATTACTAGTATTTTGATAATATTATTTTTATTAGCTCTGCCTCGTGCTTTCGACACTTTTGGACGATTTAGATAATTTATTAGAATGAGCGAAAAATTTAAAATCAATTGTATTTTATTAGATAGATTATATTAATATAATTTTGTCATCATATATATAATAATACTCAATATAAAATGATTTGAAGAGTTAATGAAAAATTAAGAAAAATAATAATATAATGGAAAAAATAGAGGTGCATATCAGTATAAGTTTCAAATTTATACTGTCTACGATCGTAGAGTTAAGTCACCCTACAACGTAAAATAGTCACTAACCGATAGTAGAACAGTAGAATCTACTACCGTAAAAATGTCGTAAAATATATGATTATTATGTATATTTAAAAATATACATTTAACTGTACAACTCCATTAACCCCCTAATATAATCCATTAACCCCCTAATATAATTAATTATTATTCATATGGCTTGTACTTTGCATGGATTTTTTTGGACGGCTGCATATAAGACCGTCCCAAGGCAAAGAAATGCATCGGCCCATTATATTAACTTGCTCAAATTAAGAAAAGTACCATTACAAAGTCTTGGACATTGCTATTAACAATGCCAAATGCATGCGCCCAAAGTCTTCATCACTTGTTCATTTCTATTTTTCCTAAACCACCTAGATTATGTATAACAAGAAAACGAGAGTTTTGTAATTCAAATTCCTCGTACATTTCAAGTACGCTTTCTTGAGTTTTGTACATCAAATTCCTCGTACATTTCAAGTACGCCTTCTTTTCGTTTGAAAAATGATACATATTATAAATATTTACGTTGATTTTTTGATTATCAATTACGTGAATAAGTATTAGTGGTTGTTAACGCCAAGATATTTGATGACGTCCCAATCACGTAAGGCGTCCTAATCCTGCACAGAAAACACGATCAACACCAAAAGCTTGACGGCTGGACCGTCGGGGGATAGCTCCGGCGTGAGAGTCACTACAGGTGTTCAAGGTTTAACAATGGAGGATGTAAAAATATCTAGTGTGTTGAGCTAGATAGAAAGTGTATGCGTACCTCTTGTTAGGAGACCCCCTTGCTAGGTTATACTCCCATACTCGATTTTTGTGCCACCAACCACGATCTGACACAGCCCCCTGCCTCTCTATGGTCTCAGCCGTGTGCATGCAGGTTGTCACCTCTTCTCTACTGCTTCTGCCGCCGGCCGGATAAAATACCATCCACATTAATGATCTGCAGACTTTTGGTCAACTGCTCTCCCCTTTCATCATTACCAGTCAAAGTCTTAGATACTAAAAGATTTTATGGACCGGCCGTTTGATCCAGCCCATTATTAAGGAGATACAATAAAAGTAATATAAATGTTAAGCCCAATGACTATAAGACTTAATAGTAAAGGTCCACTAGGCTAATTAAATGAATGAGCCCAATCGGTCTGGCCCAATGAAAGAAATATCATGCCCCAACATTGCCCTCTAGTTTTTTGTTAAATAGAATATTTAATAAAGAACTACAAGTGGCCCTAGATGTCATGAGACCCAACAGGGTTGGCATAGGCCCAAAGGGAAAATCCAAAAGGCCAAATATTTGGAGCTTAACCCGGACGTAACCTTTCAAATTCGTAATGATGACTGTCAAATTAATGAGCCGCCCCCGATTTTCGTGCAAAATTTGAAAAGACCGCTATAAAAGCCTATTTTCCCCAATTTGACGACTTTACCAGCTTAATCTAAATTTGATATACAGTGTTTTCTCTTTCTCTCCGATTCCTTTCTCTCCTACAAGATCTCAGTAACAATGGCTGCCCAAGATTCAGATAGCTCCACTCCTATCCTTGCTGTTCCAATTTTCGTCGCTCCTCCTACCCACAACCCTGCTGGGTCGGTTCCAAACTCCAACCCTCTCGAGTTCTTCGAGAGTGAAGAGCAGTATCCTCACGCCAATACCCCATCCGTCGTTACCGAAACCGAGTTGCGGGTCATCAGGAGTCGGTATCAGATCCCGGACACCCATCTGGTGAGGGCTCCAGAATCGCATGAGCGGATGTATCAACGGCCGGACGGGTGGACTGCTGTGCCGGTAACTGTTCTAGATAAGGGAGTTAGATTCCCTCTCCACTCCTTCCTCGTTACCCTCCTGGGATTTGTCGGAGTAGGGTTCGCCCAACTGGTGCCGAATTCGTACATCCACATCTTGGCCTTCATCGCGTTCTGCTATGAGTTGGGGATACCTCCAACAGTTGATTCTTTCTTCACTCTCTTCACGGCCGGGAAATCTCGGGAGCGAGGCTTCATGGTGCTGAGCAAGCAATACCCCAAGCCCAACGCCAAGTTTGAGAAGCGACCGTTGATGGATACTCCTTCGAGTAACAAAGGATGGCACAGAGAATGGTTTTTCGTGAAGGGGCCTGAAACTCCGTCTGTCCCGGAATGGACCACTTCCGAGCGGATTTCTGCAGACTTCGGGGACATTTCAGAGGAGCGCGTGAGAGAAATGGCGAGCATTCTCGAGAGGATTCCCCTGAAGGAGTGGAGCTTCGGGCTCTTGAGCAAACAAGCCTGGTTATATGACCATAAACTTTCTTTGATAAAACCGACATTGACCGAGCGAAGGGAATTGGATGAATTCCTTTCGGGTAAAACATCATCATCCCCCGCCGACATCCCACAGGAAGGACTTGCTGCGGAGCCCAGCCGGCCTCGCCAGAAGAAGAGGGCAGTTCAGAAAATCCGGGCAAACCCCCAAGGATTTCAGTCAGCTTTCGCAGCGAGTTTGATTGATATGCCTGCGAACGAGCGAATGCAAGCTCTTCGGATTAAGAAGAGGAAGACCATGGTGACTCCTCTGTCGGCCGATGAGCTTCGGGTTCCTCCTCCTGCAGCCGATCCGCCTACCATCATCCCTACGGAGATCCACGTTTCAGAAGACGAGCTCGAAGACCCTACCGAGCCTCTTCTCCTGTCTCGTAAAAGGAAGCAGCCTTCCGAGGATCAACCGCCACCGCCTCCCGAACCATCAGTGCCTTCCCCGACAAGATCCTCCCCTTCCGCCTTCAGGCGAGAAGCTGCATCTTCTCCCACTGTATGGCCGGAGTTCAACGCCAACTTCCCCTTCCAGCTGTTCGAATCCTTCGTCCGGGAGACAGACGACCACCGGTTCGGGAACAGCTCGATCAGGGATCTAATCGAAGAGGGCATGAGCTACCAGGCTAAGGTGAGTTTGTTCAGTTTGAAATGTTTGGAAATCATCTGTTTCATCTGTTCTTTCTACTAATTAACCGACTTTCTTTACCCGTCTGCAGGCAAATGCTGTCTTCGGGAGACTTCTTCCCCGGTACAGAGAGTCCGAAGCCGAAGAAGATGCGGCTAGGCGGGAGAAGGCCAGTCTGGCTTCGGCTCTGGAAAGGGAGAGAAGGGCCCATGGTGCTACTCTCCTTAATAATGAAGGCCTCCAGAAAGACGTGAATAATTTAAAAGAGAAGTTGGAGACAGCCGAGGCCACCCACCAACTGACCATTACTACGAACATAGATCTGGTTTGCCGGAACGAGGTCCTTGTTGGGAAGAATGATACGATGGTGAAGACCAATAAGAGCTTGGCTGTTCAAGTACACGACCTTGAGGCCAGGGATCTGAGACATCTGAAAGAGCGGGCGAAACTTGAAGAGGAGCTCCGTGAACTTCGGGCTCTTAGAGATTTGGGTCCTCCTTTAACCGGAGATCTTCGGAAGGAAATTCAACAAGAATACCGGGAATCTGCCGACGAATGTCGAAGCAAAGATAAGGCAAGACTTGTCGCTGCCAAGGTTGAACCGACCATCCTGGACTCTTCGGAAGACGAAGCCGATCTCTGAAGATGGTTCTCCTTCCCTTAGCTGTAGGATTTTTGTAAAGCTTCTATCGCTTTGTAAACATCATTATGTAAATAAAATATCAGCATTATCCTTTATGACTTCGGTTTTTTCACTGTTTACCAACACTTCAATATGGATTTAATTTGAAAAATGTACAAGCTCCTCCGTGGACTTAACTTTAAACTGTTAATTAACAACTAAGCAAGTCGTATAACAGATAAGATGAAGCTAAATGACGTGGCATTCCGAACTCAACACTTAGAAAGATTTTGGCAATAATAACAAAGTAAAGGAATACTTATTCGTTACCGAAGTGTGAGGTAGGTGCCGTGAGGGATCGGACGAAGTCTGAATGACGATACTTACCTACCCCGAAGGGCCTGACAAGGTCCTTAGGATCACCTGCCGATGAGGCTATCATCGAAGGACCAGCGAGTCCGCCCGAACCTCCTTACACCGGTGACCATCGAATTTACCACCCTTGGTAAAAAATAATATAGGATCCAGGATTTGACTACCACGCGGGGTATCAAATAAATTGGCTGCCATCGAATGGCCAGCGAGTCCTACCATACCTCCTTGCTTCGGTGACCATTGCTTTTACCACCCTTGGTAAAAAACAATATAGGATCCAGGATTTGACTACCACGCGGGGTATCAAATAAATTGGCTGCCATCGAATGGCCAGCGAGTCCTACCATACCTCCTTACTTCGGTGACCATTGATTTTACCACCCTTGGTAAAAAAAATAATATAGGATCCAGGATTTGACTACCACGCGGGGTATCAAATAAATTGGCTGCCATCGAATGGCCAGCGAGTCCTACCATACCTCCTTACTTCGGTGACCATTGATTTTACCACCCTTGGTAAAAAATAATATAGGATCCAGGATTTGACTACCACGCGGGGTATCAAATAAATTGGCTGCCATCGAATGGCCAACGAGTCCTACCATACCTCCTTACTTCGGTGACATTGGGACAAATACGAAGATCAGTTGTGAAAAAAGTGATTTTTTATTGATGATGAACGGTTATGTACAGACTCCCAGTGGACTGACTTGGTTTCTATTGAAAGTACTTTCGGAGCCTGCCTGCGTGCCATGTTGTGACGCCCCCAAAATAGGTATACAACACACATTCTGAGTCGCCAAAATACATGGTACAGAAACAACTACATCTTTATTATTACAACACAAGAACTGTGAGTTTAAATACAAATATTGTCATTTAGACAATATCCACACTCAAATAAGCCCTCATTACAATTATTGATACATTATTTCACAAAATAGTGAGGACTACTAAAGTAACTTCTAGAACCATCATTCCATACCCCGACTAGTACTCGCTACATTCTCGCCTCCTGAGAAAAATGGAACAAAAAGGAAAAGGTTGAGCTCAACTAGCCCAGTAAAGAACATTATGACTAAGATAATACAGAACAAATTATCGTTAGTCTTCAACAGGGAAAAATCTAATAGAATACAATAGACAACAAGTTTTAAATCAATAACTGCAGCGGAAACAGCAAACCATTAGAAGAGTCAAGTAGAGAATGAGTTCTACTATCTTCTAAGATTTAAAAGTCCATCATCAATATTTTATCCCTGTAACAACAATCAATAACCATCTTTAATCAAATATTCATCTTTGCACTACAGGCCAAAGATATTCATTTGTATCACCAGTCGGTCATGTTCATCTCAACACCTGTTCATCTTTGCACTACGGGCCAAAGATATTCATCAGTTAATCATTCATCTTTGCACTACGGCCAAAGATATTCAGTAATATCATCATTTAGGACTGAGGATGATGAAAAATATATTAAAGAAAACGAATCCAGTGAAACAAAATAACAAATATTAAGGATTCGTATTTCGATTTATCCATGTCCAAAAATACCTTATAATTATTCATAGTGAAGTAGAATTCAAGAATGATCAAAACATGGATACAATCAAAGCTAGTACCCAGAATAGATATTTTGGACGAAAAGAAGAAAATTTTATTTTTCGGTGAATAGTAACTCGTGAATAGTAACTCGTGAATAGTAACTCATGAATAGTAACCCCGACGTGAAAAGTTCCAAATTTGATAAAAATTTCCAACCAATATTTTGGCATAATGATATTGAAGAAATAATATCATTTTTGAATAAAATAACATCCCTTACCTCGTACAGACAGTACTTCTGGTCGGAATACCGGTATAAGGCTGAAAGACACTTGCTCTGATGAATAGAAACTCTCAAAGTATCTAAATACTCACAAAATACACTCAATAATCTAGAGAGAGAAAGAGAGAAAACTTGTTTCTGGTGTGATTTTCAATTCTAACTTAACCCTCTATTTATAGGAAAATGTTAGCATGCCGAAGCAGACTTAACCTGCAACCTGGTGGCTTTACCTGCTACTATTCCCACCCACCACATTTGAATAAAAATCTCAACACATTTCTTCACCAACCAAGAGTGGGGTCCACCAATTCTAGAATTTTCTACCAAAATGATTAATTCCGAAAATTCAACAATTTCTGAACCAGTCATCTCGTAAAATTCATAATAAATCATACGTTCATTTTTAACGGTTCAAAATTTGTGGACATATACTCAACTTATATATGTATAACATATCCAAAAATTACCACGATCCACCGGTCGGATTAAAAATTATAACCCCCGCAAAATATCTCAAAAACCCTGATTTTTAATACCTCCATTCCGACAAAAATACTGATAAAAACCTCAACATTAACTCCTTCATTTTTAACCACAAAAATATATCCCTCATTTATATCCACAAAAATAAATATTTCCTTATCATATGAATCAATAATTAATTATTTACAAATAATATTACAGAATCACATTTATGACAACCAGGCCGTTCCCAGGAAAGAGGGGGCTTTTCAATAAGGATTTCTCCTTACTGGCGCGCAATTAGATGACCAAACCTCTCCTTAGACAGAACTTTCTAGACATTGCCAATAATGTTATCTAATAATATTATTCAAATAATATGAATTATTGATCTGATAATGGGAAATACTGTGTAGTGACAATTATTGAAACCACAGTAATATAAAATATCAACGCATCAATTATTAAATCAATAAAATAAAATACTGAACAGTAATTACTGTAACCATGATTGAGTAGTGCCTTCTTACGTAAGAATCAATAATTGGTGCAATACAGTGTGCTACTGTGTAACAACGCGTATTACTGTGTTTTAACCACCGGGTATTCCAACAGTATTAACGGTAACAATTACGCCGTTATTAATAAAAAACATATACTTGTCGTTTTCTTCATCCAATCGCTTTCCGTTATGGGGCCCACAAAAGACTGCGCCGTCGTACGAATATTCCCCGACAGGAAGAATATTCCACGACCAAACGAATATTCCCCGACAACAATGAATATTTTATAACCACTTGCTTATTTAAAATATTTACGCATTTTACCCATAACTAACCTCATTAATCAATTTAACACTTACTATTTCAAAATAATAAATAGAGGGAATTTAAATTTCATTTATTAATAATTTGGGGTCTTACAACCTCCCCTCCTTATGAAATTTCGTCCTCGAAATTGACGTACGTACCTGGTGTTTCGAAAAGATGAGGATACCTCGCTTTCATTTCCGTTTCCAACTCCCAGGTCATTTCCTCAATAGCATGGTTTCTCCACAAAACTTTAACTTGTGGTATGACCTTCGTGCGTAGGACATGCTCCTTTCTATCCAAGATCTTGACAGGTACCTCTTCGTACGTTAAGTCTTCAGCTATCTCGTCCGGTTCTAACTCAATAACGTGGTCTGGGTCTTTCACATATTTACGTAACACAGATATATGAAAAACATTATGAACACGAGACATACTTGGAGGTAACGCAAGTCTATAGGCCACATTTCCTACTCGGTCAAGAATCTGAAGTGGACCAATAAATCGTGGATTGAGCTTTCCTCTCTTCCCAAATCTTGTAATTCCTTTCCATGGAGCCAAACGCAACAATACATGATCCCCAATGTCAAATTCCACGTCCTTCCGATGAAGATCCGCATAACTCTTTTGTCGATCTTGTGCCGTTTGTATACGTTGTCGAATCGTTTGGATCTTCTCTGTAGTCATGCGTACCAACTCTGGTCCCAACAATGTTGCTTCACCCACCTCGTCCCAGCATACTGGAGAGCGACACTTTCGTCCATATAATGCTTCAAATGGGGCCACACCTATACTTGCCTGATAACTGTTATTGTAAGAGAATTCCACCAATGGTAGGTACTTATCCCAACTCCCTTTGAAATCTAGGACACAAAGTCTTAATAGATCTTCAAGAGTTTGAATAGTCCTCTCTGATTGTCCGTCCGTTTGAGGATGGTATGCCGAACTAAATCGTAAATCTGTGCCCATAGCTTTTTGCAAGCTAACCCAAAATCTTGAAGTGAATCTTGGGTCACGATCCGAAACTATGGATACTGGCATGCCATGCAGTCTCACAATCTCATCTACGTATATACGAGCAAGACGTTCAAGGGAATAAGTCTCCCGTATCGGCAAGAAATGAGCAGACTTGGTTAATCTATCAACAATAACCCAAATAGCATTTATGCCTTGAGAAACCGTGGGAAGACCCGTAACGAAATCCATGGTAATGTGTTCCCACTTCCATTTCGGAATCTCAAGTGGTTGCAATGGACCCTTTGGTACTTGATGTTCCGCCTTTACACGTTGACAAGTTAAACACCTCGAGATAAACTTTGCAATCTCTCTCTTCATATTATTCCACCAAAATGTATGTCGTAGATCACGATACATTTTGGTACTTCCAGGATGGATTGCAAATGGTGTATTGTGTGCTTCCATCATGATCTTGTACTTCAAATCAGAATTGTTAGGAACACAGAGTCTAGAGTGAACTCGAAGTATTCCTTCTTCATCGATTCTTGCTTCTGGAATAGAACCTTCTTGCACTTTCTTCTTCATATGCATCAGCTCTATGTCCGTAGCTTGAGCAGCTTTAACTTTATCGATTAAAGTCGGTTCTACTCGTATATTTGATATCATCATGTGGGTACTTGGAGCCTTCATCTCTATCTCCATCCTTTGCAAGTCATACAAAATGGGCCTTTGTGTTAACAACATTGCACTCGTACCCGCATATGATCTTCTACTCAATGCGTCAGCTACTACGTTTGCTTTTCCAGGATGATATTGGATGGTATGATCATAATCTTTCAACAGCTCGAGCCAACGTCGCTACCGCATGTTGAGTTCCTTTTGGGTGAAGAAATATTTAAGGCTTTTATGATCTGTATAGATCTCCACTTTCTCCCCATACAGGTAGTGTCTCCAGATCTTCAACGCGAAAACTACTGCTGCCAACTCCAAATCATGAGTAGGATAATTCCTCTCATATTCTTTGAGTTGTCGCGAGGCATAGGCTATGACTTTCCCATGTTGCATGAGAACACATCCTAACCCTTTGCCTGAAGCATCACTGTAGATAACAAATCCATCCGAACCAGATGGTATTGTCAGAACAGGTGCCGAAATGAGTCTCCTCTTAAGCTCTTGAAAACTCTTCTCGCATTCCTCGCTCCATACGAATTTGATATCTTTCCGAGTCAGCTGAGTTAACGGGGTAGCGATTCGAGAAAACCCTTCCACGAATCTTCGATAATAACCAGCTAAGCCTAGAAAACTACGTACTTCGGTCACCGTCTTTGGTTGCTCCCAACTTTGTATTGCTTCAATCTTCGCCGGGTCAACAGATACTCAATGTTTTGACACCACGTGCCCTAGGAAAGCTACTTCCTCAAGCCAGAACTCGCATTTCTTCAACTTGGCATATAACTTATTTTCACGCAGCCTTTGGAGTACCAGCTTCAAATGATGCTCATGATCTTCACGGCTTTTGGAATATATGAGGATGTCATCAATAAAGACAACAACGAACTGATCCAAATAATCCTTGAATACTCGGTTCATCATATCCATGAAAGCCGCAGGAGCATTAGTCAATCCAAAAGACATAACTAGGAACTCATAATGCCCGTACCGAGTTCTGAAGGCAGTCTTTGGAATATCCTCAGTTTTAACCTTCAGCTGATGATATCCAGAACGAAGATCGATCTTTGAAAAGAACTGTGCTCCTTGTAACTGGTCAAACAGGTCATCAATACGAGGTAGCGGATACCTATTCTTAATAGTGACATGGTTTAATTCCCGGTAATCAATACAAAGTCGCATACTCCCGTCTTTCTTCTTTACAAATAAAACAGGAGCACCCCAAGGAGATGTACTAGGACGAATGAAACCGATATCCAACAACTCTTGTAGTTGGACCTTTAACTCCTGAAGTTCAATAGGAGCCATTCGATATGGGGTTTTAGAAATGGGCTTTGTACCAGGTTCAAGATCAATAAAGAATTCAATTTCTCGTTCCGGGGGTAGACCGGGAAGTTCTTCAGGAAATACGTCAGGAAAGTCAATAACAACAGGAATATTATTCAAATTTGACGTGTCTTTATTCAAATCCATAATATGGGCTAAGAAAGCTTGACATCCGTTTTTTAATAAACGAATGGCTTTATGGCTTGATATAACAGTGATTGATTTTAATGGCTTAGTTGTTTGAATTCGTACAACAGGTTGGTTAGGAATATGAAAACTAACAACCTTACGAAAACAATCAATTTTGGCATGATGAGTAGTTAGCCAATCAATCCCTAAAATCACATCAAAAGCAAGTATTTTTAAAGAGATAAGGTCAACAGGTAAGGTGATGGTACCAACTTGGATCACACAAGATTTATAAACAGTGGATGTGATGAAAGTTTCTCCTAACGGAGTCTCCATAGATAAATCAAAGTCTAACTTCTCCGGAGTCAAGTTTAAACGTTGAGCACAAGCAGGAGAGATAAAAGAATGGGTAGAACCGGTATCTAATAAGGTATAAACTTCGCATGAATTTATGATTAGCTTACCCGTGATCACCTCGTTTGGGTTCCTCGCATGTTGACCAGTCACGACAAACGCTCTTCCAGGAACCGTTGACTTTATCTTTTCTGGGACAGCTTTTTGAGTCACCATCCCTGTGACGCCCCCAAAATAGGTTCAATCCATCCAACCCATTCTGAGTCGCCAAATACATGGTACAGAAAATAACTACAACTTTATTATTACAATTGTCGTGCAAAATACGACAACACATACTGTGAGTTTAAATACAAATATTGTCTTCTAGACAATATTCACACTCAAATAAATCCTCATTACAATTATTCAAACACTATTTTACAGAAATAGTGAGGACTGCTAATACATCTTTCTAGAACCATCACTCCATACCCCGACTAGATCCTGCTATGTTCTCACCTCCTGAGAAGAAAAATGGAACAAAAAGGAAAAGGGTGAGCTCAACTAGCCCAGTAAAGAATATTATGACTAAGATAATATACAACAAATTATCGTTAGTCTTCAACAGGGAAAAATCTGATAAAATATAATCGACAACAAGTTTTAGATCAACAACTGCAGCGGAAACAGCAAACCATTAGAAGAGTCAAGTAGAGAAAGAATTCTACTATCTTCTAAGATTTAAAAGTCCATCATCAATATTTTATCCCTGTAACATCAATTAATAATCATCTTTAACCAAATATTCATCTTTGCACTACAGGCCAAAGATATTCATTTGTATCATCAGTCGGTCATGTTCATCTCAACACCTGTTCATCTTTGCACTACAGGCCAAAGATATTCATCAAGTAATTATACATCTTTGCACTACAGGCCAAAGATATTCAGTAATATCATCATTTAGGACTGAGGATGATGAAAAATATCTTAAAGAGAACGAATCCAATGAGACAGAAGGACAAATAGTAGGGATTCGTATAACAGTTTATCCAAGATCAATAATACTTCATAATAATCAATTGTGAAGCAGAATTCAAAAATAAAGATCAAAACATGGATACAATCAAAGATAGTAACCATAATAGACATCTTGGACAAAAAGGAAAAATTTTATTTTTCGGTGAATAGTGCCGTATTCGTGAATAGTGCCGTATACGTGAATAGTAACCCCCGACACAAAAAGTTCCAAATTTGATAAAAACTCATATCAATATTTCAGCATAATGATATTGAAGAAAATAATATCATTAAGAAGAAAATAATATCCCTTACCTCAAAATATCAGTACTTCTGGTCGGAATACCGGTATAAGGCTGAAAGAAACTTGCTCTGATGAATAGAAACTCTCAAAGTATCTAAATACTCACAAAATACACTCAATAATCTAGAGAGAGAAAGAGAGAAAACTTGTTTCTGGTGTGATTTTCAATTCTAACTTAGCCCTCTATTTATAGGAAAATTTTGGTAGGTTTGACCTGCAACCTGATGGCTTTACCTGCTACTATTTCCACCCACCACATTTGAAATATAATTCAGCACATTTCTTCACCAACCACAAGTGGGGCCCACCAATTCTAGAATTTTCCACCAAAATGATAAACTCCGAAAATTCAACAATTTCTGAACCAGTCATCTTGTAAAATTCGTAATAAATCATACGTTCATTTTTAACGGTTCAAAATTTGTGGACATATACTCAACTTATATATGTATAACATATCCAAAAATTACCACGATCCAACGGTCGGATTAAAAATTATAACCCCCGCAAAATATCTCAAAAACCCTGATTTTTAATACCTCCATTCCGACAAAAATACTGACAAAAACCTCAACATTAACTCCTTCATTTTTAACCACAAAAATATATCCCTCATTTATATCCACATAAAATAAATATTTCCTTATCATATGAATCAATAATTAATTATTCACAAATAATATTACAGAATCACATTTATGACAACCAGGCCGTTCCCAGGAAAGAGGGGGCTTTCCAATAAGGATTTCTCCTTACTGGCGCGCAATTAGATGACCAAACCTCTCCTTAGACAGAACTTTCTAGACATTGCCAATAATGTTATCTAATAATATTATTCAAATAATATGAATTATTGATCTGATAAATGAAAATACTGTGCAGCAACAATTATTGAAACAACAATAATATAAAATATCAACGCAGCAATTATTGAATCAATAAAATAAAATATTGAATAATAACTACTGTAACAATTATTGAGTAGTGCCTTCTTACGTAAGAATCAATAATTGGTGCAATACCGTGTGCTACTGTATTTTAACCACCGGGTATTCCAACAGTATTAACGGTAACAACTACGCCGTTATTTATAAACAACTTATACTTGTCGTTTTCTTCATCCAATCGCTTTCCGTTATGGGGCCCACACAAGGCTGCGTCGTCGTACGAATATTCCCCGACAGCAAGAATATTCCACGACCAACCGAATATTCACCGACCAAAAATAAATATTTTATAACCACTTGCTTATTTTGCAAAATTTGCACATTTCACCCATAACCAAAGTATTATATCAAATTAACCCCTTATTATTCACAATAATATTTAGAGAAAATTTGATTTTATTCATTAATAAGTTGGGGTCTTACAACCTCCCCTCCTTATGAAATTTCGTCCTCGAAATTGACGTACGTACCTGATGTTTCAAAAAGGTGAGGATACCTCGCTTTCATTTCTGATTCCAACTCCCAGGTCATTTCTTCAATAGCATGGTTTCTCCACAAAACCTTAACTTGTGGTATAACCTTCGTGCGTAGGACATGCTCTTTCCTATCCAAGATCTTAACAGGTACCTCCTCGTACGTTAAATCTTCAGCTATCTCGTCTGGTTCTAACTCAATAATGTGGTTCGGGTCTTTAACATATTTACGAAGCATAGATATGTGAAAAACATTATGAACACGAGACATGCTTGGAGGTAATGCGAGTCTATATGCCACATTTCCTATTCGCTCAAGAATCTCAAATGGACCAACAAATCTTGGATTGAGCTTTCCTCTCTTCCCAAATCTTGTAACTCCCTTCCATGGTGCAACACGTAACAATACATGATCCCCAATATTAAATTCCACGTCCTTCCGATGAAGATCCGCATAACTCTTTTGTCGATCCTGTGCCGTTTGTATACGTTGTCGAATCGTTTGGATCTTCTCTGTAGTAATGCGTACCAATTCTGGTCCCAACAATGTTGCTTCACCCACCTCGTCCCAGCATACTGGAGAACGACATTTTCTTCCATACAACGCCTCAAATGGAGCCATACCTATGCTCGCCTGATAACTGTTGTTGTAGGAGAATTCCACCAATGGTAGGTACTTATCCCAACTCCCTTTGAGATCTAAGACACAAAGTCTTAATAGATCTTCAAGAGTTTGAATAGTCCTCTCTGATTGTCCGTCCGTTTGAGGATGGTATGCTGAACTGAATCGTAAATCCGTGCCCATAGCTTTCTGCAAGCTAACCCAAAATCGTGAAGTGAATCTTGGGTCACGATCCGAAACTATGGATACTGGCATGCCATGCAATCTCACAATCTCGTTCACGTACATACTAGCAAGACGTTCAAGGGAATAAGTCTCACGTATCGGCAAGAAATGAGCGGACTTGGTTAATCTATCAACAATAACCCAAATCGCATCTATGCCTTGAGAAACCTTGGGAAGACCTGTAACAAAATCCATAGTAATGTGTTCCCACTTCCATTTCGGAATCTCAAGTGGTTGCAATGGACCCTTTGGTACTTGATGCTCCGCTTTTACACGTTGACAAGTTAAACATCTCGAGATAAACTCCGCGATCTCTCTTTTCATATTGCTCCACCAAAATGTATGTCGAAGATCGTGATACATTTTGGTACTCCCAGGATGGATTGCAAACGGTGTGTTGTGTGCCTCCATCATTATTCTATGCTTCAAGTCAAAATCGTTAGGAACACAAAGTCTGGAGTTGACTCGAAGTATTCCTTCTTCATCGATTCTTGCTTCTGGAATAGCACCTTCTTGCACTTTCTTCTTCATACGCATCAGCTCTATATCCGTAGCTTGAGCAGCTTTAACTTTATCGATTAAAGTCGGTTCTACTCGTATATTTGATATCATCATGTGGGTACTTGGAGCCTTCATCTCTATCTCCATCCTTTGCAAGTCATACAAAATGGGCCTTTGTGTTAACAACATTGCACTCGTACCCGCATATGATCTTCTACTCAATGCGTCAGCTACTACGTTTGCTTTTCCAGGATGGTATTGGATGGTATGATCGTAATCTTTCAACAGCTCAAGCCAACGTCGTTGCCGCATGTTGAGTTCCTTTTGGGTGAAGAAATATTTGAGGCTTTTATGATCTGTATAGATCTCCACTTTCTCCCCATACAGGTAGTGTCTCCAGATCTTCAACGCAAAAACGACTGCTGCCAACTCCAAATCATGAGTAGGATAATTCCTCTCATATTCTTTGAGTTGTCGTGAGGCATAGGCTATGACTTTCCCATGTTGCATGAGAACACATCCTAACCCTTTGCCTGAAGCATCGCTGTAGATAACAAATCCATCCGAACCAGATGGTATTGTCAGAACAGGTGCCGAAATGAGTCTCCTCTTGAGTTCTTGGAAACTCTTCTCGCATTCCTCACTCCATACGAATTTTGTATCTTTCCGAGTCAGCTGAGTTAACGGAGTAGCGATTCGAGAAAATCCTTCCACAAATCTCCGATAATAACCAGCTAAGCCCAGAAAGCTACGTACTTCGGTTACCGACTTCGGTTGCTCCCAACTTTGTATGGCTTCAATCTTCGCCGGGTCGACAGATACTCCATGTTTTGACACCACGTGCCCAAGGAATGCTACTTCCTCAAGCCAGAACTCGCATTTCTTCAGTTTGGCATATAGCTTGTTTTCACGAAGCCTTTGCAGTACCAGCTTCAAATGGCGCTCATGATCTTCACGGCTTTTGGAATAGATGAGGATGTCATCAATAAAGACAACAACGAACTGATCCAAATATTCTTTGAATACACGGTTCATCATATCCATGAAGGCAGCAGGAGCATTAGTCAATCCAAAAGACATTACTAAGAATTCATAATGCCCGTACCGAGTTCTGAAGGCAGTCTTTGGAATATCCTCAGTTTTAATCTTCAGCTGATGATATCCAGAACGAAGATCGATCTTTGAAAAGAATTGTGCTCCTTGCAACTGGTCAAACAGGTCATCAATGCGAGGTAGCGGATACCTATTCTTGATGGTGACATGGTTCAATTCTCGATAGTCAATACAAAGTCGCATACTCCCGTCTTTCTTCTTTACGAATAAAACAGGAGCACCCCAAGGAGACGTACTAGGACGAATAAAACCGATGTCCAACAACTCCTGTAGTTGGACTTTTAACTCCTGAAGTTCAATAGGAGCCATTCGATATGGGGTTTTAGAAATGGGCTTTGTACCGGGTTCAAGGTCAATAAAGAATTCAATTTCTCGTTCCGGGGGTAGACCGGGAAGTTCTTCAGGAAATACATCGGAAAATTCTCTAACAATAGAAATATTATTCAAATCTGACTTGTCTTTGTTCAAATCCATAACATGGGCTAAGAAAGCTTGACATCCGTTTTTCAATAAACGAATAGCTTTGTGGCTTGATATGACAGTGACTGATTTTAGTGGTTTAGTAGTTTGAATTCGTATGACAGGTTGGTTAGGAATATGAAAACTAACAACCTTACGAAAACAATCAATTTTAGCATGATGAGTGGTTAACCAATCAATTCCTAAAATCACATCAAAAGCAAGTATCTTTAAAGAGATAAGATCAACAGGTAATGTGATAGTGCCAACTTGGATCATGCAAGATTTATAAACTGTAGATGTAACGAAGGTTTCACCCAACGGAGTTTCAACAGATAAGTTAAAGTCCAATTTCTCCGGAGTCAAGTTTAAACGTTGAGCACAAGCAGGAGAGATAAAAGAATGGGTAGAACCGGTATCTAGTAAAGTATAAACTTCGCAAGAATTCAAGATTAGCTTACCCGTGATCACCTCGTTCGGGTTTCTCGCGTTTTGGCCAGTAACGACAAACGCCCTTCCAGGAACCGCTGATTTCGACTTATCCGGGATAACTTTTGGAGTCACCATCCCCGCTGAACTTGGTTTTGCTACAGAACACTCTCGAGCTATATGACCTTCCTTTCCACAGTTATAACATACCTTGGATTGTTGTGGGCAGTTTGGGCTGATATGTCCCTCTTTCCCACATTTGTAACATACGACCGGTGGTCGTTCTCCTCCCCTAGAAACAGTTGATGTTTGTGCTGACGTCTTCACGTTATCATTGTTGTACCTTCTCTTCTTGAAATCTCCTCCCGACTCGCTCCTTCTATTATCACGACCACGATTACCACCAGAGTGGTTACCGCTTTTGTCCGAATGTTTTCCTCCCTGCTGGTTTTCATTGCTTCGATGACTGCCGCCACCGGTATGACCCTGGTTGTGGTCCCTCGGTTGCACATACTCATTATCTCGCTCTAATAATTGAGCCCTGTTTACAACATCTGAATATAAAGAAAATTTATGAGAGATAAGATATTGCCGAATCTCGGGTTTTAGACCTCTCAGAAACATCCTTGTCATTCGTTCCTCATTTTCGACCAAATGAGGTGCAAACCTGGATAACTCTGCAAACTTCGCCTCGTACTGGGACACCGTCATGTTGTTTTGTTCCAGTCTAATAAACTCAACCTCCTTCATATGACGAATACTTTCAGGAAAGTACTTGTCATTGAACAGTTTTTGAAATGTTTCCCAGGACATGTTGAGTGCGTCAGGCTGGGTACGCTTCACAGACTCCCACCAGTAGTCTGCCTCACCGCGGAACATAAATGTGGCGAATGGAACCTTCTGTTCCTCCGTGCATCCCAAGACATCAAATATCTTGGTAATTTGCTTGACCCACGTTTCCGCCATGATCGGATCCGGCTTTCCCTTAAATTCTGGTGGTCCCAATTCTTTGAACTGCTTAGCTGTGACAAACCGCGCGTTGTTATCATTTCCACCCGTATTCTGCACACGAGTCTCCCTCGTCTGATTTTGCATGAACTGCAAAAAGCTCCTAAACATTCCATCATTCATCGTTTGCTCGGTAACGTTGTTTACAGGAGGAATATTGCCTTCCTGTTGCACGTTCCCCTGGGTGGTGATCAAAGGTGTCTCCACGGTCTGATTTACTCCATTATTAACGTTCTCAGCTGCCATTCTTAAATACTGCCATAAAACAAGGGTTAATAGTCATGTCATATATTATCCCTATACTCTGACCGACCAAATAAACACCAAATAAACTTAGTCAGGTCATACTAGCGAAGGAATTCCCCGTCTCTCCCCTCCTAGTTCTTGTCTCACATCTCAGCCAGGGATCATATCCCTAAGCTCTGATACCAACTGTGACGCCCCCAAAATAGGTATACAACACCCATTCTGAGTCGCCAAATACATGGTACAGAAAGCAAACTACAACTTCAATAATACAATTGTCGTGCAAAATACGACAACACATACTGTGAGTTTAAATACAAATATTGTCTTCTAGACAATATCCACACTCAAATAAATCCTCATTACAATTATTCAAACACTATTTTACAGAAATAGTGAGGACTGCTAATACATCTTTCTAGAACCATCACTCCATACCCCGACTAGATCCTGCTATGTTCTCACCTCCTGAGAAGAAAAATGGAACAAAAAGGAAAAGGGTGAGCTCAACTAGCCCAGTAAAGAATATTATGACTAAGATAATATACAACAAATTATCGTTAGTCTTCAACAGGGAAAAATCTGATAAAATATAATCGACAACAAGTTTTAGATCAACAACTGCAGCGGAAACAGCAAACCATTAGAAGAGTCAAGTAGAGAAAGAATTCTACTATCTTCTAAGATTTAAAAGTCCATCATCAATATTTTATCCCTGTAACATCAATTAATAATCATCTTTAACCAAATATTCATCTTTGCACTACAGGCCAAAGATATTCATTTGTATCATCAGTCGGTCATGTTCATCTCAACACCTGTTCATCTTTGCACTACAGGCCAAAGATATTCATCAAGTAATTATACATCTTTGCACTACAGGCCAAAGATATTCAGTAATATCATCATTTAGGACTGAGGATGATGAAAAATATCTTAAAGAGAACGAATCCAATGAGACAGAAGGACAAATAGTAGGGATTCGTATAACAGTTTATCCAAGATCAATAATACTTCATAATAATCAATTGTGAAGCAGAATTCAAAAATAAAGATCAAAACATGGATACAATCAAAGATAGTAACCATAATAGACATCTTGGACAAAAAGGGAAAATTTTATTTTTCGGTGAATAGTGCCGTATTCGTGAATAGTGCCGTATACGTGAATAGTGCCGTATACGTGAATAGTAACCCCCGACACAAAAAGTTCCAAATTTGATAAAAACTCATATCAATATTTCAGCATAATGATATTGAAGAAAATAATATCATTAAGAAGAAAATAATATCCCTTACCTCAAAATATCAGTACTTCTGGTCGGAATACCGGTATAAGGCTGAAAGAAACTTGCTCTGATGAATAGAAACTCTCAAAGTATCTAAATACTCACAAAATACACTCAATAATCTAGAGAGAGAAAGAGAGAAAACTTGTTTCTGGTGTGATTTTCAATTCTAACTTAGCCCTCTATTTATAGGAAAATTTTGGTAGGTTTGACCTGCAACCTGATGGCTTTACCTGCTACTATTCCCACCCACCACATTTGAAATATAATTCAGCACATTTCTTCACCAACCACAAGTGGGGCCCACCAATTCTAGAATTTTCCACCAAAATGATAAACTCCGAAAATTCAACAATTTCTGAACCAGTCATCTTGTAAAATTCGTAATAAATCATACGTTCATTTTTAACGGTTCAAAATTTGTGGACATATACTCAACTTATATATGTATAACATATCCAAAAATTACCACGATCCAACGGTCGGATTAAAAATTATAACCCCCGCAAACTATCTCAAAAACCCTGATTTTTAATACCTCCATTCCGACAAAAATACTGATAAAAACCTCAACATTAACTCCTTCATTTTTAACCACAAAAATATATCCCTCATTTATATCCACATAAAATAAATATTTCCTTATCATATGAATCAATAATTAATTATTCACAAATAATATTACAGAATCACATTTATGACAACCAGGCCGTTCCCAGGAAAGAGGGGGCTTTCCAATAAGGATTTCTCCTTACTGGCGCGCAATTAGATGACCAAACCTCTCCTTAGACAGAACTTTCTAGACATTGCCAATAATGTTATCTAATAATATTATTCAAATAATATGAATTATTGATCTGATAAATGAAAATACTGTGCAGCAACAATTATTGAAACAACAATAATATAAAATATCAACGCAGCAATTATTGAATCAATAAAATAAAATATTGAATAATAACTACTGTAACAATTATTGAGTAGTGCCTTCTTACGTAAGAATCAATAATTGGTGCAATACCGTGTGCTACTGTATTTTAACCACCGGGTATTCCAACAGTATTAACGGTAACAACTACGCCGTTATTTATAAACAACTTATACTTGTCGTTTTCTTCATCCAATCGCTTTCCGTTATGGGGCCCACACAAGGCTGCGTCGTCGTACGAATATTCCCCGACAGCAAGAATATTCCACGACCAACCGAATATTCACCGACCAAAAATAAATATTTTATAACCACTTGCTTATTTTGTAAAATTTGCACATTTCACCCATAACCAAAGTATTATATCAAATTAACCCCTTATTATTCACAATAATATTTAGAGAAAATTTGATTTTATTCATTAATAAGTTGGGGTCTTACAATCCCCGCTGGACTTGGTTTTGCTACAGTGCAATCTCGAGCTATATGTCCTTCCTTTCCACAATTATAACATACCTTAAACTGTTGTGGGCAGTTTGGGCTGATATGTCCTTCTTTTCCGCACTTATAGCATATAACCGGTGGTCGTTCTCCTCCCTTGGAACCAGTTGCTGTTGGTGCTGACGTCTTCGTATTGTCATTGTTGAATCTCCTCTTTTTAAAATCTCCTCCCGACTAGCTTCTTCTATTTTCATAGTCACGATTACCACCAGAGTGGTTGCCGTTCTTGTCTGTATTCTTCTTTCTCCGCTGGTTATCATTGTTCTGATGACTGCTGTCACCGATATGATCCTGGTTGTGATCCCTCAGTTGACCATACTCGTTATCTCGCTCTAATAATTGAGCCCTGTTGACAACATCTGAATAGAGAGAAAATTTATGAGAAATGAGATATTGACGTATGCCGGGTTTCAAACCTCTCAGAAACATCCTCGTCATACGTTCCTCATTCTCCACCAAATGAGGTGCAAACCTGGACAACTCTGCAAACTTTGCCTCGTACTGAGATACCGTCATATTATTCTGCTCTAGTCTAATAAACTCTACCTCCTTCATATGACGAATACTTTCAGGAAAGTACTTGTCATTGAACAGTTTTTGAAATGTCTCCCAAGACATGCTGAGTGCGGTTGGATGGGTACGCTTCACAGACTCCCACCAGTAATCTGCCTCGCCACGGAACATAAAGGTGGCGAATGGAACCTTCTGTTCCTCCGTGCATCCCAAGACATCGAATATCTTGGTAATTTGCTTGACCCACGTTTCCGCCATGATCGGATCCGGCTTTTCCTTAAATTCTGGTGGTCCCAATTCTTTGAACTGTTTGGCTGTGACAAACCGTGAATTGCTATCATTTCCTCCTGTATTTTGAACACGAGTCTCCCTTGTCTGGTTTTGCATGAATTGCAAAAAACTTCTAAACATTCCATCGTTCATCATCTGCTCATTGGTGTTGTTCACAGGAGGAACATTGCCAGCCTGTTGCACGTTCTCCTCGTTGGTAAGCACCGGTGTCTCCACGGTCTCATTTACTCCACTGTTAACATTCTCAGTCGACATTCTCAAATACTGCCATAAAACAAGGGTTAATTAAATAAATTAACAAATCACATAATACCCCTATATTATGACTGACCAATAAATAAGCTTAGGTAGGACACACTAGCGAAGGATTCGTCTCTCCCCTCCTAGTTCTATTCCCCGATCTCCGCCAGAGATCATATCCCTAAGCTCTGATACCAACTGTAACTCTGGACACCAACCTATGTCAGCACCTTACATTGATACCTATCAGTTTGCCACCGCAGAACGGCGTCCCCTACGGAGAGTCTGGCTTCGGTGCATCCCCCATCAACAGGAAGTCACCAGCGAGAGGCTCGGGGCTCTTTACTTATAGCTCTGATACCAACTGTGACGCCCCCAAAATAGGTATACAACACCCATTCTGAGTCGCCAAAATACATAGTACAGAAACAACTACATCTTTATTATTACAACACAAGAACTGTGAGTTTAAATACAAATATTGTCATTTAGACAATATCCACACTCAAATAAGCCCTCATTACAATTATTGATACATTATTTCACAAAATAGTGAGGACTACTAAAGTAACTTCTAGAACCATCATTCCATACCCCGACTAGTACTCGCTACATTCTCGCCTCCTGAGAAAAATGGAACAAAAAGGAAAAGGGTGAGCTCAACTAGCCCAGTAAAGAACATTATGACTAAGATAATACAGAACAAATTATCGTTAGTCTTCAACAGGAAAAAATCTAATAGAATACAATAAACAACAAGTTTTAAATCAATAACTGCAGCGGAAACAGCAAACCATTAGAAGAGTCAAGTAGAGAATGAGTTCTACTATCTTCTAAGATTTAAAAGTCCATCATCAATATTTTATCCCTGTAACAACAATCAATAACCATCTTTAATCAAATATTCATCTTTGCACTACAGGCCAAAGATATTCATTTGTATCACCAGTCGGTCATGTTCATCTCAACACCTGTTCATCTTTGCACTACGGGCCAAAGATATTCATCAGTTAATCATTCATCTTTGCACTACGGCCAAAGATATTCAGTAATATCATCATTTAGGACTGAGGATGATGAAAAATATATTAAAGAAAACGAATCCAGTGAAACAAAATAACAAATATTAAGGATTCGTATTTCGATTTATCCATGTCCAAAAATACCTTATAATTATTCATAGTGAAGTAGAATTCAAGAATGATCAAAACATGGATACAATCAAAGTTAGTACCCAGAATAGATATTTTGGACGAAAAGAAGAAAATTTTATTTTTCGGTGAATAGTAACTCGTGAATAGTAACTCGTGAATAGTAACTCATGAATAGTAACCCCGACGTGAAAAGTTCCAAATTTGATAAAAATTTCCAACCAATATTTCGGCATAATGATATTGAAGAAATAATATCATTTCTGAATAAAATAACATCCCTTACCTCGTACAGACAGTACTTCTGGTCGGAATACCGGTATAAGGCTGAAAGACACTTGCTCTGATGAATAGAAACTCTCAAAGTATCTAAATACTCACAAAATACACTCAATAATCTAGAGAGAGAAAGAGAGAAAACTTGTTTCTGGTGTGATTTTCAATTCTAACTTAACCCTCTATTTATAGGAAAATGTTAGCACGCCGAAGCAGACTTAACCTGCAACCTGATGGCTTTACCTGCTACTATTCCCACCCACCACATTTGAATAAAAATCTCAGCACATTTCTTCACCAACCAAGAGTGGGGTCCACCAATTCTAGAATTTTCTACCAAAATGATTAATTCCGAAAATTCAACAATTTCTGAACCAGTCATCTCGTAAAATTCATAATAAATCATACGTTCATTTTTAACGGTTCAAAATTTGTGGACATATACTCAACTTATATATGTATAACATATCCAAAAATTACCACGATCCAACGGTCGGATTAAAAATTATAACCCCCGCAAAATATCTCAAAAACCCTGATTTTTAATACCTCCATTCCGACAAAAATACTGATAAAAACCTCAACATTAACTCCTTCATTTTTAACCACAAAAATATATCCCTCATTTATATCCACAAAAATAAATATTTCCTTATCATATGAATCAATAATTAATTATTTACAAATAATATTACAGAATCACATTTATGACAACCAGGCCGTTCCCAGGAAAGAGGGGACTTTTCAATAAGGATTTCTCCTTACTGGCGCGCAATTAGATGACCAAACCTCTCCTTAGACAGAACTTTCTAGACATTGCCAATAATGTTATCTAATAATATTATTCAAATAATATGAATTATTGATCTGATAATGGAAAATACTGTGTAGTGACAATTATTGAAACCACAGTAATATAAAATATCAACGCAGCAATTATTGAATCAATAAAATAAAATAGTGAACAGTAATTACTGTAACCATTATTGAGTAGTACCTTCTTACGTAAGAATCAATAATTGGTGCAATACAGTGTGCTACTGTGTAACAACGCGTATTACTGTGTTTTAACCACCGGATATTCCAACAGTATTAACGGTAACAATTACGCCGTTATTAATAAAAAATATATACTTGTCGTTTTCTTCATCCAATCGCTTTCCGTTATGGGGCCCACAAAAGACTGCGCCGTCGTACGAATATTCCCCGACAGGAAGAATATTCCACGACCAAACGAATATTCCCCGACAACAATGAATATTTTATAACCACTTGCTTATTTAAAATATTTACGCATTTTACCCATAACTAACCTCATTAATCAATTTAACACTTACTATTTCAAAATAATAAATAGAGGGAATTTAAATTTCATTTATTAATAATTTGGGGTCTTACACATGTGTTCTGAATTTTGGATCCATCCAAAGCATTCAGTCGATACGTCCCGGGCTTTGGTACTTCGGCCACTTCATACGGTCCTTCCCAGTTCGGCATCAACTTCCCAGTGTTCTGCGGTGTAGACGCTTCGGCCTCTCTGAGAACGAGGTCTCCCACCTCAAATCTTCGGATCTTTACCCCTTTGTTGTAATGCTTGGCGACTCTTCTCTGGTAGGCTGCTAACTTGATCATAGCCACTTCTCTGACTTCCTCTAACAGGTCCAAGTTGACCTTTAGTCCCTCGTCATTGTAGATCTCACTGAACTGACTAACTCGAAGACTTGGAGATCCAATCTCAACTGGGACTAAGGCATCAGTGCCGTAGGCCAGTCTGAAAGGCGAGTCTCCTGTTGTTGTCCTTGGCGTAGTCCTATAAGCCCACAATACGCTGAGCAGCTCTTCCGGCCATCTTCCTTTGGCTTCGTCCAATCTGCGCTTGATCCCGTTTAGAAGTATTCTGTTAGTCACCTCTACCTGCCCATTTGATTGCGGATGAGCCACTGAAGTCTTCCTGTGCTGGACTCCCAGTTTCTTCAGAAAGCCTTCAAATTTTGACCCCACAAACTGGCGTCCGTTGTCTGATATCACCACCTGAGGGATCCCGAAGCGAAACACTACGGATTCTTTCATAAATTTCAGACACTCCTGTTCCGTTATCAGCCGAAGTGGTTTCGCCTCGACCCATTTGGTCATATAATCAATGGCGACGATGACGAAGCTGATCTGCCCCTTAGCCTTCGGTAACGGACCCAGTATATCAACCCCCCAGACAGCGAAGGGTATAGGAGATAGAATCGAGTATAGCTCTTCCGGTGGCTGATGTGGGATTGGACTGTTGAGCTGACATTTATCACATTTTTTCACGTATTCCGTAGCTTCCTTGAAGATCGTTGGCCAGTAGTACCCCTGCCGAAGAACTTTGTATGCCAACGACTTAGCCGCCATGTGATCACCGCAGATGCCCTCGTGAACTTCCCGAAGGGCGTACTCTGCTTCGGACGGGACCAGACATTTCAACAATGGTGACGAAAATGCCCTCCGATAAAGATCCCCGTCAATAAGAACGAAGTTGACACTTTTGTACTTGACCTTTTTTGCTAACATTTGGTCCGAAGGAAGGACGCCATCTGCCAAATAATTGATGTAGGGAGTCATCCAGCAGTCAGATTGCTCGATACACATCACCGAGTCATGTCGAACACTCGGCTGCTGTAAGATCTCCAGATAGACTGACCCATTGAAAACGACAGCATCTGTAGTGGCTAACTTTGATAAGGCATCGGCAATAGAATTATCGTTACGCTCTATGCCTTGAAATTCGTGAAAAACAAAGTATCGGAGTCTGTCTTTCAACTCTGCCAAATACCTGATCATCCTCGTCCCCCGAGCTTCATACTCTCCCGATAACTGCTTGACGACCAACTGAGAGTCACTATAAATAATCAACTTCTGGACTTTTAGGCTCTTCGCCAGCCGAACCCCGGCTAGAACGGCTTCATACTCGGCCTCGTTGTTAGTCGCCTTAAACCCGAATCTAATGGCTTGTTGTACCTTGAACCCCTCCGGACTGATCAGAATAATTCCTGCTCCACTGACATTTACCGTGGAAGACCCATCCGCATACAGTGTCCATGCATTCTGACCGTGTTGAAGAAGTGTAACAGTTCGATCAGATGTCCCCCCTTCCTGTAACTCGGCATCTGCTTCGGTGAAGGAACATTCTACCACAAAATCGGCCAAAGCTTGTCCCTTGATAGCGGTTCGGGGATGGTACTCAAGAAAAAACTGGGACAATTCCATGGTCCATGCTGCCAATCTCCCCGAAACCTCTGGCTTGCCCATTACCTTCTTCAGCGGTTGATCTGTGTAGACGATCAAGAGCCTACCCTGAAAGTATTGCCGAAGCTTTCGGCTAGCAATTACTAAAGCAAAGGCAATTTTTTCAATATTTGGATACCTGGTTTCGGCGTCTCGTAGGACGTGACTGACGTAATAGACCGGGTGCTGCTTTCCACTGATCTCCCGAATCAGCACCGCTCCAACGGCCAAGGAACTCGCTGCAAGATAGAGGTACAAGGTCTCTTTCGGGGTGGGTTTTACCAATAGGGGAGCAGAGGACAGATAGGTCTTTATGCCCTGGAAGGCTTCTTCACAGGGCGAAGTCCATTGTAAAGTCTTCGCATTCTTCGGCCCCTTCAGTGTGTCGAAGAATGGTAGACACCTTTCTGCGGATCTGGATATGAACCTCCTCAGAGCTGCAATCCTACCGGTCAGACGTTGGACGTCTTTAAACGATTGAGGAGTCTTCATGTCAAGGACGGCCTGAATTTTCTCTGGATTTTTTTCGATGCCCCTCTGACTGACCAGATACCCCAAGAACTTTCCCGCACCGAGGCCGAAAGTACATTTTGCGGGATTAAGCCTCAGTTTGTGATGCCGGACAGTCTGAAAACATTCCTCCAGATCATCCAAATGTTTCTGAATCTGCATGCTTTTAACGATCATGTCGTCCACATAAACCTCCATATTCTTTCCCAACTGCTTGTGGAAGATAAAATTCATCATTCTTTGGTAGGTTGCTCCAGCATTTATAAGGCCAAAGGTCATCTTCTTATAGGCGTATACCGAACGGTGCGTAATGAATGTTGTCTTCGGGATATCTTCCCTGCACATGGATATTTGATGATAACCTGAAAAAGCATCCATAAAGCTTAGTAGAGCATATCCTGAAGTTGCATCAATAAGTTGATCAATATGGGGCAAAGGATAAAAGTCCTTCGGACAAGCTTTATTTAGGTCGGTGTAATCAATGCAAACTCGCCATTTCTGGTTCTGCTTCTGCACCAATACTACATTGGCCATCCACTGTGGGTAGTCGATCTCAAAAATAAAATCAGCGGCCAACAGCTTGGCGATCTCTTCGTCAATTATCTTTTGTCGCTCGGGTGCGAAGATCCGTCTCTTTTGCCGAACAGGCTTCTTCGAGGGATCTACCTCCAATCGGTGCTCAGCGACCTTTCTGCTAATCCCAGGCATGTCCTTTGGTTCCCATGCAAAAATGTCCGCATAGCAGCGAAGGAGTTCCGTAAGATTTGTCCGAAGAGGTTCTGGTAGACCCAAACCGATTTTCACTGTTTTGTCTGCTTTCCCAAGGATCAACTCAATCTCCTCCGTTTCCCCTGCAGGTGTTACCAATGGCTCGGAACTGCCTTCCGTGAAGGGCTCAATCTCGATTGCCAGGGTTTGTTTCTGCTTGCTGACCCCCACCCCGGAAGAGATGCACGCATTCCGATAACAGCGTCGGGCTAGATCCAAGTCTCCAGCCACTTCTCCAACCCCGTGCGCTGTAGGGAACTTGATTTTGAAATGGGGGATAGAAGTCACGGCTTGGAGAGCCGTCAGCGTAGGTCTTCCGAGTATGGCGTTGTAAGCCGAATCTACATGCACAACATAGAATTTACACATTATTTCTGTCTGTTGCGGGGCTGTGCCGAAGACCACCGGGAGCTCGATAGTGCCAGCAACTTTGACCGGATCGTTGCTGAAGCCATACAGAGGAGCCTCCTGCCCAACTTCCATTTTCCGCCCTTCAAGATGCATTCTTTGATATGCGTGGGCGTACAAAATATCCACTGAAGACCCGTTATCTATCATCATACGTTTCATGTCTACCGATCCCACTTGCGCGGTGATCACTAACGCCCCTTCATGTAGATCAATGGGCTCCAAAGGATAGTCTGCATCTGTAAAGGATATAATAGTTCCGGGAAAAGGTCTATCCATCCTTGGAGAGGCACCTGATATGGACATAACCGAATCTAGATACCCCCTTCTCTTTCTTTCTACCAATTTCCCCGACGTTCCCCCTGTTATTACGTCAATGACATGCCTTGGTGGCTGGTTCGGGACGGGCTGCACAGGAGGATTCGTTTGAACTGTCTGAACGGTGCGGTCGACACTTTGTTGATTCTTTTCGGCCACATATTGGACTAGAAGACCGCTCTGGATCTTCCTTTCTACGAAATCCTTCAGATTACAACATTCGTTGGTGCCATGGCCTGCGGCTTGATGATAGTTACAATATTTTCGAGAGTTGCCCTGCCCTGTCCTATAGTTGTCCCTCGGTGGCTCAAAGAACGGCTGGTTCCGGATTTGGTCTAGAATCACCGACCAGTCTGTGTTCAGTTTGGTATAAACCTTATTCACTTTCGGGGCGGAAGTAGGTGGACGAGTATCTCCTTGTCGCCATGAGTTGTTGAACTTCTTGGAACGGCTCTCCGATCTATCATTATACCCCCCAGTCTTCTTCGGATCATCCCGGGTTTTAGGGACATCTGCCTCTTTCACCTGTTCTGTAGAGGAACGCTTCAAGCTACTCATAGCCTCTTCCACAATGATATAACCTTCTGCCTTATCGAATGCCTCTGCCAGGCTCTTCGGATGATTGAACATCAACTTCTTCACCAGCTTCTCCGACTTCACTAGGTCCAGACCGTTCTGAAACAACCCCACGGCTTGGAGATCGTTCAAATCTGACACCTGACCAACGGCCTCTCGGAACCTCTTCACATACTGACCCAAAGACTCGTTGGTGTACTGCCTGACCTGTGCCAAAGAGCCCGTGGGCCTCCCTCTTCTTCGGTTACTCCCAAAACGAGCGTGGAACTTATCGCAGAGTTCGGACCATGATGAAATTGAATCTGCCGGTAAATTTCCCATCCACTGCCTCGCATCCTTTCTCAACGTTGTAACAAACATGTGACATTTGGCAGCGTCAGTGAAATCGTAGTAGTCCATTAACCGGTCAAATGCTTGGCTATGGTCGTAAGGATCTCCCGAACCATCGTAACTTTCCATGTGAGGCAACTTCTTAGAGGTGTCCGCCTTCTCCTTAAGAATATCCGAGGAAAACGGGGATGCTTTCTTTCCCGGAGTATTCTTCACCTGCTGGACCTCGGCCAACTGCTTCTGGAGTGCCTTCAGTTCCTTTACGAGGTACTCTACTCCTTCCGGCTGTGACGACACTTCCTTCTCCGACGACTCTCTCCTTCTTTGAGTAGGTCGGTCGTTGACTATAATAGCCTCAACCTTCGAAGGACTTTCACGACGACGGTCTTCTGGGCGAAGTACCCGACTTTCGGGTGTACGACCCCTAGATCTGCTTCGCCTCTGGGTCCGATGACTGTGGTGAGAGTGTGCGACAATGAGTGCCCTTTTCATGCTCTCTGGAGTTCGTTTTCTGGATCGGCCTTTCCTATCACTTCGGATCTGCCCCGTAGGGACGTCACGACGGAGTGCTTCCTTCGATCTTCGAGGAGTAGGGCTCCTTGATCTTTCTCTCTCTCGATGTTGGCTTTGAAACCCACGTTCTGAATGAACCGGCTCCTTCCCGCTGCGATGCACACGCCTTTCGGACTGGACATAACTGGACGCTTCATCCCTCAACTCTTCCATCCGGGACATCTGCTTGGCTATATCCTGCCTCTGCTTCATGAGTGATTCCATGGCCCTATCTGCCTCCTCTGCCATCTTAGCCAATCGGGAGGTCTTCTCGTCGTGGTCTAGCTGTTTCCGGCCGCGACCGGACTCTTTATCCGTCGTGAAGATTAACTTTCTCTTAACTTTGCCCACGACCCTTGGACGAGAATCTCCATGCGACCGCTTGGAGGCTGTGCTAGCATGAGCACTTAGTGTGGGCCCCAAACGATCTCTAACAGAAACTCGGGGTGGTGAATCACCAACAGTCATCGGCTGCCCCTCAGGCGTGTCTGCTCTGCTCTTCCCCATACTTGAGAGCGTGGAACAAATGAATATTTGTGATTGAAAGCTCTGGAACACTAGAACTCAGCCCTCCTTCTAGCGCCAATGTTAACGCCAAGATATTTGATGACGTTCCAATCACGTAAGGCGTCCTAATCCTGCACAGAAAACACAATCAACACCAAAAGTTTGACGGCTGGACCGTCGGGGGATAGCTCCGGCGTGAGAGTCAATACAGGTGTTCAAGGTTTAACGATGGAGGATGTAAAAATGTCTAGTGTGTTGAGCTAGATAGAAAGTGTATGCGTACCTCTTGTTAGGAGACCCCCTTGCTAGGTTATACTCCCATACTCGGTTTTTGTGCCACCAACCACGATCTGACACAGCCCCCTGCCTCTCTATGGTCTCAGCCGTGTGCATGCAGGTTGTCACCTCTTCTCTACTGCTTCTGCCGCCGGCCGGATAAAATCCCATCCACATTAATGATCTGCAGACTTTTGGTCAACTGCTCTCCCCTTTCATCATTACCAGTCAAAGTCTTAGATACTAAAAGATTTTATGGACCGGCCGTTTGATCTAGCCCATTATTAAGGAGATACAATAAAAGTAATATAAATGTTAAGCCCAATGACTATAAGACTTAATAGTAAAGGTCCACTAGGCTAATTAAATGAATGAGCCCAATCGGTCTGGCCCAATGAAAGAAATATCATGCCCCAACAGTGGTGATTTTTTTGGAGAGATGTGTAATAAATAAGAACCTCCTATAATTCATACAAATGTCGAGTATTGATTAGT
This sequence comes from Panax notoginseng, assembly GCA_016801055.1. NCBI lineage: Eukaryota > Viridiplantae > Streptophyta > Magnoliopsida > Apiales > Araliaceae > Panax > Panax notoginseng. The sequence goes on along the minus strand of CM029019.1, from coordinate 197,741,590 downwards.
TTCACATTTGTAATTCGGCGTAAATTTATAACAAATACATAACAGGAATCTTTTTACTTATGAAATGATATAATTATGTGGACTATATGTAAAACTTCAACTTTTATAAATAAAGATGAATTTTCTATAAATATCAATTTTGAATATTATGGAGTTAATTTGATATAATGTTATAGTTGTGGGTAATATTTATAAATTTTGCAAAGTACGCAAGTTGTTATATAATATTCGATTGGTCGGGGAATATTCATACAACGGCACAATCATTGGTGGACCCCACAACGGAATTATTGTCGGATTGAGAAAACGACAAAAATATTTTATTAAAAATAACGGCGGAAGTTTTACCATTGATACTGTTGAACTACTCGGTAGTAAAAGTATAGTAATACGTGTGGTTGCATAGTAGCACACGGTATTGATTATTAATGCTTATGTGAGAAGCCACTCAGTTTGATTCAATTATTGTCAGTTAATAATTTGAATTATTTAGCGATAATGAAGTTTTGTTTTATTCGTATTATTAACGTAATAAAACAGAAACATCTTTTTATATAAAACAGAATATTTTATTAAAGTTATTCTACAAATAGAATATATTATATTTTATTTAAAAGATTTTTCTTTAAATATGGACCGTCAGATTAAAGTAATCAATCTGGACCGTTCATGGATTAGTAACTATGCATTCTATTTTTCTATAAATAGCAGCTCATTCCTTCATTATTTCTTACGAATTCACTGAACTCTAGAGAGAGAAACTATAAAGAGAAACTATAGAGAGAAAGAAGAAAAGTATTCTGCTACTTAACTACTTCCTTATTTCAGTTATTCTTTAAAACGGTAAGGGATGTTATTCTTTCTTATTCATGAAGAGAACTGTTGTTATTCCATTTCTTATTATTCTGTTGGAATAACCTGTATACGCGGTCTACCCTATACTTAGTGACATTCTTCTATTATTCTGTTGGAACATCCTGTTTGTGTGTTTTACACCGGACCTGGTTCCGTTTTTATTATTATTCTGTTGGAATATCCTGTCTGTGTGTTTTACACCGGACCTGGTTCCGTTTTTATTATTATTCTGTTGGAATATCCTGTCTGTGTGTTTTACACCGGACCTGGTTCCGTCTTGTTATTATTCTGTTGGAACATCCTGTCTTTGTGTTTTACTCCGGACCTGATTCCATTATTTATTATTCTGTTGGAATATCCTGTCTGTGCGTTTATGCCGGACCTGGTTCCATTATTTATTGTTCTATTGGAATAACCTGTCTGTGCGGTCTATCGCATGCCGGGTGATTTCTTTTGTTATTCCATTCTATATTATACTCAGTTGGTTAAGTTTTAACTTCTATACTCCATGAAATTAGTGGAATATCCTTGATAATTGCGGTTCATCCAGTATCTTTTCATGAAAATATTCTTCTAAGCATTCTTGAATTTTACTCTACAAAGCAGTATCATGTTGACAATTTGAACGTTGTTAATTATTGGATAAATTAATTCTTGAACTTGTTTTATTGAATTCTTATATCATTGTCATCATCCTCATGTTTATAAATGTTGAAAGTCATCTGTGGCCTGTAGTGCATAGATGGACTTGGTATGATTATAACCAGGGATTATTCGGTGTAATCATGACCGTAATGTTACAAATAAAGTGGTAAAAGTCCTCATTGGCCGTAGTGCATTGATGGACAGTTGTTGGCATGATCATGACCATTAATGAATACACGAATATCATTGGCCGTAGTGCAGGGGTGATTCGATGATGTGGATTATTTTATTAAGCTGAGTCCCAGCGATAACAGTGTTGAAAAACCTTTTAAATCATAGAAGATAGTAGATTTATTTTTCTCTACTTGACTCTTTTAATGGATTACTTGTCCCGCTGCAGTTAAACTTGATGTTCGTTATATTTTATCAGTTTAACACTGTTGAATGCTAATGATAATTTATTCTGCATTATCTTAGTCATAATATTTCTTACTGGGCTAGTTGAGCTCACCCTTTCTTTCACTGTTCTCTTCAAGAAGTGAGAATATAACTGGGACGAGTCGGGGAACGGAGTGATGGACCAGATGATAGTATTAGTAGTCCTCACTATTCTATTAAATAGTGTGACAATAATTGTAATGAGAACTCCTTTTGAGTTTGTATAGTCTCTAGTAGACAATAATTATATTCAAACTCACAGTTATGTTTTGTCGTATTGTATACGACAGTTGTATTAGTAAGTTGTATTTGTATTCTGTACCATGTATCTACCGACCCAAAATTGATAATGTATACCTATTTTTGGGGGCGTCACACTATATCTTTAACATTACTCAAAACGCCACATTAACATTATTCAATTTTATATACATACATATAAGAATATATTGTATATTATATACAGGTACTAGCTATGTAGTTTATGATCATAAACCTTCTTAATTTTGAATTGGTCAAGGTATAAAGACGAATTGGTATACCCACCAAGAATATTCGAGTTTATGCGAATGTTTTATACACCGAAATCATCGCCTATTTGTCTAGTTTACCAATCTTTTCTCTCTTTCTTTCTTCCTTTTTTATTTATTTATTTATTTATTATTTTTGTTGATAAATCTTGTCTATAAATATTTAGGAAATTGATATTTTTACGTGTATTTTTTATATTTTCACGTAATCCTCTCTCACAAGAGCATATAATGGGTTCCACTTTTATGTGAGAAGAAATCATGTGAAAATTTAAAAAACACGTGCGAGAATAGTGATCATCCCCAATATTTATAGGATATCTCTTAATTTTAAATATTTTGTGCATCTCAAAATATAAAAAACCACATTTGGAATAATAGTCTAAAATGACATAATAGGCCAAATTTACACTTAAATGATAATAATTAAAGATTGTTTTTTTAGCTATATATTGCAATAAATTTGTATCGAATTATAATTACAAAAATATATTAATACGTGTGATTGAGTAACATTATAAAAGAGCTTCACTTATTACATATCCTCCAAAAAGATTAACACTAATATTTTTCAAACTCACATGAGGTTAATTTGAAAAACTGTTACTTGTTTTTTCTCAATGTACCAAAAGTACTCTAACCTCTTTTCATAAAAATTCATGGACTTTATTTAAAATACTATTTGAGGAATATAATAATGAGATATATATATATATATATATATATATATATATATATATATATATATATATATTATATCTTATTATTTTACCAAGTTACTAATATTATATTATAGCCGGCTAAGGCAAGTATTCAAATTTTTATTTTTATTTTTATTGTTTTTGGTACTATGGTACTGCGTGTCAGCACTCTATTGACTAATCGACTAAATTATCCAAAAATAAATTTCAGACTAAAAATATGATGTCGGGAAGAGAATGAATTGTGTTATTTATAATTATCTTAATATTCAATATATTTAATATTTTATTTTATATCAAACAAAAGTATATTATCTTCTTTGATTTGGACTAGTTCCAAGACATATAGTTATTTAATTTAATAACACCTTATAAAACCTATAATTTGGTGGTCCAAGTACACATTCGAATATAAGTGTATGGATCAAAGTATATTCTTGGTCAAAGAAAAATTAAGTCATGGGATTAAACATTTATATATATATATATATATATATATATATATATATATATATATATATATTAACGGATTTAAAACATACTTCTTAAATAATATATTTCTCTTATATAACACATATTTATTAAACTACATCGTATTGGAGATTCTTTCCCACAACAAGTGGATATTAAAATAGAGTAGTTTCACTTGTTTTCTTTTTATTTACAAAAATGTCACCGTGACACCACTTGTTGTGAGTAATAATCTTCAATACAACATAGTTTTAATAAATGTGGGCTATTTAAGGGATATGTTTTAGATCCGTTATGATATTAGTTATATAATAATTCTTACTTGATACAAAAATATTGTGAGAGCATATAAATTGAGTTTCTGTGTGATTCTCAATATATTGAGTGTCTTGTTTTAAAATAGAGATTTGTTGTCTCGTGATATCGAGTGTTCCATCATTTTGTCGTTGATCTCTAGTTTGGTCTTTAGATTTATGGCCGGAGTTGAGTCGAATAATGTCATAAGCACAAGTGTTTAACCAACTGACAACAATTTGTCTTTTCGATTTTGACTATTATTTGGTGATATTTATTTTGTCCAAACTCATCTCATTCTCAAATTATCAAATCGAACCGGTATCGAAATTAGTCAAATTTTTGTACCGATACCGGTACCGGTTGGATCGGTATACTGAACTGGTTTTTACCGAAAATTAATATAATTATTATTTTTATTATTATTATTATTATCATTATTTTTTATTTTTATTATTATTATTATTAATTATTTATTAATAATAAAAAAATTTGAAAACTGGTATATACCGATCCGGTTCGGTAAAACCGAACCATAAATAAGCCGCACCGAAATCAGTATCGAAAAACCGGTATATATCGGGTTTTTTTATCGAAACCGGACCAGTTCTTTATATACCAAATTGGCCGATTCGGTCCGAAAAACCGGAAAATCGAAAAAACCAAAAAAAAATGCACAGTCCTAAACTTGACTGACCTAATTGACAATTTTGCATTTCTAACGTTCTTCTTTTGAAATTATTTTAACCCAAAAGATGAATTCGTATGGGCTTGCCACGGCAGCTATACAGCTAAGCTGACTCGAGTCAATTGAGCAGCCCAAAATAAATATGCGAACTAGGCCCTAAACAGGATACATTCTATTTTATATAAGCCCATTTCCCGCCAGTTTCTACCTACAAAATTCATATTTTAAAATTTCTTTATTTTTCTCCCTCTCCAAAACGATTTTTGAATCGCCTGATCAATTCACATTTCTGTTCAACCCTCGAAGGTCTCAAGCTTTTAATTCACTAAGATGAAGATCAATAAAGCCTGCGATCTCAGCTCAATCTCAGTTCTTCCTCCGCACGCAAGGTTTCAATTTCAATTCCATCACAAATTCATCTTCTATATATTAATATATATGTGTGATTGTGTATGCTAATTTAGTTTTTGGTGATGAAAAGGAGATCAAGTGGTGTGATCAATGGACCGGAGTATTCAATTCTCGGCAGAAGCCAAGCAGCTTCGCAGATTCGATCGCAGCAGCAGCAGCAGCAATCGCAGCAGTCATTTTCTCAAGGAGTTTCGTCTCAACATGGAACGTTCTCGCAGCTCACTCAGAACTCTCCTGACGAGATAGTGATGAACGATCAGGTTAAATCTATCTTTCTCTTAAAATTGCGGATAATTAAGTGACTATTGATTTGAATTTGAAGAGATTTGAGCTTAATAGAGATGAGAAGTTTGGATATGTTTATCTGCTTAGTTTGTTTGCCCAGAATTGGTGATCATTGAGCTGTATGGATCTGGATATAATATACTAGAGTCTAGAGAAATGGTTGATTTTACATCTTTTAAGTAAATTGTATTTTACATATGATTTTTATTAAAACGTTGTTCTACTTTCCATTTCAGTGCTATAAATCTAGAACTCTGCTATGACCAGAAGATAAGTTATTGTGCAAATGTATCTTTAATGCAGATATGCAATATTTATGGTGTAATATTTTAAGATGACTCTGTTTGGTTTTCATCTTCGTTTTCTGTTTGCTAGTACTATTTTTAAAAAATTTATATTTACAATTTTTGTTTTCTATTTTTTTTTTGAAAATGACGTATTATGTATTATTTTTTAAAAATAATTTAATGATTTCTGTTACACTTTATCTGCACAAAATCTCACACTACTCAACATTTGATTAGATATTGTTGTGATTTATTGGCGTTGTACGAAATGGTGCTGTTTTCAGGGAAAAAATCAGAATTCAGAAATGATATGCGAATGGATTTTCTATGGTTTTCAAAAAGAAATACAAACAACCCAAGCACTTAAGATGTAGTTACATGTGCTGAGCTTCTTTCAGTAATTTATAATAACTTATAGGTCCAATTTACTAGCTTGTCACGTTCACTCCGTAGCTAGGTTGTCAACAACGAATTAAATTTCAGTATCATGCAATCAACTTCATGTTAGAGTAAATCATAAGAATATAAGACAGTTTCCAAGGCTTCTGACATTGCAGCATATTAATGGTTATAGGGATTGCATAAAAAATGTTATATTGCTTATTCACTATGAAGAAACTTCAACCTTTTCCCAAAATGTACCAAACTAGTTTTTTCTTTTATAGTTTTTGCCAGAATTATGCCCATTGGTTATTTTATTATCTTTGCTTTAGTTTCTTTTGGAGATCTCTCTTTTGGTGAGAAAGGGTAGGAACTAAATGCATACTATTATCTTTCATTTTACTCTCATTCTAAGATTGCGCTTCACATAAGCTTCTACAGATTGAAGATTTCAGGTAATTACCTGCTTTCATGTGCTTGTATCCTCCATTCAAGAAACATTAATTGATTGCATTCATTGCTTCCTCTAAGTTTTACATCACTCATATTAAATTTGTTAACATAAAAAGATTGCCTACAATGACAAAATGGATAAAAGTTAAAATGAATGCTACATATCACAGTTAATCATTCTCTCTCTCTCTCTCCCCCCCCCCCCCACACACACACTGCTGAGTCCCTAACTGAAACTTATGTTTCTACTGTATGTCCTATTTCTTTTTCTAGAAATTTGGTTATCAAGAGAGAGAGAACTCAACAAAAAGGCTTTCTTTATTGCCGCCAATGAACAATACACGAGAGGAGAGTCAAATGCAATTGTCAAGATCCTCCACAAGTCTATTGCGCAAATTGAATTCTGGTGCTCCAGACCAGAGGTGTAAGTTTACAGTTTAGGTTTTAATTAATATCTTTATCTTCTTTGCAATTACAAATTTCGGTTCTAATAAGATTCAACTGAAGATTAGGTATCTTCGATTTGATCATTCTGAAAATGTCTGAAGGTGAATGTTTTCTTGTTATTTATTTTAAACTACGATGCATGGTGTCCTTATTTATTACTTGCATGAGCAGGTCAGATCAATGAAGAACTAGAATACAGAATCGGAATGATGGAAACTTCATTGAGCAGATTTGGGATGATTCTGGACTCTGTTCAAAGCGATATTATGCAAGTAAATAGAGGAAGAAAGGAAGTGGCATTGGATAGTGAGTATATCAATTCTTTAATATGTGTGTAGCTGGAGTTAGATTCAGAGAAATAACCAATAGAGTGCAAAGACATTGTTTTGGTACCTAGAGTCATGTCAATGTTGAGACTGACAAAAAGAAGAGGCCTTGTAGGGGAATTAGAGTCCTCAACTATGTTTAGTATTCTATAATGGCCCAAGCTACTTTTTCTTTTCAGTGAAAATAGAATCAGTAGAAAACTATGTTTAGTATTCAAAATTGGTTTAACGTTTCATCTATGCTACCAGAATCAGTAGAAAACTTTGGACCATTTTTTGGTTGCAAAATGTATAAAGATGGATATTTCACTGTGGTTGAACAAATAAACTTATAGAAAGTCTTGGTATGGCTTGTAAAATGGTTTATTATCATGGATATTTGGAAACAGCATACAAAAGAGAAAAATGTTGAGGTTAAATAAAAACCTTTGCGTGCAAATGAAAAGTAGATGTAACTATTTAGTTACTTCTTATTCCTGATTGATTTGCAGTGGAAAGCATACGACAGAAGTTGAATGCTAATGACGACACATTGCAACTAATGGTAAAAGTAACACTGTACTTGTATTTCTTCAAGAAATGTCTTTTCCCCAGATGTCATAGATTTGGGTTTTCTAATGTGGCTGATGTATGATATCTAGAACAAGGGACAAGAAGATGTTAAAGTTAGCCTAGACAGGGCTGTGAACTCAATTTGTGAGCAGCTCAGTCATTATGCGTATAGAGAAAGTTTACAGGAGATTTTCTCATTGCTCTCAGCTTTACCTGAGAAGATTGTAGTGTATATACAAAAATTACAAAATGATCTCTGTAAGAGTTTCACCAAAGAAATGCAGGCATGTGTAGTTCTGATATGGATATTCTACTTTCCAAAACTGCTATCTGCAGATTATGTTCATAGTTCAGTTACTTGCAGGAAATGGCTTGCAGCCTACAGATCCCTAACCAAAAGCTAACTCACACGGTTCATCCGCCAAAGGTACTCAGTTTTTTATGTCTGTTTCCTAGAGAAAATGTATCATGAAGAAATGTTGTCCCAAAACCTTTTTTTATTTGCAAATTTGCAGGCTATCAGTCATTGTGTCACTGCACAAGCAAGGCCATCAATCAATAAGTATGTTTATCAGGCTCTTCATTTTCTTTTGCATTTCTGCATCTGTTTTCTGGCTAATGTAAACCGATGAGTATAATCCCTTATCACAATCTTGTATTGAGGTAGTCCCTCTGTCCTTGAAAAAACATTTGCAGCACACTAGTTATAAAAACTTCTTAAGCAAATTCTCGAGTGTTAACTAGTTACAAAAATCCTTATGATTCTTGAGATAAAATGTAACATTTAAAGGTTCTATCTTTAATGTGTTTCGGGGCTTACTTACTACTTAGCACACAAGAGAGCTATTGTGATTTGCCTTGGTGCCAAGATAACAAGTTTCATCAACTTTTCCAATTCAGTGTAGTAAACTCAGATCCTGCAGTTTTGTTTTTGGGTTCATTACGAGCCATTGTCTTTAGGATTATTTTGCCTTTGACGATATAAAATACTGTTCTTTGTTTTTTGTTGTCAAGTCAAAATAGTAATTGATGAAGAACGTGCAGATTTGCAGTTTTAGTTCAAGGATTGGGCTTAGTTTCAGGCATTTGTTAGTATGTGACAAGTGTGCTTTGGTGAACTTAAGGTATTCTACTATGGAAATTGCCTATGCATACTTGGAAGAAGTTAGCATTAAAAAAGGGCATTAGGTTCTGTTCTGAAACCATGCTAAAAGTGTTATTAGTAAGACACAAGTAAAGAATGATGGAACCGAGAAGATGAAGTAATGAGAGAACTGAGTAATACATATATATATTGCGTACTTTTAGATTGTAATTTGGATTACATTGTGATACTCTCTCAGTCAACATATTTGCCTATGGAAGGCTGATATTATTCTGACATTGAGATTATTTTATGGTCTCCATTTCTAATTTAAATATCACTGCCTTCTGCAAGAGATTTCAGTAGTTCTAGTGAAGCACCCCATCCCAAGGTTCATCAAGCAACTGCAGCTCCAAAGATCGAAATGGGAACCTGGAATTCGGTAAAACGTGAACGAGCTACTTTCACCAACAGAGATTCCAATAAGGGGCACAAACAGAAACGAATTTCTCCAGCTGACCTGGTAATATTTTTTGTTCTGTTTTTTTTTCCTCCTCATTTTATAAACCTGGTACCACATTGATTTTTGAAAATAACTATAGTTATTATACCCAGTGTTTTAAAACCCAGACCGGCGGTCAGATCGGAACCGATCCGCTTTCTGATCCAGTTTGAACCGATGACCCAATTTTGATCAAAATCCGGGTGGCCCGTTGACCGGGTGGTCCAACCGCTAAACCCGGTTAATCATTTATACTAGGACCCAAGAAGTAGGAAAATAACTTGGATTACTGTTTCATATAAATTTGTAAATTTTGTCTTATGGATAAGCAAAGATGATCAATGATGCAGGAAGGGCAATGGAATGTTAACATTGTATCAGACGAGGAGATAGATGGAGATTTTTGCTGCTTGCTTGAGGGTAAGGAAACAGGTAATTAAGTTACTGCTCCCTCTGTACCACCGTTACCAAACCCATTTTGAGTTAAAATTTAAAACGGATGTGAATTCATCCAAGTTTTGAAAACAACAAATTTTGTAATTAGTGTTACATTTAAGATAAATTACAACATTCACGTACAAATGTATCAACTAAAATCAAATAACGCATGAAATTTTGAATAAGAAAATATCATAAATTAACTTTCAAAAGTCGGAACGAGACTTTTTTTGTGAGACGAACTTACTAATAAATTGCTAAGTATCCCACTGATAGAAGTTTACAGTCTATTTAACCTTTACTTTTTTTGCAATCACTGATCTGAAGTCTGACTACGTCTGTTTCTTTGAAAGATACAGGGAACTTTTTGATACGAGAAGCAAGGGAAGAGAGTGAACGAATTCTGACGAAAGCAAGGAGGAGAAAAAGAAAACACAGTAACACTATAATTATAAATTGAAGGTATAGTGATGCTGCTTTATTCTTTTGATGCTTCATGTAATTACCCTGTCAAGAACATTTCAAAACTCTGATTTTTTTGGTAAATGTTATGTCTACCTTACTCCTGTCCGAAAACAAGAGTCTCATTTGATCCTTTTGAATATTTCTTACAAACTTTGAGAATATTTGTTATTATAAAAAATATTACTCCTTCCATCTTATTATATCTGACGTTTAAGAATTCTTTGTAATAATTAAGAAATATTAAACATGACTTTTTTGCCCTAAAAAGGCTTCTACTTCATCAAGCCTCTCCCTAAAAAAACCCACTCTTTCTCTCTCATGGAAGAATCCTTCTCTATCATCCGGTGGACGGTTGAAAGGGTAGTATTGGAATAAAAATGGACAATTTAATTTTGGACTTGTAAAACGTCTATTATTTTGAGAAAAATAAAAACTCCTTAAACGTCTATTATTTTGGGAGGTATGATAGAGGGATTAAAAACTTGCAACGTCTAACAAAAGCCAAATGTTAACCGTCACTCTTATGGAGTATTTTGGAATAATGAAATATGGAAAATATCTCTAGTAACACATGTTTCTCATACTTGTTCCAATCTTTTAATATGTTACAAGAACCAAAATTATATGTCAAGGGTCCTATCCTATCCAAGCTTGGTCTCTTAGCCGTTAAAATCCAATTTAATATTGTTTTTGTTCCATTAATCATTATTATATGGAATTTAAGGTGGTGTTTAATTATATCTTAATGCATTTTAACAGTTATCTCTTAATATATTTTAAAAGCTTATATATTTGTATAGTTCAGATTTGTATTTGTATGTTAACTATTTACATAATCTCTTAATATAAAGATGTGTGCTCTTTAGATGCATTAAAAGATATGTTAAGATATATATTAAAATGCAATCAAATAAAGATACGGTCCATATTAATAATGTATTAAGATGGAATGTTATTAAAGTATTATAATAATATATTTTGGTCTCTGTGCTCTTAAGAATAAAGATACAACCCATAAATCATAATCATTGATTCCGACAGATGGTTTACTAAATATATTGCTTATGGAAAAATATTGTTTATTCGCTTCGAATCGCAGTTATATTGCCTTATCGGGGGACTAAAGAGAGAAGCCAGCTCTGTATTCTCAATGATTAAAAAATAAGTCGTCTAAATATGGATAAGCATCAAGCAAAATCTTATACTTTAACTCTTTAATCTAATACAAATACAAATTATGTCCCAAAATAATTGTCTCATTTTTCTCTCAATTTCACAAAAAGAATCCATTGTCAATTATTTTTGCTACACAAAAAGCTACCTCCTTTTATTATTCATACACATATAAAATGACACAATCTCATCAAGTGTTACAATTCGAATAAAATTTCGAGTCTGAATTGAATTAAATTTATTCGAACAAAACTTTAAACCACTAGTACGATAATATATTCTTAGGTTATTTCATGCTCAACTAAAAAGTTATGATTAAAGATATTAGTGTTCATAACTTAATTTCGTAAGTATAAACAAACTTTTTCCATGTATTTTGACTTGAGATTGAGGTATTAGATTAAGTATGTCAACATATATTTAGAGAATTGATATTTTCACATGATCTCTCTCATATGAATAGCAAGTGAGTTCAACCTCTATGTAACAGAAATTCATTTGAAAATATTATTTTAACACATAAAAATATCAATTTTCTATATTTATTATTATTGGATCTCATCAAGAAAGTTTTGTGAAGGGGGCACAATATTTACTTAGAGCAAGGTGATTTAGGCTCTCACTATGATAAGATGGCATGGTTTTGTGAGCTTTAGTTGTTAGACAATTGCTTGTCTATCTATTAAATGAAAAAAAACATACTCCCTCCGTTCCTTAATATAAGTCGTTTTAGAGAAATATTTTTGTTTCTAAATATAAGTCGTTTAAGAATTTCAAGTAAGCATTAATTGCTTAGTTTCCAATATTACCCCAAGTAATAAATATAACTTTGGTTCTCTTACTACTTTTTGCCCAATAAATAATACTCTATTTTTCCAATACAAGGGCAATATAGACAATTAATAGTATATTTAATGTTTTACAATTATTTCATTAATACTTGTGTACAACTCTAAAACGACCTATATTAAGAAACGGAAGGAGTATTTTATAATCCTGGAATGAGTCATGATTCCATTAGCAGGGTGATTTAGGCTCTGATTGTGATAAGATGGCATGGTTTTGTGACCTTTAGTTGTTACACAATCACTTCTCTCTCTCCCTTAAATGAAAACTAATCCCAAATCCCAATAGTTTTCCAACTCATAATAATATAGTAGTATCTACATTATCTTCATTACTTTAATGAGTGCATAATTCAATTTATGGAGCTTTTGCTTTCTTTTCTTAAATGAGTTTGGGACTTTGGGTGTTTTTTCATGTTATGAGTCTCCAAAAGTGGGAGCAGCCAATGCTTTGATTTAAAGATATCCAAAGCTTTTGGATTGAAGAAATTAGCCTACATACTATATTTTTTTCTTCTTCTAATTTTGGCTGAAATTAAACACACACACTTTAGCCTACATACTCTATTTGTTATATTTTATGTTATAAATATATGATGTGTCAAAACATGGCATCACTGTGATCATAACTTGATAACTACCAAAACCGTATGTTTTTAGGATTAAATATTTTTTTGATAAATGTATTTTAAGTTAAACCGTTAAATCCTTTGACTTTAAATAAAAAATGACACTTAGCTGCAGATTTGTAAAAAAAAAACTGACGTGATAGTGATTATGTGAATTTGGAGAAAAATTTTTATGAAGAAAATGAAAAAATATATTTTAAAGTATAATATAAATTTAAAAAGTTAGCCAAAAAACAAGAAAATAAATTTAATTATTTTTGTAATTAATATCAAATAAATTTTTATTTATAATTAAGTCATTTATAAAACATAAAAACTAAAATTAAGCTAATATTGATTTTTTGATAATAATTCTATTTTTAGTAATCAATTAAATGTTTTATTACTGTCTTAAAACCAATTTGATCATCTAATTTCAGCCAAGTATGCGGGTCATGTGACCAAAATGTGGTTAGAATGTTAGATTATTAACGAACTGTATTGAATGTATCTTTTGGTGTAACTGATTATTTTTTACCTCGGAATCAAATTAGTTAGTCGGAATCAGGTTACCATGAAATTTAACTCCATGATAAGTTGGTCAATTGACCAATACAGTGCTGACACGTAGAGAGAGATCATCTCCTAGACTGCGTGTCGACACTATATTGATCAATTAACCAAAGTTAATTTCATACTAACCACTCTCGGTTATTGGGTAGTGAAAATTGTAATTCTTGTAATAAGATTCCTTTTATAAAATTATTGCGTGAAAGTGCTAGTGTGGGACTAAAAGGTTAAATTATAAACCATCCAATTAAAACGTTTCATAATCTTACAATTTCGTTGCTAAGTACAAGTAATCTGGGTGGCTAACAGAAGTGATAAACCAACCATGACAAAATCTAATCTTAATGAAGTGGTTAAGAAGTGTTTAGGGTTTGGATATTTATTTATTTATTTGGAGACAAAAGTGGAATATATTATATTATATGAGTTGTTAATGGGTACCCATTGCTGCTAGCTTGTGGTGATTTATTTATTTATTTATTATTTTTCAAAATATTTCAAAAACTCGCACTTTAAATTTGTTCGGGATTAATCCTCCGAGGTATGATCGAACGTTGAAATACAAATCTCTTCCAAGAAAGTTTGCTGCATCCACAAGTGCTCGAAAGCGAGATCACTTACTTAAACGACTAGAACCTCTTCTACTTAGAACAATTTTCGTTGATCTTTTCGATTTGTCTAAAATATTTCACCATTTTCTCCGACTTTACCTTAATTATATTATTATTCAAACTTTATCTCACACATGCTGTGGGGGTTGTATTTTGTTGAGTGAGTTAAAAGTTCAAGGGAAAATTTTGAAATCGGAACAAAAAGGAAAGGATACGAAAATTTTCCTTTCTTATGTACGTTTGGCATGAAAAAGAAAAAGAAAAAGAAAAAGGAAAAGGAAAAGGAAAAGGAAAAGGATCGTCATTAAGAGAAATTTTGCCAAAAATAATTATTCCATCCAAATTTGACCCGATTAGGAGGGAAATGAAAATAATACTCCTTAATTATGTTCTAAATTATAATATTAATATTAACTTTTTAAAACTATTAATTTCAAACATTTTTAAATTTAAAATTGACGTGAATTCTGTTAGTTTATGTTATTATAATTATAAATATCATAAATTACTTAAAAATATTATTAGTTATAAGATTTATTATTTTAAAATTTTAATGAATAATGTTAATTTTAAATTTAAAAATATTTCAAATTAATTTTTAAAAAATTAATATTAATCTTATAATTTAGAATATATGAAGTATATACAAGCCAAATTTACATGCTTATATTAACCTCTTCTTATGTGATAATAAATTATTTAAGGATTGCTTGTAAAATTAGTGTTTTTTATTATCCAATAATAACAAGTCATGTAGAGAATTTAGGAAGAGATTAGGGAATTTGAAATGAATTACCATATTATTTATCATGGTAAAACTGTTTAATCAATTATATTAAATTTTAAATCTCTTGCTCTTCTCCTAATTAAATCTCATACGTGACATGTTATTATTAGATGATGTAAAACCCTAATTTTGTAAACCGTCTTATATAATTTATTTTCAAGGGAAAAAATCATTTTGATTATTTAAATAATTTCCTCTAGTTTGAGTCTTGACAAACACACTCTTATCCTTTATTATTTTTTTAATTTTATTGTATTTTCCACTTTTAATTTGTTTTTTTTTTGAAAAAAATTGCCATAAAAGAAATTTTAAGACAAAATTTCTACTCAATAAAAATATTTTTTTAAATGATAACCAAACACTAAAATATAAAAATATTTACATTTAATTAATTAAATTGCAAGGAAGCGACAATGGAGTACATCTCAAGGCATCTCAATCTTCACCATCAATTCAATTCATAGAAAATGACGAGTCCAGCTAACTTGTGTGGAGTAAATTAAGTACTAATTGTCCTACTCGTATACATGGGTTTTCTACATTTTTGTGGTCCTCTTTTGTATCACTTTTGACTAAAAACAAATAAACCATTCACTACTCCATCAGATTAGTTTTATTTTATGCTTCATGCCAAGCTTCACTGACTTCTTATCTTACTACCATCATATTGATTAATATATTGTGGGCACGCAGATCGAAATGTAATATTATTTTATGTGTCAGTATTGTATTGGTCAATTGACCAACATAATAACCGGATCTCATCGTATTACGTTTGAATTGAAAAAATAAAATTAATGAATGAACATAACAGAACAGATAATGAAATGAATTAGTGTCTATTTTTCATTCCATTCCTTATTTGAATGAGTCATTCCATATCCTATTGTTTTTGTTAAGGAATAAAATTCATAAATTTGGCATAATAAGATTTATTCATTTCATTCCAATCGAATAATTAAACACATTTTTTCTAATTCCGTTTAATAACCTTTTTTTTTCTTTAAAAACAACAACAAATAATAAATAAGACTTATTAGCTAAAAACATAGTCCTTTGTTTGATCAATAATTTCATCATTCATCCGTGTACAGTTCGACTAATACTGCGTTTGGATTAAAAGAATAAAACGAATGAATGGAATGAAATGAAGAGTGAAATAATTCATTTAATTCTAGCTAAAATGAGTTATTTCATACTCTCTCCCAACGAATAAAAGACATAAATTTGAGAGTAATGAGAGAATTATTCAATCCATTCTAATCGCAATCAAACACAAAACACAATTTTTTTTTTATTTCATTAGAATGAATCATTTCATTCCGACCTTCAATCCTTCGATACAAAAGTAAAACATAAACTTTTTATGAATATTTATCTTCATATTTAATGTTTCCCTCTTTAATGCAAAAAATAAAATAAAATATTATATTACGTAATAGAACACATGCAGGCTCATTCATAAAACAGAAAAAATAAATATAGATTGATTTAGCTTTTGGCTCCACCTACCCTAATCTTACCTAATGTTAATGACCGCCTAGGTGGGAAAATATATTTGTTTTTAGAAATTTTCATATCATCTCACTCATTTTTACTACTGAGACTCAAATATTTATCCTCATAAATTATAAAGCATATTCAATTCTTTTAATTGTTAGACTACTTAGTTAAGAAAAGTAATTCTATCTGCACTAATTAAGATAATACAATAACTGTATTATTTTTTACACAACTGTTAATACACATAAAATACTACATGGTATTTGACCCAATAATATAATTCTCCCCATAATATTCATGAGGTTGAAGATTCAATCCTTGATGTTAATATAGCAAAAAATAAAATTACTCATCGGAGGACGGGTTTTTGTTCGACTTTATTTATTCTAGTTGATTTTTATAGTCAAATTGACTATTTTTAAGATTGATAATTAAAAAAATGTATTAAAATTTTAAAATCAAATAAATTGATTTCGATAAACTTTGTTATGATAATAATTTTTGTGTCATGTCTAATAAGCTTAAGAATAAATTTTGATTATAAATATGGTTAATTTAATCATAAAAAATCAATTAACAAATAAAGTTGGGGAGAGTATAATACAATTCCATGATTACTTCTTCATCTTACATATCTTACTCTTTCAGCCTTCTCAATCACCATATATTTTCAGTTTCATCCCTCTATTCTCAACAAAATGCTAGTCAATTCTAACGCCCGTGCGCCCTCTCTGGCACTATACATATAGTTATAATAATATAATATATCGAATGCTCGTACGTTTCTACTGACTATACTGCGAAAGGTGCCATCTACAGACAGAAAACAATGAGGAGGAGAGAGAGAATGTGAGATTGATGATGATGATGTCTAAACGTGAAATTGGGGAGAAGAAAATGAAAAATCTGAAAACTTTTCTTCAGCATAAAGCTTTGATGATGGTCCTACCAATACATCCCACAGTTGTCATCAATTATACTTCTTCTTCTTCTTCCTCCTCCTTTTCTCCTCTGTTCTTCCACTTTTCTCGGTCTTTAATGGCTGCCTTACAACAATTTCCTCGATTATAATTTGTTACTCAGTGTTTTGGCCATCTGGGTCTCTCTCTTTTTGGTCGGTAGATTCCCAAAAATTGAAAAAGTTTTCAGTTTTTGTAACTTTTTTTCTTATGGGTCTGTTTGGAAATGCTTAGGAGGCGACTATTTTTGATTTGGGTACATGAAAAAGCTTGTCCAATCAGATAAAAGTAGTGAGTTATTTCCAACATTTTTCTGGGTCTGTGATCATCAAATGGGTTGAATTTGCAAAAGATTTATCTGGGGTTTTCAGTTTTGCAGAAAGTATTAGATTTTTTCTAAGAAAAAGTTACCATCATTTAGTAAGAATTTTGGGTATCTGGTGTTTGATGTGAGCAGAATCTGTTGAAACTTAATTTGGGTGTTTGTCAAAATCTTTGCTGTATGCCATTTGAAGGAAAATTCTCAATTTAGTGAAGGTTGAAGGGAATCAATTAAGTGGGCTTTATGGTGTTGGATGTGACTCATCTAAAAGGACTGAGGTTTGGGTTTTGCCTGTAGTTTGGGGTTTATATTCTTGAAGGCAAAATTGATTGTGTTCTAAGATTAATTTGAATGTTGATCAATTTTGTAAATAGAAGTTTAATTTGGATTATTGTACCATGTCTCAATGCTAGTTTTGGAATATTGAGTGAATATACTTATTATAATTGAGGTTTCCCCCAAGTGAAGATCACATTGGTGTCAAATAAAGTTGCATTTCTGGCAGAGAATATGGAGCACTGGTAGAGCCTAATGGATGAAAAGGAAAAAAGTGAAAAAGTTTTGATTCCTTGCTACACACAGTTGTAAAGCTTGAGATTTTCAATTGGAATTCTTGATTTACTTGAAACTGCACTTGGCTGTGGTCTGTTCTTTTTGGTCCTTAGGATTTCAAGGGCTCTCTATATTTGCAGGTAATTTATCATATCTCCTTATTATTAATAATTTTTAGGTTCATTATTGTTCTCCTCTTGGTATTGTCCAATCTAGTTTTTTTTTTTTATAAAAAAAATACTCTAATGATTTGTTTTCATCATTCCAGAGTTTTGTGGTTTACCAATTCAGTCAGATGCTTGAACTGAGATTTGAAGTTGATAATCAATGTGGTGTTGACGGATCTTTGCCACACTTACAAATATTCTTTGACTGGAAATTTAGTAATAGAATGCACTAGCTAAGCTCATCAAATTAGCTTAGCTAGTTTTTGTTTCAAAATAAGGAAGGCCTTGCTGTTTAATAATGATGTCCAATAATGATCAAAGTTTGTTATGTGGTTTTCTTATTTAATAAGTCCAATGCTGCAGGATGCTTTTGAAATTCCGGAATTCTCTTTTACCCGCTTACAGTTTTATTCAAGTGTTTCTTACTTTGAAAACGTAGCTTGAGGATTATGCATTATCTTTTAGTTTCACAAAATTAAAATTAAAACGCAGGATTTTAGTTGTGTTACAGTGGCTGAAACATTCACATGTTTCATTCATGCTTTGTATGTCTTCGACTATGTTTTTTTCTTGCTGTTTTATCATCTTGTTAAACCAAGTGGATATTGCTGTATTCCATAGATTATGAATTCTGATTGTTAGGTCGAAATTTGAAATTTCCTGTTTGATATCCTTAAATCTCTGTTCCTCCATTTTATTGTTCATCAGGTAAGTGTCAGTGTAATAGAATCACGAATTCATTATGGGGAAGAGATCACAAAGACGTCGCGTGCGATTGGAAAAAGATCAGGCAGGTTGCATGTGGGGTCTGATTAGTATATTCGACTTTCGCCATGCTAGATTCACAAGAAAGCTTCTTTTAGATAGGAAGCGTGGGAGCAGGCATCCTGTTGGTAAGAACTCTATCCAATATAACGAGAAAAATAACTTCTGATTATATTCAAGAGTTTAAGCGGTAGTCTGGTTCTGTTGGTATATATCCCTATTTCCTAGAATCAGGAAAGATCTCATTTTCCGTGAGAAATGTGTTCTTCTTGAATATGTCTGTAAAACAATTATATCTTCAATTATTTATTTTAGGTTTACGAAATCTAGGACTGTTTACTTCACAAGTGATTAAATCCTTCGTAGTTATGATCAAACAACAAATGTTATTTTCACAACTCTCAACATCAAAGAAGCAACTTAGAAGCAATTTTGCCTTAATGTTACAGGTGCTGGATTTCCTAGAACCAAACAAAAGATGCTGACCTATTATGACGAGAAGTATCAAACTACTGAGGTAAGTGTTGGCAACATATATTCAAACAGATTAGTAAACATGCCTGTTCTTGTGGTATTTGGTGTGAGGTTTGAGGTGATCATCCGGCACATTGCTGAACTTTTGGCCACTAAGTAATGAATTTTTATAACATTGTGAAATATTTTAGGATCTTGAAGAAAATGAACTAAAAACAGCTGATGCTTTAAAGACTAGTGTCCAGGAACTCATGGAAGAAGAGATGTTCAGTGAGCAAGGTCTGAAGAAGAATATGAGTAATGCTGGTGTACAACTGAACCAATCGACTTCAGAAAATGGTGGACATGCTAGAGAGAAACCTACACAAGTAAAAAAATATCGCAGCAAATCTTGTGATATGCACATCATTGGATTGGATGGCGCTGAAAACTCTACTCATCAAGTTCTAGACCAGGAAACCTCAAATAATCTTGATCTGGAAATTATATTGGAAGAGCTCAGCCGATTAAATCAGAAAGGTAGTTGTTTCAAGCATGATTTGCATGATAATGTTAACATGGAGTCGAATCAGGTGTATTCTGTTGTTGAAGAAAAAATAGGTGCTGCAATTAAGGTGTTTATCAGTCAGAGGTTTAGTAATGATACGCATCTCACAGAAGATGGGAAAACCCACCATTCCAAAGAATTTAGGGATGCACTTCAGACGTTAAGTTCAAACAAGGAATTGCTTTTTGAACTTTTACAAGATCCAAGCTCGCTGTTAGTTAAGCACATTCAAAGCATGGAGGATGCCCAGTTAGATAAAGACAGCTCATTATCAAGATCCAACTTGTTTGAAGAAGAACCAAGTAAACCAAGACCAGATGACCTCATAATTCGTAAACATCGCAGCTTCTTCAGAAGAAGAAGCAAGTCACAGGATAGTAATTCTTTGAAGGACACTGAAAAATTGACACCTTCAAGTAGAATTGTAATTCTGAAGCCTGGACCAGCGTCTCCTCAAAATAACGGTATTGGAAGCATCAGTAGCACAAGAGTGGAATCTTCTCACAGCATGGATAGTAAACCACAGAGTGAAAGGAATGCTTCCCAATTTTCTTTGCATGAAATTAAAAGAAAGCTAAAGCATGCTATGGGAAAAGAGCGGCATGGAATATCTCTTGTTCATGTGAAAGGGGTTGGTGAGGGAAATGGTGGATGGGGTTCCCCAAATAGAAACCATTTCTATACTGAAAGATTTGCCAAATCTCCCCTTGGTACTAAGAGAGGAGACAAGATTGGCAAGTCGAAGGAGTCTGAAACAACTTTGATGAACGAAAGCGTTGAAAATCCCAAGCAAGTGGTTTCCAAGATCTACATTGAAGCCAAGAAACATCTCTCAGAGATGCTAAGCAATGGGGTTGAAAAGGAAGAGTTAATGGGCAGACAGTTACCAAAAACCCTGGGGAGGATTCTTTCTCTCCCTGAGTACAGTTTTACTCCTATCGGCAGTCCTGGAAGGGACAGGGATCACAGCTTTGTAACTGCACAGATGAGATTGTCTCCTCGCAGCAATTTTCAGATGGTCAACGAGAACACGTGGCGGATTATCCAAGAGAACCATGATATTCAGCTAAGTTTGCCAAAACAAAACTTAGAGAATCGATCATGCATTACTGATGATATGCCTGATGAGAAAATACAATCTTTAAGCTCAAATAATGCAGATGTTTCATGTGAACTTAATCATGATAATACAGTTGAAGAAACCATGTCTTTTATGAGAGAGGAGAATGGTTGTGAAGGTTCTGTTTCTCCATTTTCTAATAGAGGGTGTGATGCATTTGATTGATCATTATGTTTGTATGTGAATTATTGATTTTGATAAAGCAGTCTTTAAAATTTATGCAGAACAACTGGACTCTGTCAGAACAACCAATTCCGTGTTCCAGGAAGATATTCAACTCTTTGATGGTGAATCAAGTAGCTCTTTGAATAACAAAGAGATCCAAAATTGTGATGCCGCTGAAGTTTATGATGACGAACAACCTCCGAAATGTGTAAAATTGGTAAAGCTTCTCTCCCTTTTTTATTGGTTGGAAGGGGGTGTAAAGGTATCGTTGCTTACATCTTATATGCCAAAAAAATTAGTAATTTGTTTTCTATTCCTTATTAGCAGTTCACTTGCTTTAATGAAAATTGTTGAAATATAAACTAGTATGCCCTCTGTAAAAGCGGAGCAGTAGTGATGACCATGTTGATATTTGTGTTTGCCCTTTAGGGGCTCATGTTGCTTCAGTCTTCACATGATATAACAACCTTCATTTTGTTTATTTTCCAGGATTCAATTGAAAAGGATGAGTTATTGTCTTCCCCTCCGGTATCCCCGCCAAGCCCTTCAGTCACCAGGAAAGTTGAGACTCCTGACACTTGCACTGATAGAGCAGAGCGGCCAAGTCCCATATCTGTTCTTGAACCATTATTTTCTGAAGATGACATCAGCCCTTCAAGCACCAAAACAAAACCTGGTAGGCTTCCATGACTAAATCTTTCCACAATCCATCTTGTTCTCTTTGTTAATCTTATCTCTCGTGTGTTTAAGTAATTTACGTGAAACCTTTCAGTTGCAACAGCAATTCAACCATTACAAATCCATTTTGAAGAACAGGTTTGTTTTGATGCTGATCAAGCAATTTGTACAAGAATTTGCATGGAGGATGAGGAGTCTGCATTTGAATATGTAGAAGCGGTACTGCTAGGTTCGGGCTTGAATTGGGATGAATATCTCTTGAGGTGGCTTTCTTCAGACGAACTTCTTGACCCATCATTGTTTGATGAAGTAGAATTATTTTCTAGCCGATCTTCTCATGACCAGAAGCTCCTCTTTGACTGTACAAATGAAGTTCTTACAGAGGTATGTGAACGCTATTTCAGCCGCTCATTTGTTAAACAGGCCATCCGGCCAGTCCCAAAGGGGATGAAGCTTATCAATGAGGTGTGGAAAGGAGTTGAATGGCATATACTCCAGCATCCGGGTCCTCATTCTTTGGATCAGCTTTTGAGAAAAGACATGTCGAAATCTGGTAAAAAATCTGGTAAATGGGTGGACGTCCATTTTGAAACTGACAATATTGTTATCCAGTTGGAAAAGTCCATTCTTGAAGAAATGGTGGAAGACACCATTTTGAGCTTTGATAATAATAGTAATAGTATAAAAGATAAATTTTCGATACTTCCACATGAAACGATCGAAAAAAATGAGGAGCCTATCGATATTTAGTAAATTATCCCATACTCTCTCAATCCATGATCTATTTTGTATGGGGGTTGGCGAAAGTAATCTAGGGATTTCTTCTGAATTTGGAGGATGTTAAGTTAAATCTGAGCATCTTACCAAGTTAGGTTAGGCCTCATCTAATTCTTCCTTGGAGATTTCCTTGAAGTGTTCCAACATCTTTTTTTTCTGACCTAATCTACTGATATCAGAAGAATACAAAAGTGTTATCTTTTTTCTTGTTCAGTTTACACTATACACTAAAAATAGTAGTCCTTGGAAAAAACTGTAATAAGATGATTCCCTGTTATAATGGGGACAGGAGGCATCCATTTTCTGTGCAACTGCTGGAAAGGCAAAACATGATGATTGTTGGTTGCAATTTGAAGATGATGACAGCTGACGACTGACGAGTGCCGGTTTGGGATCATGGAATTAACGCGATAAATCTGGTGCCTTCTTTTTGTGGAGTTTGTAGCGTTTGGTTTGATGAGTGTTTATTGTAACTTATGCTTTTGGAAAATCCCAACCTCGGGTTTTACATAGTTCCAGATGTTGTAATTACAAAACATATGTGAGCTGCGGTGACTGGTTAGTTGTAGATAAACGGAAACTGAGATTTCTTGCCTGAGATTTTTATGAATGGATTGTTTTTTGGATGCATTTTGGAGGTTTGGTTTACTATTCCCCCCACCCCACCCCACCCCACCCCCCTCTCAAAAAAAAAGTACTTAAATTCAGAAACATCAATTTTACCTGTGTTGCTCATCAGTTACCAGATATTGCATATCAGGTTGCCATAGAACTATATTTTACCTCTCATAACATGATTAGAAGATTCAAAATGAATGTCTCAAAATGCATATTCAAAACAACACATGCGAGTGCATTAACTGCCATTCATAATGTGTATCAGTCAAACAGTTGCAAGAAACGGATGCATAGAAAAAGATTACATGCCCTAACCCAATAGATCATCCTTTTGGTCTTATTACTAGCCAAACATCAATAACAAGCAATCTGGTTTAAAAAAACATCAGCAGATAACACCAGAATAAGGTACCATATTAATACGAATTTTTTTTTTGGGTGTGCATGAAAATATTGGGCTAAAGGTAATAAAAAGAATATACACCAACAGTAAGGAAAGTTGGTATTCACTTTTTCTTTTTCTTCGACTGTAAAGATGGGGATAAACTAACTGCTCGCTTCTTGGTAAATGCCTTGGTCCTGCTCTCTAATTCCTCATCACTGTCTTCATCAACACTTGCATCTCTTGCGGACGGTGCAGATTCCTCAGCATTTTTACCAACTTTTCTTTTTCCAGCATCCAACTTCGCGCGTAATTTTCTTTCGACTGGGTCATTTGAAGGTACAACTTGGTGTTGGCGCGGAACTGCTGCACCTATTCCAAGCCTACAAATTTTTCAGATGTTATTATAAACAAAGTGCTCATAATTATGCAATATAGCCATGGACATGGTGAAGCATATACTGACCTAGGAGGTCGAGCCTTTAATACTACTTTGGTTGATTCATCATTTGAAGGCTTACTCATATTTTTAACCCATTGCTCAGCCTGCATATAAGCAGTATCAAGCACACAAAAGCTTTAATGGTCCACACGTACTAATGACTATAAAAAATTCCATACGCACTAGCAAGAATGGTTAATCGAAAACATGCAATTTTAGGGAAAATAAGAATTTAAAAATGCACAAACAAATTTTGAGAAGTTATAAGAAAGTCATGAGCATCTAATTATAATCAACAGATGGAGAAGTTATAAGAAAGTCATGAGCATCTGATCACAATTAACAAATGGAGTAAGTAATGTGGTGGATTGAGACAACTGGTAATGCCCAAAAAAATTATAAGCATAACTATATTACAAGTATATCCCCCACGCTTAAGGGTACAAAAGGGAACATCTATGCCAATCAAACAGCGCACAAACCCACATAAGAAAAAGGGAAAGAAAAAAAAAGACCTCTAGTAGCATCCAAATGTAACTACTCTATGCTCCCAATGCAAACTCTCACAAAAAAAATCCAGGAGACTATAGACGGGGCAGTACCTTCTTTTGCCAAAAAAGAACTTAAAAAAATAAAATTTAATAAAAATATAATATGGACGATATATCCCTCTGTCTTCAAAACACTGATTATTCTCTCACCACAGCACTCACTGCAAGCTACTTGGTATCAAATTCCATCACTTCTGCCTATCACAATCAACATCCAGTCATCCATACCTTTCCATGACTTCAAAAAGTTGATAACTAAGCCAGGCAACACCCAATGACCTAAACCCAGAGAAGACCAGGCACTATAAGTCCTACACCACCTCACAATGTAATAGCAAGTGATATAAGATCCCTAAACCTTCAGACAGATGTACATCAAGGCAAGGCAAGTGTCACTCCTAGTGCTAAGCATAGAAAGCTCTCACGCGCACAATAGACTATCAAGATTTCCCTGTTTCTCAAATTACCCCGAGTCAAAATCAACATTGCACTGCTGTCCACGAGATACAAGTGACTTTCCACGGAGGCCCAACATACCAAATGGTCTTCGATGGAAAGGTTGCCACCTGCCTCTCCCTCAAGGATTTGATGACCTATTGTCAATTGATTCTCTTATAGAAAAACATAATCTTAGCATCAATCGAACAAGCATCACTGATATTCTGAAGTTGATTTTCATTCAATTTTTCATCTGCATCAGTCGTCACCAATTGAAAACGTATAAAGCAGCTTATTCTTCTTTCATCACACAAAACAGCCACAATTCATCCTAAACTAACCGCCCTTCGAGGTCGGCACACTCAGGATTCTTTATGAACAGAAATACAGGTGATGGAGTACAATTTTTATTTTTATTTTTGAAAAAAGAAGGGAAGAAGAACAAGCCATGGACTAGAACAGAAAAAATACTCCACAACCCAAGAACATGGATTAACAAACATGAGGACATTTTTTGTATCAGTTAGTATCTAATGCTTACCAAAAATTGAACAAACCAGTAAGGAACAAGATTAAAACGTGCTGCACTAAGTTTATCGACACTGTTGAAAGAATAAGACTATACACTGAGCATTCGCCTCCTAACATAGTAAACTGAATTCGTTTAGAACTACA
The DNA here is from genome assembly GCA_016801055.1 of Panax notoginseng. Taxonomy (NCBI): domain Eukaryota; kingdom Viridiplantae; phylum Streptophyta; class Magnoliopsida; order Apiales; family Araliaceae; genus Panax; species Panax notoginseng. The sequence continues at coordinate 197,715,608 of CM029019.1, read as the reverse complement.
CAATTGCTACACTATAGACTTTGGGGGAATAACATAATAATATGAGGACAATATGAAATCACAAAGTTGTTACTTTTCAATCAGAAATTTGAAATTGAAATCACATTTGAAAGTTACTTAGATATCAACTGAGTACCACTAAATTACATATTTAACGAATTCATTCACTTTGAGAAAACTCAAACTAAGTTTCAACAATATCACTACTACTAAACTCATATACGCTCCAAATGACCAATGGTACCCATATATAACTTAATCCATAAAAAATAACAACAAACTTCTTTTAAAGTAAGAATATACAGATCTCAATCTCAATCGAGTACTACACTACCACTAACTGTACCAGAAAACATTTCATTTCAATCATACATGAGAGTACTATTTATGCCTAGGTTAATAGTTGGCAAAACTTAACATGCCTAATAAGTCATACTGAACTCTATTTTGGGATGTAGAGGTACTGTCAACACTAGTCAGGGGGGACCCAAATAAGTATACAAAACCCACAAACAAAACACCAATCTACAAATATTTGCAAGTGTAAAAGCAAAAAAAAAAAAGTGATTTACCAATTTGAAACCCGTATTCAACTTGATCAATTGAGGACGGGAAGCTTTCTTGGGAGCCTCATCCTTGGTGCTCATAGCAATTTCCTAAACACCCAAAACATCAAAACTCGATCTTGGTTAAATCACATTACTGCAAAGCAAAGAAGAATATAAACATACACCCATAAATCTATATAGGAAAATAAATTAATCCATAACTGGGAAAGCGGCAAAAGAATCGCATTTTGTTTAAAAAAAATTTTTTTAAAAAAATCAGAAAGAGATACCTGCAACAGGAAACTATCTAAAGTGAAGACGAAATACTATTCGAGTTCGAGCAAAGAACAGATATAAAAGCTGCGAAACCTAACCCAACTGTGACCTACTCCTATTCTTTATGTTTTTGCCCCTACGGTTTTCCATTTTCTTTTTTTAGTCCTTCTATTCTAAAAAGAGTGCAGTTTGATTATTATTTATAAATTTATTTATGGAGTCTTAAAATCTAAAATTAATGTATCAAATTTCCTTGAAAAAATATCAGTTCCCTAAAAAAAATACAACCATGCAAAATATTCTCATATGTTCATACAAATTTAAGTAAAAGTACATAAAAATTTATTTCATAACAGGTTCTAAAATGATCTCGTGTATATACGACTTTTGGTAATTTTGATTTAGTATGAAACTTGTACTAATAAATAGGGGTAGGCATTGGTAATTAATCGGCCCGGCCCGGGACGAAATGGACCGGACCGGTTACCGAATCTACCCAAAATTGGGTACCGATACCGGTACCGGTTGGACCGATATACCGTATCGGTTGGACCGGTATACCGAACCGGTTAGCCGGTCCGGTACCGATTTTTATCTTATATTATACCGGTTGTGTTTTCAGTGATTCCATGAAAAGTTTCTACAAATTACAAGAATTCACATCAAGGATTCACATCCAAGAAACACCACCAAAGCAATCCGTGCATCTCCCATTTTAACTGATTCACTGCTAATTACATGAAACACAAAAACCAATCAGTTAGGTTGAGGACATCAATCATAAATAAACAAAGTAATCAAATCACAGGCACAAACAACAAACATAATCAAAGAGAAACCAAGCTTATTTTCCCCATTGCTAGCTCAGTAGCTTGTGGTTAAAAATTGAAGAAAATAAATATAACACTCGCCCTTAACCCACACATAAAGAGAAAAAATAAACTTCTATATATAGATGCATACATATACATATCTATATAGACACACACACGCAAGGGAATAGAGAAGGCATCAAGCTGCAGAAACTGAAAGGGTATTTTTGACATCCGGCTAAACTCTTCTTACTTATAAATATATGACCCAAATAATTAATTAACCTGTAAATATATTTGATAGTACTCTATTAAATTTCCTTCTATGTACAATATATACACATACATATGCAGAGAGAACTCTATATGTAAAGCAAACCTAACTCAAGTAAAGAATCATCAAGTGTGTGCTAGCTCAGATTCACAGCAGTAAAAATTGGAATCAAATCAATAAAATCGAAGAGAAAAAGCAAGGATCTTTACTCACATTGATCCACTTATATAAGAAAGGAATCAATCAAATCAATACAGTATTCACATCCACAGGCCACAATACAATAAACTCACAGAAGCAAACACTGAATCACAATACTAAAATTAGCGCATGAAGAAAGTTAAAATAAGTTGAAATTTGACTAAGAAAGCATTAATTTCATATATAGGTTAGTAAAAATAAGAAAACTTCTTAAATTCCAGTGCGATCGAGATCTCCGGAACAATGAACGACGAGACGATGATAAAAAATAATTGGAGTTATATTTTACCTGAAGAAGGAAGATTTCGTTTAGAAAGTTCGGAATTATTCCTTGGAATCACCGGCTAATCCTCTGTACAGAAAGTATGTAGTTTTGTTTAGTGTTCTCTCCGACCCCAAAACAGACCTGAAGAATAAGCCCTGGAACAGACCGTAGCGAGAACTGAAGAGAAAGAGCGGTGGCTGGTGGGACTTGGAGGATCGGAAGAATTCTATTTGGGATTAAAGGGAAAGACTGAAGCCTAACACTCTGTTTCTGAGTTGACCAGAAAACAAAAGAATACAAAACTCAACTTATAACAAAAAAATAAAAGAATAAAAAACTTGAATTTTTTTTTTTTATGTTGTTTCTGAGTTTTTAAAAGAAAAAAATAGAAAATTTAAAATTGAGGACATGAATTATAATTTAAAATTTATTATAATAAAAATTGAGGATAATATGAGAATTATAAAAATATTACTTATACTAATTTCTTTTCCGTCTAAATCAGGCCAATTTTGGACGAAAATTTTGACAAGAAAAGTGATCAAGTTTTCTATCCATTTTTTTTTTCTGTTTATTAAAAAACTCAAAAACATAAGAATTAAAAAGAAAACTTAAATTTTTCGTCTATTTCTTTTTTTTTCTGTCCATTTTAAAACTCTGAAACAGAGCGTAAACTCTCATTCAAAGTCTGAAAGTAATAAAATTAATAAATCATGTAACCGGTATGACCGGTCCAGTCCGATTTATACGGAACGATTCAAATCACTTTTATATCGGTTCCCTTCACCGATCCCGATATGTTCTTGTCTCGAATCTGTCGATTTGAACTGATTTGATTTGACAAAAAAATTGAAAATTTTCACCCCTATTAATAAATGGCAAGAAATTTATAATTATAAAAAATAACAATGTGCACTAATAAACTTGTACCACACACAAAAAATTGTGCACTAAGAGTACGCCCAATGTATTATTTATGAATGAAAATATGTAAAATATTTAATTGTACGGTATGTGCACAAATTTTTTAGAGCTCTTCTAGGCTGATCGGGAATTTCCGATCGGGGTAGTGACCGGTCAGATTTTTTTTTTTTTTTTTTTGCTTTGTACTATAAAATAATTAATGTGATTTATTGGAACTGAAATTTTTACAAAATGCAGTGATTTAGGTGTCTTTTTGGATACACGTAACAAACAGGGTTATACAGACACCTAAATCACTGTATTTTGTAAAAATTTTAGTTCCAATAAATCATACTAATTATTTTGTAGTACAAAGCAAAAAATAAAAAAATAAATTCCGGCCGGTCACTACCCCGGTCGGAAAATTCCGATCTCCCTGAACTTTTCAAATTTTTTATATATGGGTCCTCTTAACATGTGTACTAAACTAAAGGCATATACTAAGCTCAGAACCCAAGTGCTAGGCACTAAATTAAAGGGATCTAACCCACTAAAATATACTCTCTCCGTCCCTATTTAAATGACGTTTTAGAGTTTTTTATTTATCTCTAATTAATTGACGCTTGTTCAAATCTAGGAGAATTAATGATAATTTTTTCAAAATTACCGCTCATTACTCTATCTATTTTTTTGGTACTTTAAACTCTTGTACTATGATAAATTAATAATTTAAGGGTATTATAGACAATTGAGTACTATATTTAATGATTTTCAATCATTATCTTAATTATTATGTTCATCTCTAAAATGTCATTTAAATATGAACGGAGGGAGTAGTAATTTTTAAATACATATGGCCCCACTGAAATATTATTTTAATTATATTTTAGTGGGTCCTATCTCTTGAATTCAATGACCAACACTTAGTTTCGTGTTTAACATATGCCCTAAGAGCATCTCCAGTAATATCGGCGTGTACAAATTCTATACTATATTTAGTTTAGGAACACAAATCTTGCTCCAGCGGATGGACTAAATATAGTCCATCAATTTTTTCGCGCGAGGAACAAATACTATATCAAGGAACAAGAGTTGGTGAATTATATTTATGACTATAATTTTTAATATATTTAAATGGGAGAGATGACAAAAGAAGAAGAAGGAAAATGAGTTTTTTTTTAATTCATTGATTATTTTATTATAGTTCATAAGATATTCCATATGCTGAAAGGATTTAAGACTAAAGAATATAGTCTACGATATAGTCCTTTTATTAGAAATGCTCTAAGAGCACATGTTAAGAAAATAGTTTATATATAGCTGGTGTCTTTAATATTATTCTTAAAATAATATTATCAAAATAACATCCAAATTTTAGTTATACTAGCTGTGTCCGGCACTATATGGACAATGAGATTTATCTCAAATTTTGGATGACCTAAATGGTTTATTAGGATGAACGAAAAATTATATTTTATTAAATAGATATCAAAACTAGTAAACCTAGTAAAATTACCCTTTTGTCATACTTAGGCCAATCCAACTATAGCAAATTACAAGGTTATTAAATCTTAGGAAATGACCAAAAATAAGAATGTTAAGCATGTATAGTAATTTTCCAATTTTCGAAGAACCTGAGGTGCAACAGACCCAGGCGCATCATCTCCATCATCAGCAAAACTAAAGAGTCAAAGCCCCCAAACAAGAGTATTTTTTCTCTCTCTATATCTATTTCTATATTTCTGTATACGATTTGTTCTCTCTCCTTCAATCCCTAAATTCCTCAAAAATTCGACATTTCTTTTCGAATCTCAATCTTCCTCTCATTTTCCTTCATAGTTCCGTACACTTTCCTTAATTAATTATTATTTTTTTACCTCAAAAACCCTAGTTTCAGTATTTGAAACTTTATATCAGTGGGCATACTACAGAATCAGGACTCACTTGGTTGGGCAGATTTAATCTATGCTAGGGTATTAATTTCAAGGTATGCTTGAAAAAAAGAAGATGTTTGCTTCACTCTGTTTATTGAAGTTGGTATATGTTGAATTTTATGTCCAGGTGTGAATTCGGTTCAGCAATTGTTGAACTATTAAGTGATATAGCTGATATATTGTATTGGGTTCTCATTTTTTTGTAAATATTTTTTTTCTCTAGTGGTTACATGCTTGAAATTGTGGTGAGGTTTGAGCTGGTGGCACACTTTATTTATTTCATAAAAAAACTTATTTGGGTGTCTTTCCTTTCATGGAAAAAAGTTGAGTTTTTAGCTTTGGTAAGGCTTCAAGATCACACTGATTTGATCAAGCAATGTTTCTTTAGTTACGTACATATTGTATCAAGATTGGGTTTCCTTTAGAATTGTATGTATTAGGTGCAGGTGAATCAATTTATTTATTTATTGTTTCTGGAACAATGTATTTTCCTTCTTTAACATTGATTAGGCTTGAAACTCGTAACTTTATTAGAATTTTTGTGATGGGTTGAAGTGATAAAATCTAATACAAAAAGGTCGCCATTATTTATGTATTTATTTGAATTGGTAATGTGATTTGAGCTTTGTTCAAACTGATTGCAACTACGTGGAAGAATTGTTGGTCCCGGAATATTCATTGTGGGTCCCAATACTTTGGTCAATTAAAGGTAACTGCATGCCCCAATTTTATTTGAACTTTAGTAGGGTTATTTTACTTCTATGCATTAGTAAATTCATATTTTGGACCATGCTCCCTTAAGTACCAGACTTGTCATAGTTCATTTCTTTGAAAACTACCTAAGACAGTTTCATGGGTTAGTCTTGTTCCTTTCTTCTTTTGGGAGGGAGGCTGGGAGGGAGGCGGGGAGGGGAGTGGGGTTATCATTTTTACTTTGACAAGTTAGATAAGGTCAGGAAATGTGAATATTGTCGATGTGTTCCATTAGGGTTAAGGTTTTGGTTCCACAAGTTTCTACTCCATTTAGTTACGAGGTCAAGTTACCAACAGTTTGAGTTGTCTTAGTGCTGTTACCCCTTGTGGTTGTGGGCCACTCTGAGTGTTCAAGTCATGGTATACTCTCTTTTCTTATACCTAGTTTTCTGGTTAGGTTCCTTTCTACTGTGCTACAAATTTTAGTTCCATAATTATCTAAATAATTACCAGGTCGCGTGTCTGCTATGGTTCAAAATTTTCCGTTGTTTATTTTCATTGAAAAGTCGGCTCTTAGTGACCCTGAATTAGCAGGCTGTAATTTCTCTAGGTGAGGAATTTGGTTTCCTTTGTATATATATAAATACTGTACGTTCACAACATGGAACTATAGGTAAAGTTTCTCTTCGTGTTTAGGATTCATATTGCTAACTAAAACCTTGTCTAGTTTGTTAGCACATTTACTGGTCTGAAGCTCGGATAAGTTTCCTATAAAATAGATATTATACTTGTTCTAAGTTATTCTTACTCGATACCTACCAGATCATCCAATTCGTGAAAATTTACATTGACACGTGTTCAGAACTTCCTAGATCAGGACAGGAAGTGTGTGGTATGCTTTCCATTGGTGTCCAAGTTCTAGTCCCATAAATATCTTAGTTACCAAGTCGTTTCTTGTAAGTATCTATTTAATTGTCAGGTCAAGTTCCTTTTATGGTTCATAGTTATTCTTAAATAATTTTTTGGTAAGTGTATTCTTTAGTATTTTTTTCATTTAAGTGTTTCTTTCTAGGTCAGTAATCAGGTACAATCACCTACATGGAGCAATTAGGCAACATTTATTTTTTGTGTAGAGTTCGCATTTCCATCTAAAACCTTATCAAATTTGTCAACATTTAATGTTATGATGCTTGTAATAGTTACTCTAGAATAGAGGTTATGCTTGCTTTAAGTTACTACTTATTCGTTTCGTCTTGGACAATCCATTCGGTGAAATTTGAACACATGCATTGTGAGCGCTGCATATTGTTATTTGCTGGTCAAGTTGATTAAATTGTTCTTTTGCTGCTATTTTGCATGCTTTTTCCCCCGAGTTTACTGGAATATATTTAACTACTTTTATTGCAGTTTCACTTGCTTAACATCTTGTAGTGCTTCAATGCTGGAGGCAGTATGCAGGTGATTGTTGGGAGAAATGCAAAGGTATCATTCTTCCAGCTGCACGAGTGCAGTTAATAACAGTGTTGGTGGGACATCGGCCAGGGATACGTCCCGAGCCGAGTCTTCTTCACTTGCGTCAAACTTTCCTCTGAACTCCAGGTTAATGGTTCCCTCAGTTCTATTGTTTATATATAGCGAGTCTCTTTTTGTCTTTATCTTTATGCCCCAAACGCATACATTATTCATGCACATTCATACTCATAGTCATTCAGAAAGGAATATTATTTTTTTGACTTGAGAGACACGCAGTTCAGCAATTTCAGTTGGATTTGTAACATAGCTGAGCATACACATGAATCTCTAATGCTTGTATTTCTTTGGAGGACTCATTGTCCTCCCTTTCTGTACTCTCTCTTCTCTCTTATAAAATTCTAATTTCTATTTGTTAAAAAAAGATGAATCCCTAATGCTGGCTAAAGTTATTTCTAGAACCAATGAAATATAATCCCAATGTCGACAAAAAGTAGTCCATACTTTCCTTTTTAAGAAAGATTGTCTTGTATCAAAACCGAAGTGTATTTATTACTGGAGTTCATAATTTGTCCTTCATTGACAAAAATTATGTCGTTGCTTTTAATGCATTCTTCTAAAACTTCTTGTTCAGTCAAATACATCCAATTCTGGTCTGGCCAAATAAGAATCAATATTTAGAAGTAGTTCGGGCGGGCTACATTTCTTTCTAGTACTGCTATTTAATAAAGTAATAAATTAAATAATGTTTGTGACACTAGTCTTATATTGCAGGAGGCAAATACAGGTTACTCCATACAAATTAAGGTGTGAGAAAGAAACCTTGAATTCTCGGTAATTTCTGCAACTTAATAACTATTTTTTTTTGGAATTAACCTTGTGAATGACAAAAAGAAGGTGCTATTTATTTCTCGCTCTCTTCCCCCCTACTCTTGCAGGTAGATCAAGTGAGTGGATCTGTATATTAGCATTTTTTTTCCTGCTAAATGTATCTTAGCATTTTTTTAACTTGCTTCGAGTATGCTTGCAGTTCACTTTGATGATTTATCAGAAATGTACTCTTCTATTAATAATATTTTTCCCTATCAAAAGAAGGAAAAAATTGTATCAGAAAGGTTTTAAAGTTCTTCTCTTCTATAGTGACGAATCTATGATGCTTTGAATTCTCAAACTTAAATTTATTTATTAGTCTCTATGTCCCTTTTTATTTGTCTTTTTAGAGAGAGATTTTTGTTCCTTTTTATTGGTCGTTTGTAGATTTCAAGGAAGTATTAAATGCTTAATTTTCCATATTATCCTTTATGATTAAAGGCTAATTTATTTATCTCTCATCTTTTCAATAAATTTTAGAATGTTAATACAGAAATATTATACTCAATTTAGTCAATCAAAGCATTAATATCATTTCTTAATCTGTGTATAACCTTAAAACGTCAATTAAAAAGGGATGGAGGGAGTAGTATTACTAGTATCAGTTTTCCTTGAAACTGGTCACTTTTCTTTTCTCAGACTTGGGCCAGCTGACTTCCAACAACCAACACCAAATTGCCCCGAGGAGACACTCACCAGGGAATATGTGCAATCTGGATACAGGGAGACTATTGAGGGGCTTGAGGTATGCATATACATGTATATGTGTGCGTGTGTATAAATTACACTCTTCCGTTCTAGATATCTATACTTTAAAATCTTTTTTACATGTCTGCACTGTTCATATATTCTCTACATACTGAATTTATACTGCCGTGGATTATTGCGCCCATGTCTTTTAATTGTAAATGATTTTTGAACTTTTAATGTTAGTGTCATTGCAAAAATGGTTGACAATGGAAATGGCTTCAGAATATTGTATCTTTTTTATACTTGGGAGTTGGGAACTAGGTATATATAGCAATTGCGTGAAGCTATTGCATAAGTAAATGTTTTAATTTCTGTATGCAACTACGATCACATAAGCATGTATTTGACACTCAATATATTCTGTTTTTAGATTATTTTGTTTTGTTATGTTTTTATCTTACTGGTGGACCTCTGTTGAAAACTTTGTCAGGAAGCTAGAGAGATCTCATTATCACAGGTTCAAACTTTTGCAAAACCTGTTATCCTAAAGTGCAAAGAGGTAAATATCTTGAATCCTGTAGCTAGAGAGGCTATCTGTTGTCCGTTTTCATCCTACAAGAGCTTTGAACCATTTTAAAGTCCAATAACGTTCTTGGGGAGGATTGGTCAAATCTAATTGCTTCTATTAATTCAATATGCTTGTTTGCAGTCAATCAGAAAATGTCACAGGGCCATCAATGAATCTCGTGCTCAAAAGCGCAAGGTAATGTGCTTTTCCTTCTTCATTATTGATGTCTTTGGAAGGAATATGCATTGCTGCGACTTCGAGCCTGTTTTTCTCTATTTTGTTCTAACTTAATCCTGCTCATATTCCTTTTGCACATATGCTCCTGTTTTTAATGGACTTACATTTTTTAAAGTGTTGTATTCTCTCAATGTCAGTCTATATAGTTAATTTGATTTAATAATGGTGACTGAACCTTGCAATATACTCTCAATGTTACAGGCGGGTCAAGTTTATGGAGTCCCTCTTTCTGGTACTTTATTAACTAAATCTGGTATCTTTCCTGAACAAAAGGCATGTGGGGAAGAGTTCAGGAAGAAATGGATAGAGGTCAGACTTTTACTTTTAGTTAGAACTTTGTAGTTGGCTATGTTTGATTGATAATATGTAAATGTTTGTCTTTCATAAATTAAGATTGTGAGAGAAGTACATTATGGAACACTTGATGAGGCATATTTAGGAAATGGTACTCGGGCCATGACCATAGTTCTAGTCAATGTGCTGATGGCAGCACTATGTTGAAAATTGTATAATGTTCTTGTGACAATTAGAAGCAGCACTGTAAGAATGATAACAAGACTAGCTTGAAGCAATAGTTTGTTAGTCATGCAGACACTCCAATTTTGGCAACCCCTACATTGAATATGATATGTTTTCGGCTTGATGGCTTTCTCAAAACATTCCTAGCTGCATGTAGTTACACAGTCCTTTTGAACTCTAGATGGCATTGTACTCCAGTTGTGTATTGTGTTGCCTTATATTAGAATGGAAAACCTACCAATGGCCTTTTCTCAAGACTGATCTTTGAAGTCTTTAGGCTTTTTGCATGTTCTTTATTTTTCACCCAGTTTTTTCTGTCCTGCTGTAGTTGAGAGAAAAGCTAAATATACTTTAGACGGTTTTTTAAAGCAAAAGTTTGTTGTCAGGGGAAGAGAGAATCGAGAAGAAGTTTAATGGTGGATAAGTTTTACCTGACAATTTGGCACAACAGTTAGAGGATTTACACGGAAGGAGCCCCTCTTTGAAAATTTAAAATCTAGAAATTGGTCACTGATATAATTTGTGGAAAATTGGCTGGACGCTACACCAGTATGACAATGATTTATATAGGCCAATTAACATTAAAATTTAAATCACTCAATTATATCAAACGTTTTCCATGGGAAAAATAAAACAAAGTGAAAACTGAAGCATCTCCGATGATATTCACTGCTTATTGATCTAGTGAGCAGTGAGCATTTTTCTGATCTAATTGGGATGTATGCACCTTTCTTTGGAAAAAGATTATTTCAATTCTAGCATTGTTGCTACACTAATACAAGTCTGACAGTGATTTCTATAAGTTGCTTAACCTCAAACCACTCAAACTATATCAAACACCCTCCATGGGAAAATACAACAAAAACTTGAAAACTCAGACATCCCTGATAATTGTTACAGCTTATTGTCTAAGAGGATTTCCTGATCCAATTTGGATGCACCTCTCTGTTGAAAATGATTATTTCAATTCCAGCATTATTAATATAAAATTTGGTGAAATAATAATTCTCAACTTTTATTTGTAGGGTTTATCTCAACCGCATAAGCGATTGCGTTCACTGGCGGATCATGTTCCTCATGGTTATAAGAAGAAATCCCTGTTTGAAGTCCTTATCTGGAATAATGTTCCGTTATTGAGGGCAACTTGGTTCATCAAAGTAACTTATCTTAATCAGGTATATATACCCTGGTTGCTGTTACCAGTATTGGGGTAGATTTTGTACTATAGTTGGCTATTTTTAGTTCCGGAATGTAGCAGATTATGATTTCATCTTGCAGGTCCGGCCTGGATCTTCCAGTATATCTTCTGGTACGCATGAAAAGACTTGGTTGTCCCGCTCAGAGCAGTGGACAAAAGATGTTATCTATTACTTGCAGTACCTGCTGGATGAATTTGTCTTGAGTAGTAATTCTCATTCTACGGTACATATTAGGGATCGGTCTGCACAAATTTATGCTGGGTCGATACATCACAAGAGCGATACAACATCAGCAATAGTTGATAATGAGGAGCCTTCCTGGCATTTTAAATGGTGGTATGTGGTGCGGATTTTACAATGGCATAATGCAGAAGGGCTACTTCTTCCTTCTCTCATCATTGATTGGGTTCTCAAACAACTGCAGGTATAATTTTTCTAGGCAGACTTCAAAAACCCTGTTATTTGGAGAGGATCTCTCTCTCTCTCTCTCTGTGTGTGTGTGTGTGTGTATATATATATATATATATCAATTAAGTTCATTTAGGTAATGATCTGTTTTCTTTATCTTTCTTTTGGTCATTTTTATTCTTTTCAGGAAAAAGAATTGCTTGGGATATTGCAGCTGTTATTGCCCATCATATATGGCGTGTTAGAAATTGCCGTCTTATCTCAGTCCTACGTTCGCACGTTAGTAGGAGTAGCTGTTCGTTTTATCTGTGAACCTTCTCCTGGGGGTTCAGATCTCGTGGATAATTCACGGAGGGCTTACACTACCTCTGCTCTGGTGGAGATGCTTCGATATTTGATACTGGCTGTGCCTGATACTTTTGTTGCTTTGGATTGTTTTCCTCTGCCATCTTGTGTAGTATCTCATGTAGTAAATGATGGGAGTTTATTAACAAAGTTAACTGAGGAATCTGGGAGGGTACGAAATATTCCAGTGGAAATTGATTGTGTGCTTAGAGATAGAGGTCTTGAGGTTCAAGGTCAGTCTTTGTCCATTGATTGTGTTGTGTCGTCAATTCAGAAACGGGCAAATAATCTTGCAGGGGCTGCAAGACCTGGTCATCCCGGTCACAATGTGGCTAAAGCTGTACAAGCATTGGATAAGACTCTTATAAAGGGAGATGTTACAGTGGCATATAAGTTTCTCTTTGAAGAGATTTGTGATGGAGCTGTTGATGCAAGGTGGATGACTGAAATTAGCACATGCTTACGTTCATCACTTAAGTGGATTCGGACAATTAGCTTGTCATTTCTTAGCTCTGTGTTTTTCATTTGTGAGTGGGCAACATGCGATTTCAGGGATTTTCGTTCTGCCCCACCTAATGGCCTGAAGTTCACTGGCAGAAGGGACTTTTCTCAAGTATATATTGCAGTTCGCCTCTTGAAGCTTACTATGAGAAACATTCAAAATCTAGTCCGATGCAAGATTGATAGCATTCCAGGAGTTGATGACCTTATGGGAGGCATTGGTTTGCTGAATACTTTTTTTGGGAGGACATCTGCTGGGAATCTTTTCGAGCTTAAAAGTAAGTTAAAGAGTCTGGATGGGAAAATAAAAGATTCATCAAATGTTTTTCAAAGCCCAGGCCCTTTACATGATATTATTGTATGTTGGATAGATCAACATGAATCACAAAGTGGAGAAGGTTTCAAGCGCCTTCAACTACTCATTATTGAACTAACACGGTCTGGGATTTTCTACCCTCAAGCATATGTGAGGCAATTGATTGTTAGTGGGATTATGGATCGGGATGGCCCTCTGGCTGATCTGGACAGAAGGAAGAGACATTATAAAATCTTAAAGCAGCTCCCTGGTCCTTATATTTGTGATGCTTTAGAAGAAGCACAAGTCATAGAGGTGGCAGTGCTTGCAGAAGCCATGCATGTTTACTCAAATGAACGTCGACTAGTGCTTCGTGGGCTTATTGATAATCAAAAAAGCATAAACAGAACAAATATTTTGTCTCAGAAACAAAAGAATCGCCTAAACTTTGTCTGGGATAGTTCTTCCTTGTCGCCCGTAGATCAGTGGAAAAGTGTGCCATCAGCTTCCAGTTTGTCATCTGGGAAAAATGTCAAAAGCGTTGCTCAGCTGGAAGAACTGAAGGCTTCTATTTCAGTATTATTGAAGTTCCCAAGTTTGTCTTCTACATCCACAGATACAGGACTTGATGGGTCCCAGGGGACTTTGAAGAGGCCCATTGGGTCAATTGGTGTTGTGAATGATCTGGGGGAAGGAACACCAGGGTGTGAAGAATGTAAAAGGGTAAAGCGGCAAAAATTAAGTGAAGAAAAGAGTTCCTATCTTCTGGGATATTCTCCTAATCCATCAGATGACGAAGAAATCTGGTGGGTGAGAAAGGGGCCCAAGTCGGAGTCTATTAGGGCAGATCCTCCTGTCAAGCCAGCCAAGCAAGCCTCAAGGGGTAGGCAAAAGGTTGTGCGTAAAACCCAAAGTCTTGCACAATTAGCAGCTGCTAGGATTGAAGGTAGCCAGGGAGCATCCACAAGTCACCTTTGTGATAGGAGGATAAGCTGCCCTCACCACAGATCTGGTAATGATGGAGTTGCTCCCAAGTCAATTGATGGTACTGGAACACCTCATGCTGGGGATATTGTTTCAATTGGAAAAGCTCTAAAGCAGCTCCGGTTTGTAGAGAAGAGAGTGATCTCTGTGTGGTTGATTGCTACTGCAAGGCAGCTTGTTGAAGAGGCTGAGAAGACTGATGTCAAGGTTGGCCAATTCACTAGATCTGTCCCTGCTGTTGATGACCGCATCTCTGTCCGATGGAAACTTGGAGAGGATGAGTTATCTGCTATATTGTATTTGATGGATGTCTCTAATGATGTAGTTTCAGCAGCCAGATTTCTTCTTCTGTTGTTGCCAAAGGTTACCAATAGCCCTAGTTCTTCAATACATGGAGGGAGAAACAGTCTCATGTTGTCAAGGAATGTGGAAAACCATGTCTGTGCCATTGGGGAGACATTTCTTTTATCATCTCTTAAAAGGTGCCTTCATAATCTTGATCATATGCCTGCTTCTTCTTTAATTTTTTCTATATCTTCTCATTTTTATTTTCTATATTTTTCGATTAAATGCCTAATTAATTCATTTCACCCGACTTACGTTACTTATCTGCTTTAGTTATTTTTTGGTTGTCAAATTGGAGCCTACCTTGGACAATAACAAATGTAGATTCTTTACATAATGCATTTGTTCTTTTAATTCCCATTCCTTTGTATGATGACATACCATGATACCAATTCACTGGCTCAACTGATTGGTTCTTGTTGTATTAAGTGTATCTATCCAAACCAGAGAGTCAATAAACAAGCTAATGAATTAGTTTTTCTTTTTGGGCATATCTTTATAAACTTAACAGCAGTAGTACTTGAACAAATTTTGAACGAGGAATCGTGCTATTAGTTGTACTTTTGGATTTTGACAAGTTGAGTTCTTAAAAGAGACATTTCAGGTGATAAATATCCTTAATCCTTGTGATTCTTTTGTTAACTCTGGATTTTTTTTGTTTTCAACTGTCTTCTGATTTGAAGGTTGTTACAGTAGCAGTTTCATTATCTTAGTCATTTTCAAATTATTCAAGTGTAACAACAATTTAGCCCAGGTCACATTTATTTTATTGATGTCATCTCCAAAGATCTTCATTATATGTGGAAGTACATATCCAGAAGTTTGATATTTCAGCTAGAATATGTAATCTGAAGAAGGCAAGTATACCTGTAAATCAACAAATACCGTAAAAGATCACTATGGCCTTTATATGAAATGCTAGTAGTCGCCACCTTGAAATATTCATTTCAGTGCAATTTTCTAGAAATGAATATGAAGCTAGATATTGGCAGTACCTTTTGTCCTTTCCTTCTTTCGAATCTATGTTAAAAAGGATCTTTCATTTATGTCTAAGAGTTCACTATCTTTGCTTTAGGTAATTATAGTATTGCTTATAGAAGATGGTTACTACTCCCTCTATTCTGTTTAAATTGATCTTCTTTTATCTAATGCTTGTGGAACAGATTTTAGGACCTGATGCAGGACAAGTTCGTGAAAGTTGGGTAGAACAATATAAAAGGCTTTAGAAGTCTATATGAATTAGAAGTTGTATTTTAATTAGTTTTATTATTTGTAGACTTGTAGTTATCGTATTAGAGTCCAATTTAGGTTAGTAGGAAAGTTGTTTAGGAGTATTATAAATAGTGATGTATTTCATTATTTGGAGATATTGAATTATTAGAATTGATTGAATTGTGTGATATTTGTTCTTCGTCCCAAAACCCCCGTCCCCATCATTTTTGGTATCAGAGCAAAATCTCAAAACCACCTTCTGCCGCCCAACCTCTGTCCCAAAATCATTGTCCTATTATCATCACTAAAAAAAACTACGCCTTATCTAAACCCTAAATCATCTCCCAAACCCAAATTTTTGCCAAACACAGCCCAAGTTGCAGCTCCAAATCGCAACCCCGCATCGCACCATCACAAGCGTGAAAAAAAACAGAAAGAAGAAAGGTAAAAGAGAGAGAAAGAGAAGAAGTAGAAAAGAGTTGCCACCACGTCACCACCATCACCGCCGCCACCATCCTTAGTTTTTTTCAGTAAATTCCAATCTTTTAGCCTCCTCAAGCCTTTAGTCTTGCTGCTCTCTTTGGCCTCACGTGAAATATAGTGTAGGAGAGAGAGATAAGCCTTTGGCCCTAATATCATTTGACAAATTACAGTTTGGTACCTCATAGTTTTATATTTTTTTAGTTTATTCTCCAAAGTTTTCTTAAATTTCAAAATAGCCCCTGAAATTTTACATATCAGTCCCTATAATTTCATTTTCTTTCATTTCAGCCCCCTGAAGTTTCAGCAGTTTCAGTTCAGCCCCTGTTTCTTTATATTTCCTGCACTTAAGTCTCTAGAGCAAAAAAAAAGTATATATTTTTATTCGCAGGAACCGTGGTTAATGCTAGAAAAATCAACGCCAAGCTTGATAATTATATGTTATAACAAGATGAGCGTCTCAAGAGGACCGAAGATTCAATTACAACACTTACTGCAAATGCTCAGGCCTCTATTACAACACTTACAGTAAAAGTTGATGTACTCACGGAACGCGTAGATAAGAGACAAGAAGATGTTTATAAGAATTTTGAAGATCCCATCCCGGATCTTAATCATCTGAGACTACAGCAGCATGACCTTAATTCACGAGTTAATCATCATGTTCCAGATCTTAGGATGAATGCAGTAGATAGAGGAGCAAAATTAGATGTTAGAGATTTCAATGGCGATAATGGTCTCAAGATATTCTTCGATTGGATTCATAGTTTGAAAAGCTTCTTTCGTTATCCGATGAAAGGAAACTTTTCTTTGCTGAAGCAAAGTTGAAAGGAACAACTCGTATTTGGTAGGATTAACATCAACGAAATTTATATATGGCTGGGAAAAGATGGGAGGATATGAAAGCTGCATTGACACGACGTTTTGTACCTTCGGATTATAAGCAGCGAGCGTATTTGCAGTTAACTGAGTTGGTAAAAGGAAGTAAATCTATAGTCGAGTATATCAGTATACTTCAATGTTCTACAGTTTGGTTACACGGCCTGAATTTCCTTGGGTTGAAGAAGTTTTAATCTCCTTGTATCGTCGATGATTGATTCTAGAGATTGCAGGTGCTGTATCTACAGGTAAACTCTTGCTCTTGGATGATATTGTTTAAGTTGCCACCCAAATAGAGAATAATTTGAAAAGGAATTCTGTTAGGCCTCCAATACAAGTCCAAACTCGGAGGGAGCGTACTTTTGTGGAGCCTGTTTTAAATTGGCCAACGGAAAGATCGTCAACAAGCCCTTCAGCTGCTAGCAGGCCTAACCGTACCCTAGGTTCTTCTAATGTTAGCAACAACAATTCGTCTAGGTGCTATAACTGTCGTGGTTTTGGTCACATGTCTTTTGAGTGTCCTTCCCAAAAGATGAATGTTGCCTCTTCTCCCTCTATGTAACTTGCTATTGTTGACAAAGCGTGTGAAAATGCCGACTTAAATGAAGAGGTTTGCAAGTCGATAGATGACGACTATGAGCCCGATGAGCAAGATTTAGAAGCTGAGGCTCATTTGGAAAGATGATCCTAAAATCCATCGTGGGTGAATTTTTTAGACAAGAGTCATGTGTGCAGGACAGGTGTGCTCTCTTGTGATTGATGTTGGGAGTTGTACGGATGTTATTTCTGAGGAAGTAGTTAAGAAACTTGGGTTAAAAATTAAGCCTCACCCGGAGCTGTATGATGTTGCATGGATTACCAATACAAAGTTGCGGGTTACCAGAGGCAGAGGTGTATGGTTGCATTTTTCGTTGGAAAGCTTAATGATACCGTTATGTGTGATGTTCTACCCCTTAAAGTTTGTCACATTATCTTAGGGCGTAAATGGCTATGGGATCGTCACGCGCAACATGATGCTCGTGCTAATATCTATTTGATTATCAAAAGCACTACCAAATTCACTTTTACTTGCGCTCTCGACATGCCAAATTTGAAGCTTGCAAAAACTTCTTTGGTGATCCAATGTGATTGTTCTTGTGTTGATAACTTGACGGAGTCGAGTTTTTTTCAGCAGAGGAGAAATGATGCAGGACAAATCCGTGAAAGTTGGTTAGAACAATATAAAAGGTTTTGGAAGTCTGTATGATTAGAAATTGTATTTTAATTAGTTTCATAATTTGTAGTTATCGTATTAGAGTCAAACTTAGGTTAGGAAAGTTGTTTAGGAGTATTATAAATAGTGATGTACTTCATTATTTGGAGATATTGAATTATTTGAATTGTGTGTGAGATTATTGTGTGATATTTGTTCTTCGTCCCAAAACCCTCGTCCCCATCAGAACCTGCCATAGATATAGTTAACATATTTTAATATCATGTTGTATTTTTAATTACTCCCTCCGTTCCACTTTGAAAGTAATGTTCCACAATCTTGTTTGTGGCAGAATATAACATTCAATAAACACATTTAGAAACAATATTTTGTAATAAAGCTTTTTTCATAGGTATTCTTTAGCAGCTAAAGTGGAATTTTTAACCAAAAATATGATATATAAATTGGTTTTTGGTTCACCTTAAAATCCATGTATGATAACACTTAGAAAAAGAGGGTCAATTAAATTAAAGTATTAAACCCAAACAGAGAGATATTTTGAATAACTCACTATCCTTTTTTTTTTTTTCTGGTTTTGACAGTAGTATCCTCCTATATTTATAATCTTATATTTATAGTCTTTGTTCATGTCTTGGATTGCATATGTAAATTCTTGGGATTGTACTAATGAAACAATTGTAACTTTTTCTGATCTAGTTTCACTATGGGTTTATTTCAATTTTCAGATATGAAAATATGCTTGTGGCAACTGATCTTATTCCTGAAACCTTGTCGGCCTTGATGCGTCGTACTGCAACTATATTGGCCTCTAATGGAAGGGTTTCGGGCTCAGCTTCCTTAGTTTATGCTCGGCAACTGCTGAAGCAATATGGCAATGTGACAAGTGTTGCTGAATGGGAAAAGAATTTTAAGGTGACAAGTGAAAAAAGACTTATTTCTGAACTCGAATCTGTAAGATCATCCGATGGAGAATATGGGTTTCCACTTGGAGTTCCAGCCGGAGTTGAAGATCTGGATGAGTATTTACGTCAGAAAATTACTGGTATCAGATCTAGACTCGGTTTTAGCATGAAAGATATAGTGCGAAGACACATTGATGAAGCGTTTCACTACTTCTTTGGCAAAGAGAGAAAACTTATTGCTGCTGGTACAATAAAAAATTCTTCTTTGGAGAAATTGGATGATGGGTATCAGATAGCTCAAAAAATTGTAATGGGACTGATGGAGTGCATTAGGCAAACTGGTGGCGCCGCTCAAGAAGGAGACCCTACGTTGGTTTCCTCGGCTGTCTCTGCAGTTGTTAGTAACGTTGGACAAGTTATAGCTGAAATGCCTGAATTAACAGCCAGTGGAAATTATTCGAGTTATCAGTGTGTCAGTGCTTCATTAAGCTTTGCTCGTCGCGTAATACACATTCATATAACTAGCCTAGCCCTACTTAAGGAAGCACTTGGAGAACGTCAGAGTCGGGTCTTTGAGATTGCTCTTGCAACTGAAGCTTCCTCAGCCATTTCCCAAGTTTTTGCTCCTGGAAAGAATTCTCGTGGTCAATTTCAGATGTCTCCTGAAGCACATGATTCCAATGCAAACTTATCTAGTGATACATTAAACAATACAAAACCAGTTCTTGGAAGGGCTGCAAAATCTACTGCTGCTGTTTCTGCACTTGTGGTTGGGGCAGTTCTTCAGGGCATTGTTACTCTGGAGAGAATAGTAACTGTTTTTAGACTAAAGGAAGGTTTGGATGTAATTCAGTTTGTGAGGAGTATGAGGTCCAACTCTAATGGTAGCTCACGTTCTGTGGGGAGTTTTAAGGTGGATAACTTGGTTGAAGTTTCTGTTCACTGGTTTAGGGTTCTTGTTGGGAACTGCAGAACGGTTTCTGATGGTTTCATTGTGGAGCTTCTGGGCGAAGCTTCTATAGTAGCTTTGTCGAGAATGCAGCGAATGCTTCCTCTTAGCTTGGTCTTTCCACCTGCCTATTGCATTTTTGCATTTGTGGTATGGAGGCCATTCATTCTTAACACTGGCATTGTTGTCCGAGACGACATCCCCCAGTTGTATCACTCCTTAACATTGGCCGTCAGTGATGTCATAAAGCACCTGCCTTTTCGTGACGTGTGTCTGAGAGACACTCTTGGCTTTTATGATCTTGTAGCTGCAAATGCTACTGATTCCGACTTTGCAGCCATGCTAGAATTGAGTGGGTCAGATGTGCATTTGAAAGCCTTGGCATTTGTCCCTCTCCGGGCTAGGCTCTTTCTGAATTCCATTATTGATTGTCAATTGCCTCAGCCATTGTTTACACAGGATGATGGGAGTCGGGTGCCTGGACATGGTGAGTTGAAACTCCATCGTACTGAAAATGAGGCAAAGCTTCTGGATAAGCTTGTCCATGTTTTGGATACACTGCAGCCTGCAAAGTTCCATTGGCAGTGGGTTGAGCTCAGACTTCTTTTGAATGAGCAAGCCCTCGTTGAGAAACTGGAGCATGAGACTTCCTTAGTAGAGGCTATACGCTCTCTGTATCCTAATCATGATAAAGTTGCTGCCTCTGAGAATGAGAATAACTTCATTGAAATCATCCTCACCAGGTTGCTGGTAAGACCTGATGCTGCTCCCCTTTATTCAGAGGTTGTACATCTTTTCGGGAGATCACTTGAGGATTCAATGCTTTTGCAAGCTAAATGGTTCCTGGGAGGTCATGATGTTCTGTTCGGAAGGAAATCCATTAGGCAACGGCTCATTAATATTGCTGAAAGTAAAGGTCTGTCAACTAAGGCTCAGTTTTGGAAGCCATGGGGCTGGTGCAATTCTGGTTTTGATCTTGCTAAAAACAAGGGAGATAAGAGGAAGTTTGAAGCCACCTCTCTTGAAGAAGGAGAGGTAATTGATGAAGGAATTGATTCTAAAAGGTATAGTAAAGGATCAACGAAAGTGGTAGATGTCAAAAATATGATTGTCAGCCAGCAATTCGAAACAGAGAGAGCTCTAATTGAATTAGTTCTTCCATGTATTGATCAAAGCTCTGACGACTCACGTAATACTTTCGCTAGTGATTTGATCAAGCAGATGAATAATATTGAGCAGCAAATAAATACAGTTACTCGTGGAGCAAGTAAGCAACCAGGAGCAGTTGCTTCTGGAAATGAAGGATCTTCGAGTAAAGGCAATAACCGCAAGGGTACAAGAGGTGTCAGTCCTGGATTAGCAAGACGACCAACAGTGCCAGCTGATACTGTGCTTCCTTCCTCTTCAGCATTACGATCTTCTATGTCATTGCGTTTGCAGTTCCTCCTTAGATTGTTTCCTATTGTCTGTGCAGATGGGTAATCTTACAAACTGTTTGTTGCTTCTACAATTATGTTTAGGATCATCTTTTATGTGTTACTTGCTGGTAATTGTTCCTGATTAATGTCAATATCCATTATGAATGATGAATCATTTACATCATAGTTTTCTGCAGAGATCTTACTCTTGCCTAGTAGTCTCTTCTTTCACTTTGTTTCGTTCTTTGCTTGCGCTGGTTGCTGTGAATGGTCTTATAAGTTGACAATTTGATGGTCTACATATTGTTAGTTTTACTCATGTATTGTATTTATCAGGGAGCCATCTGGACGTAACATGAGGTGCATCCTTGCCACTGTGATTCTCCGTCTCCTGGGAAGTAGGGTTGTGCATGAGGATCTAGACCAGTCCTTCAATCCAATAATGAGTTCTCCATCGAAGAGGGAAGTGGAGTTGCTGACAGAGGCTTCTTCTGCTGTTTCGGTAGATTTATCTGGTGAAAGTCTCTTTGATCGTTTATTATTAGTGCTGCATGGATTGTTGAGCAGCTGCCAGCCAAGTTGGTTGAAGTTGAAATCCAACTCTAAAGCAACCACTGAATGTATCAAGAGCTTTACTGTTTTTGATAGGGAAGTGGCAGAGAGTTTGCAGGTTTGATATTTGTTAACTTACTATCTTTGTTACTTTACTGTTTTTGAATGAATGTTTTATGTTTTAAAAAAGTATTAAGGAATGGTACCTCCATTTTCCTCTTAACCTTTGGGGTAAAATATTATGGTGGGCATGAAACCTCGATACCAATTATCAGATGAAGTAACATGAAGTCATTTCAGGATTGCGTTTCAACTTTGTTTCCTTTTTATATGAGACACGCCTTGAACATATTCATGTCACCTGCCCATTTCTGTTCCCAAAATGATCAAAATCGCCAGAATGTCTTATCTATTGTTAATGGATGCAGAATGACTTGGATCGCATGCCATTGTCTGACACAATTCGGCGGCGCATTCAAACTGCAATGCCAGCTCTTTTCCCTTCCGTCCGATGCTCGATCTCCTGTCAGTTGCCATCTGTCTCTCCTTCTGTCCTTGCTTCTCTGCAACCCAGTATCTCAATAACTGGGCCCCATCTTGGAAATATAAACCCGCCTCAGAGAAATCCAGCTACTTCTTTACGAACTGCTGCTAATGGACCGGGAAAGAACAAGCCTTCTCCATTGCTTCAGGACCTTGACATGGAGATAGACCCCTGGACCCTTTTGGAGGACGGAGCAGAATCGGGCCCATCTTCAAGCAATACTGCTGTAATTGGCGGCAGCGACCATGCTAATCTGAAGGCATCCACGTTGCTGAAGGGGGCTGTTAGGGTGAGACGGATGGACCTGACTTACATCGGTTCTGTGGATGAGGACAGCTGATATGAAATCCTAACTTGTTTTTTGTTTTAGTCCCTAAATGAGCAAGCGCATCTGACAGGTCACGAAAGGGAGAGGAACGTCGGGAGCAGATTCTTTTTTGGGGTGATCGACCTCGAGCAACGTGGGATAGGAACATGAAGATCTTCTACCATAGCTTTGTCTGAATGCATGTTGGGTTTTGCTCGATTACTAACCTTCTGATCCATTTCTGGACTCGGCACTTCTAGGTGCAGTTCGGAGGTTTGTATATAATTGCTTCCTTTTCATTGAGCTGAGCAAGATGTCTCGGAAATGAACTGTTGTTGTTTCATGCTCAATATCTTGTTACATGATTACCAATTGAGCCCAAGTAATGTTAAATCATTATCTCCCTCTCTCTCTATATACCTATATACATATATATATGGAGAAACCTGATGTGGCCTGGATTTTACTTTTTTGAGATGTTAAATTTTGCTCACTAGTTTTTAAGGAACTGATTCAATAGTTTTTTAAGGAATTGTTATTTTAACATGCAGATTATTCGATATTTCTAATCGGATGAAACTTATTTATCGAGAAATATATCAAATTTTCATAAATTCATATTGGGGGATGAAACTTGATTAGTTTTGCTTTCTTCCTTCTGAGCAAAAGCTCTACTCTACTCTACTCTTTAAATAGGAGGAACAAATTTTATATAAAACGGAGCATCCTTAATTATTCTGATAATTTACTTTATAACTTACTTTTGTTTTTTAATATTTTTAAAGTATTTTCTTTACTCTAATCATTCTTTGGAGGGCGAATGTAATAAATAATTAAATTTTTTTATATTTAAAATATAAATCTTTTTGGTACAGGATTAAATATTATTTATACAGGAAAGGACATGTAAAATACATGAAGTATCGGCATGCCCATGGCACGTGCCTAAACCAAACTGAAAATAAGAAAGTTGTTACTGACAACAACGACGTCGTTTATTTTTTCTTTTAAAGGTACAACCCAAAATACTTTTCTACATATTATTCCTCCTCCTGTATTCAAGCCGGCTAACTCAGTAAATGTTCCAATCACAGCACTGTTACCTTATCAACATTTCTCAGCCGTCCATCAATCAATCAGCCAATACATCCCACGCTTCTGATACGTTCATTGGTGAAAGTGGATCCCACAGTCATTCTCTTGTTCTGTCACTACAAGAAAATCACCTCTTTGCATAATTTTATTTTATATATAGCCTTCATTTGTTCTGTTATACTGTTCCTTAATCTTCACTTATCTCTCCCTCTCCCTCTCCCTCCCCCTCTATATATGTATATGTATATCATTATATTCAAATTTAAATGAAACCCAATTAGAGTAAGTTCTTAAATATTGAATTTCTGCAAGATTCTTGAATGTTTACTATCATTTACATGTGATGAAATTGGTTTTTTTTTCCTACAGAAATTTTATATAAGAAGACTAGAAAGATTGTTTGATTTCTTGGGAATTTTCTTGGATTGTGAGCAATGGATGAGGAGAAGAGAGAGTGTGGTGCAACAGAGAAAGCCAAGAGTACTACTACTACTGCTGCTGCTGTGGATGAAGCTCTGAAGAAATGTATGGAGGAAAACAGAGGGGACAGAAGTAAATGCAAGTCAAAAGTTGAAGCTTTCAAGTCCATTTCTTCTCAGAAGCCAGTTACTCCTTTAATGCTCAGGAGTGGGTCATTGACTGATGTATGAATTTCTGTCTTTTTTCGGGAGTTATGAAACTGATTTATTACAAATAGTACTCTTCCTCTTAAGTTTTCTAAGTACTTGAAAGAAAATGGTGAAATATTTTCTACAGGGGTAAAAAATTAAGCTTTGTTATCTCTATAATATTTACTCTTTTAATTCTCTATAGAACTAGCTTTAATCATATTTGATTAACTAAAATGGGTAAACATCATCTTTAAAGATAATTCTTTTCTTCCTTAAGAAAGGCTGAGAAAGGGATCCGGTTATTATGAAGTTAACTTCATAGTAAGTTGGTTAATTGACCAATACAATGCTGAGATCATCTTTTACTTGCGTTTCAATATTGTATTGGTCAATTGACCAAAATTAACTTGATTCGCCTAAGAAAGTAAGAAAGTAGAGGGATTAATGAAATTGCAAAAGTAAATGTATAGCTTAGCTACAAGAAGGATTTTGTCTTCTTAGTACTTAATGCTATTTAATTTCAAGAAGTGACAAGATTGGCATGATATTATATTTACTGTACTGACCAAAATTGTGGGTTTATATAATGCAAGATCCCAAAGTGGGGTATTGAGTGTTTCTTTGTCATCTTACACTGAATGATTTTGTCTTTGAATAATCAAATCAATATATACTTTTTGGATGCTTTTCCATTCTTAGATTTTGAAGCCTTACATACCAAAAATATAGGAGTGGTTAACATGAAGTTAACTTTGGTCAATTGACCAATACAGTGTCGACACACATACTCAGATCAGGAGGTGATCTCTCTGCGTGTCAGCACTATATTGGTCAATTGACCAACTTATTATCAAGTTAACTTAATGGTAATCCGATCCCTTAAAATATGGTCCACACATTACATTGAACAATCTGCCCTTTTTGATTAAGTGAAAATATACCTCTGTTTCAGGCTCTTCAGTTGAGTATTGTCTAATGCAATCATGTTCTTCTGGTGTAAAACTCATTGCAACTGGGGAATTTGGAAACCTGGGATGGAATAATTTGGCTTTGAACAAGGTTTAAATTATAACCCCTTTTTAGGTTCTTCATCTAGCTGTAATTCAAGGCTGTCCCGGGTGAAAATTTCATTAAAACTTTGCTATCTAGACTGCATACAAATCCTGGGTCTTCATAGATATATCTATGAATAATACATCTTCAACCCAAGCAACAATGTTGAATGCTAAACCTTCCAAAACTCTTGAATAGCTCTCTAGAATTGCTTGCCCCACATCCTACATAAAGCGAAAATATGGATTTTTTAACCATTATATCATTATATGTTTAGTCTTTAGCACATTAGTACCTTCATATGGAAATGTTGAACTTACCCTATTGTATTGGATTTTGCTCGTGTCCAATGTTGTTTGTGAAAGTTCAGGATATCTTTGCTTCAAGGAAAACAGCAAACTATCTGCTCTTTCTGCTAAGAAGGCGTTTTTGTCACTTCGGTCAATGTCAGACATGAGATCCTTTACCAAGTTCCATGATGATTTTGAGTGATTCAAGCATGCTTTACGCCTCCATGTATACATGGAAGCCTCAACTTGGTCTGCTAGCTCAAGTGCTTCGTGTTCCGAGCTTATATTCAGACTGTTTAGAAGATGATCTGGGGAAAATTTGTCCATGGAACATTGCCACATGTAGCGGTATATTGCATCTCCAACACTTACTTTTCCACTCTAAAAACATCATTGCCCACAAAAAAAAAAGTGTTAGCTAATCTACATTAAGAGTAACGCCTTACAGTCTCACTTTTCAGTCCTAGCCAAACACAGCCCACCCAAACAGTCATGACTGAAACTACTATTGAGAGTAGCGTGAGAGCTTATATACATATTAAATTAACCCAGATGTTCTGATGTGGAATTGGGTGTTACACATTGTGTATGTAGGACGAGAAAGTAGGACTTGTAAGTCATTTTCGTTATGTTTATTATTACAAAACCCCCTAGTGTTTCAAGAAATAGAAAATGAAACTAGTGAGATTTCTAACCTTGGGAAGAGATGCCATATATGTGTCTGGAATTTCCATTTCAGCAAGAATGCTACTATTGATTGCCATTGCTGCTTTATGAATTTGATTGGCGCGACTGCGCTTGTTTCTCAAATGCTTCCTTGATTTCTCAGAAAGGCCACAGGGAGGAACACAAGGAACCGGTAACCACCACTTTTCCTCTATTCGCTGAGGCTGAGGAATAATCTTCCGAAAGGATTTTGAACGCGTTGAATTTCCTGATATGCTCCCTTGTTCCGCATACCAAAATTCTGTGTCCTGGAAACTCTCCAATACATCCTGTAAAACAAAATTCTTTCCTCTTCAGCTACCACCCTAAAGCCCCCATTTGTTTCACCTCAGAACACAAATTTCCCTCATATTTTCTCACCTTGAAAATCTTTTTTTCTTGTTAGAAATTTCTCAAGATTAGTAAAGAAATCACAGAAAGGAAAACTTAAATGTTGTGTAAAACAGAAAAATCCTCCCTTGCTATTCCTGAAATCTTTTTTTTTTCTTTCTAAAATTCATTCAAAATTTCTTTTCCATTCCCTCAATAAATCCCACAAAGCAAACAGCATAATAGCCAAAAACAGAGCCTGCTCTGTTATGAAACAGAATATAATTTTTAGCAGATAGAGCAGCTAGTCTTACTAGCAGCATTGCATCAAGCTTTTTCAATGCAGGAAGATTGATGTAAATATCGGATCTCGGTCTGTTTGTCATCACCTGAATAAAATTGTTGCGTTTTGTTACGACCACCAAAGAAAATTAAACTAAAAAACACTTCTTAATATTTGTCGAAAAGTTGTTACCTCAACAGCCGTTCCATCTTTTAAATTATGCGACGCAGGGATAAACTCTACTATATAATCACATATGGAAAGGAGACAATTCATCTCCCTCTTCCACATCAATTGCTTCTCAAGATGCAGGGGCTCTAATCTCAAATGTTGACCAAAAACAGAAGCTAAAGAAAACAACAACATATGAATAGTGAGATAAAATCACAAAGAAAATATTGTCAATTCACTTGAAAAGAAATTAAAAGTTTGTTTGGAAAGTTTACCATAGAGATTTGTTATGGCATTAGAGACTGTGACTGCTGTGCTAACACCTTTACCATTCCCTGACATATCCTCACCCAACAATAGCTTTGAAAATCTTTCCTTCATCATTTTGAGTTCTGTCAACATTTCAAGTCAATTAAAAACATAATTACATAGCCTAAAATTCATTTGGGGTATTGTCTAGAAGAGGCATGCCATACATTTTATTTTTTTTACTTTTTCAAGGAGATTGGAGAAGGACTGCTGCAATTTGAAACTAGTGAGACTCAAATCACACCATCTAGCATAGATATGATACAGGCCTAACCTTGAATGATATTTTCATTTGACTTTCACACACTTTACGAAAACATGTTCAAAGTATGTTTCTAATGGACCCCACTTCTACAGTCTTTATTTGAAGTATTAATAAAATTAGAGACTAGAAAAATAGCATGGATGCAACTCTTTTTTTTCTTATACAATCGTATAGGAAAATTTTGCACCTGGTGGAACAAAACAAGTTCAACAAAGCATGGTATTTTTCTGGGATTTCTTCTGGTTCCCCATCTTTATTGTTGAATAACTTAGAAGCCATAACCGCATAATGTTAGGACATTGCATGAAGGACAGGAGGACATCTACCCTGATACTCAAACATTGTTTTATGAATGACAATCAAGAAATTATAGTTCATCACAAGAGAAAAAACAAGAACTCACCTAAATCTACTGGCTCTTGATTATCAGCATAATCGACCTTGTCTTGTTTGTTCTGCCTCATTCCTAGTCTGCTGAGGGCAGCCTGACGAGGAGATTTCATGGCTGGCCAGCACACAGGAGAAGGCGTCTCGGAACAGCTACTGTCATCTGTGTGTTCTGAGAATGCTGAGGCCTCTGAGTATGTTCTGCTGTACATGAAAGAAATGCTACTAATTGTCGAATAAACAGTTGATTTTGTGGGTGAATTATCTGTTTGATCCACAGAAGAAGATGAAGGCAGATAACCCAAATCATAACTTTCATCGGAATCCGGTGTAGATTCCATTTTTAAGCCTTTTCCTCTCTATAGAACTTGTTGCTCAAATCTGCAAATGATCATACAACTTATGTGCATAAATACTCAAGATTTTGAATTACCCGGAAAAAAATATTAAAATTTGTAGAGTATGTTCACTAGATTGAAAAGCATGAGGTTTCTTTATATGGACAAAAAGAAAAAGAAATCCATGAAATGTCATTGTTATCTATCAGCTTTTGAATAATTCACTGAAAATGCAGCAAAGCTAATTAATTCTTTATGATAAATTGGAAAATTTAAAGCCAAAAGGAATTATAACTATTCTTTATGATGCTTACCTTTGAATTTGAACAGTTTGAAACAGTTCCCTCCTTAAATACTTGTCACCTCTTTTTCTTCATCTGAAAACAACACTTTACTATCCAGATGAGACAACTTTTTTGGGACAACCCCTCTCAAAACAACACTTTACTTTCCAAATGAGAAGACTTTTTTGGGACAGCCCCCTTATCAGTTATCACCACCATGATCATGACATCAACAAGATATATCAGCCGTTGAATCAAAATTCATGAAAACCCAATTGTAAAAAGAGTTTCATTTCACCATTGAAATCAAGATTGCTAGAACTTGATAAGAAAATGAATGATGGTTTTGATTGAAATACGTATAATGAGTCAATGGGACACATAATATATAAATGAGTTAAGGTGGGGTGGTGGGATTATATTAGCATTGACAAATATTGTTTTTCTCATTCCTTTTAGGATATTTGTATTTATATTAGAATAAAAAAAAATTAAAATTTATTTTTTTGGGCACTATGGCAGTGCTAGACGTGCGTGCCACTTTAAAGAGTGGAATTTTCTTTCTTTATATATGGATAATGTGTATGACTGGAGTTGACAATTTTATTTATTTATATATATCTTGAAGGGAGGGGAATTGACAATTAGAATTGGAGAAATAATTTATCATAATAACCAAGTTCATGTACCTGCTGGCTGATATAAGAAATGTATATTGATGATGACCTAGCCTAGGGGAGGAGTTATGTAGGTTTATGTTCGTTCGTACCTGCACAAACGCTCTCGCTGTGTATACATGGATTGCAAATATCGGCGAATAGGACAAAGAATTAAGTTTTTATTACAATACTTTTGGAGCTAATAACGTGAAAGAAAATACTTATAGCGTCAACAACTCTTCACAAGTTTTTATACCAATTCGAGAATACAACGCCTGAACTTTTGGACGCAATGATAAAAATTATGGATGAAATTCAATTAGATTTGAATTTCAAGACAAAACAAACGAGTATATAATCATATTTTACAAGATTACCCTATATATATTTGTAATTTTAAAAAAATATTAATTTATGATTTTGATGGGACCATATATTTATATAAGGATTTTTAAAAAAATTAATATTTTATTAATTTATCGAAATTATTAATTTATCTCATTAGCCCAAATTAAAATAAAAAAAATATTATTTTAAAGATATTATTAATTTATCGAGTCTCTGTATTTTGTTAGTGGATATAAGAAATACTCAAGATATTTTAAATGTGGACCATTTATTTAAAATGGAGAGGAGTCTTGTACCCAAGGGCTCTGTAGAACCAAAAGTCTATAACATATTAGTTGCGTTGGTATAAATAATGAGTTGCAAAAATATTCTTACAGCAATACAACTTATATCCTAATCCTACCGTCAGGATAAATGGATACAACTTATATTCTCATACCGATACAACTTATTTCCCGCCGGAGACCCGCTGTTAGGGACGGAATGAATCAGAACTTCAAATTTGCCCCCGTCCCATTGTCATTCTTACATTTTAACACACATCATTTCCTTTACCCAAAACTACATTTTACACTCAAAATATCTTAAAATTTGCAGTCTCAGTTCTTTTCATTATTTGAATATTGTGTCATCTGTAAACATGAAACAGCCGCCCCACTTTCCCTCACATATTAAGCTTACTTGTTAATCCAATGGTGGGTGACCCACGTTTTTACGTTTTATCTCTCTCAAAATTCATCATTAAATATTCTTTTTTAAGTTGTTGATTGGTTGTTCTTGTTCTAGTATATGAGTTGCAGTTTAGGTGTTCGACTAAAAGACACAAAGAAGACAGGAAAGGAAATGTACCTCATATCATACATGGTAACCATTCTCCTGATATTTTTCTTTCCTAAATGTATTAATTTGGTGGTATTTGTTTTGTTTGGAACTCTAAATTTGTGAGGGATAAAGGAAAAATATAGGAAATTGAAGAATTAAAAATTAGACAAGAAATGTTTTAAAAATTTCCATCCATTACAGGTAAGTATGAAAATTTGGGTTTGTAATTGAAAGGGGTTTTTCTTTTTCTTTTTTTTTTTCCATTTGTCCATTTGCCCTGTTGAAAGGGGTTTGTGGTATTTTTGTCGTTTTTTCAATCCGACAATAATTCCGTTGTGGGGTCCACCAATGATTGTGCCATTGTACGAATATTTTCTGTTAAAACGAATCCCTTGTTGTAATGCTTAGCTACTCTTCGTTGATAAGCTGTCAGTTTGACCAAAGCCACTTCCTATCCAAAATACATGGCAATTTGATTACTCCTTCCATTCCTTAATATAGATCGTTTTAGAGAAATATTTTTGTTCCTTAATATAAGTTGTTTGAGAATTTTAGGTAAGCATTAATTGTTTAGTTTTCAATATTACCCAAAGTATTAAATGTAACTTTGGTTCTCTCACTATTTTTATCCAATAAATAACAATCTCTTATTCCAATACAAAGGAAATATAGACAATTGATATTATAGTTAATGCTATACAATCATTACCTTAATATTTGTGCACAATCCTAAAACGACTTATATTAAGGAACGGATGGAGTATTATACAATTTATGTAGATGTGTGCTTGGCTAAAGAGGTTTGAAAATGTGGATGAAGGCATCAAATTACATTTAATGTAAAATATTGTTTGTTTCTTGATTATGGTGTCATTCTTGCAGGCAGAAAACTTCTTTTTCACTTGCTTTTCCCACAATCAGGATATGTTGGTATGCCCAGTTATTAGCTACAAAGTATGCTCGGTTTTAAGGTATCTTCTACCATATCTTTGTTAACTTTGCTGCATCAAAGTCAAAAGAGTGCAAATAGCTCACAATGCAAAAATCTTGATATATATTTGTATCATTTGCAACTGTGGTTGGTTTAGTAACTAAAGAGCAATGATAAGACGTTTGCACATGGTGTTAATTTTTAAAGTTTTATACACATTTCCATGTCACATTGCTTGAATCTGTTAGTCTAATGTGCTATTACTACCTACTCATTTGCTGCATTGTAAAATGAGCTTGTATATAGGAACCAAAATCTTAGTCTTCTTAGGTGGAAATTGATATAAAATGCTTCTGCAATAAATTTGGCAAAACAAATTTTATGTGCCATTAAAGCATGTGAAAGTGAAGTTATTGAGTCAACAGTCAACATCACTGAGGCCAGCAAAGCGTCTCCAATTGTAAGATCAGAATCTAGATAACGCTGATGAGAATCGATTAAAATCACGTTCTTGTCAAAAGTACTATGTTGCAAAAAAGAAGACCAATCCTTCAAAATGAAAATGGTTTTATAGGTATCTACAACGTATTCAGTTAATACATAATGCAAATTTGAGTCTGGGCTTGTGGGAGCTTTAAAGATCTTTGGTTTGTGTTAGAAGCTTCGTAACCTCAAAAACAAACCCAGGAACTCGACTTGCATATTCAAGGCTTCTTGAATCCATCATCAAAAGAGAAGTACTAGAGACTTCCCCTTGACTTTCATACCTCAAATCCTAGAATTGATGTAAATGCCAGTGTGTAGAGAGAGAAATTTTAAGAGAGAGTGTTTGCGACTACTATGTGGCTGATTATGCAAGAAACATATAGTTATTATTATCTTATATTTTATAGATTCATATTTTAGGTTATAAGGGCTTAATAAATTAAATTTTAGTATAATCTCGTAACCTTGTGGATATACCCCAATGTATTGGACCATGGGCTCCTCTCCAAGTTAACACTGCCAGTGTCGTACAATATTAATAACAATTATTTCAGGTAAAAAAGTCCATTGGAAACCATAAATTTAGCCGTTTGTTTCAAAACTAGACAACAACTTTTATCTCAAACTAGTTGGGTTAGGGTGAAAAATGAATTCTGTATGTAAGCATCTAGGAAGAAAGGCAAGGTGAACTGTCCATCTAAAAAACGACAAGAAACGGTGATCAATAATATTTAACATGGACAATTCGATATATTCCATGTTGGAAAAAGGTCAATTTAAATATTAAAGAACCTCTATATTTAATATCAATTGAAGGAATGAGCTCAAACATGTAACTTGCTTTGTCGTACATTTCACTCAATCGAAAAGCTAAAAGCTAAAGAGTGTAGACCTGACAGTGGAAACACGTCTAGTTGATTACTTTTCCCGGTTACATAATGGGTTAAGTTGATTGACGTTAGCAACGTGTTCAACTGATCTTTCTAAATTTAATTAGCGATGAAAAAAGTGGTTGAAAGGGAGTATGTGCCTTCCATGTGTCCTTTTTTGGGTATGTAAAGTGACAGTACCCCACCTCCAACTTAAGAAACCCACTTTTCATGCAAATAAACATAATCTATACAAAATTTGTTTATTTTTATTAGTAGAAAGATTGAGTGAAGAAAATGAGAGCAATGTTAATTCAAATGGTTATGTAATGCAAAATGATCAGTTGGTTTAATTGCCAAAAAAAAAGATGATGTTTTGAAAAATTGCAAAGTACACCATATTTTTTTTCTTTGCAAATCTAAGCCTGGAGCGTACTTAATGGGGTTAATTTAATCTTATCTTCAAATTTGCCTAATTAATGAAGATATTGCAAAGTTTCAAAATGCGAATTTTTGATAGTACAAAGAGTGTATAATGCGATACATTATTAAGTTCAAGGTCTAAAATTATATAAATGTTTAACTTGATCCAATTAAGTGTGCTTCAAGATCCAATTTGCAATGAAAAGTATATTAAGGTTTAAATGACCGTTTTACAAAAATATTAGGGTTTTGTTTACATTATCCTATATAGATTGATCAAGCAACCATAAATTTAGATATATTGTGGGTCATTTCCTTGTTGTGTTGTAATGATAAATTGATAATCAATTGTTCACATCTATGGCATTGATCAATGTGTACCCACTAAACATTCAACAAAAGTAAAATAAAAATAAAATTCATTAAGGTCTAACAATTTTTTTAGAACTCAATGTTGGTATTTTGAACATTCCATTGTTTGGTCTATACTTTTGCTTTTAGCTTTCCAATTGATAGATTCACAAAAGAAAGGTGTTACCTCATATTTCAATTGATGTTAAGTAGGGGTGTGCAAATTGATCAGTACATGTAAATTCCCAAAACTGGCTATACCGAACCGGCGAATTCGGTGAATTTCTTAACCGGTTCAGTACCTATAAATATAGACACAACTGGAACGGGAACACTATCTAGTTTTTTATGGTTCAGTAAAATACCGGACCGTACCGAATTATCGATCTAGGTATATATATATGTCATATATATATTATCTTAGTGGTAGAGAAAGTTCAAATCAAATCTCAAATCTAGAGAAAGTTATATTAAAAGATGAAATCAAATCTCATACCTCTACACTCATCTGCATATGCATGTCTATTGTTCATACCTAACTTCCTAATCTCCAATAGCGATCATCATCTTCAAGACTTCGGCGTTGATTCCACGAATCTGCCTTCAAATTTAAATTTCTAAAGATATACCTCTCTCTAGAAGGTATTAGGATTTTGATTAATAAATATTTGAAAATGATAGAGTTGAAAGTTCGTGAAGGAGAGTTTCATTTTTATTTTTTATATTTTCAAATGATGAAAAGGATGACTACTGATAACATGTGTTGGATATCATTTGTAGCTAATTTTTCTTGTTGGGTTTTGCTATGGGATACCTATAACATTCGTTGGGCCTTACTGATTAGTGAGCTAGTATAAATAAATGAGACTGAAAGTTTTTGAAAAGAAATATAATAAATAAATAAACTGGGACGTACTGAACCTTTCCGGGATACCGTTAATTCGATACTAGTATCGGTATTTATTTTAAAGCAAAATCAATATTGGCTGGTTCGGTACGGTTTTTTACCGATCACCCCTAATGTTAAGAGTGGAGTTCTTTATTGATTGATCTTTTCGGCCTTTAAAATATGCTAATTTTATCCATTTTGAATTGGATTGGTTGGTGTTTGTGCCATTTTTGAGATGTTAAGTGTCATAAAGTGTGTATTTTTTATGGATTCGGAAACCTTTTGAGCAAAAGGGGACAATTTTGTGGTTGTTTTTAGATTACTTATTGATAGTTCAATTTTATTTGGATCTTAGCCCATGGTTTGCTCATTTTGGGTTGGATCCTGATCAGTTTAGGCGATGCACTCATTGTTAAATGAACTCCTCAAGCCTTTAATAGGTTTGAGCTAAAAGACAAGTCTATTTAGTATAATGCTATATAACAAAGGTTTCTTTCTGATCTCTCAATCGGTGCAGAAGTCACAAACATATTCCCTCTCTACACCTTTTCTCGGTTGACAAAGAACCCTTGATTTGTGTGGAAATCAATGGGAATACCTTGTTAGCCTTCTTCTTCGACAGGGGAAGGAGTGAATACAGTGGAAATTGAAAGAGAAGCAAATTAGATGTTTCAATAAGCCTAATATTCAAGTCTAGATCTTTGAATCGTGCCAAGGATTCGAAGCTCATAACACAAGCCAAAGATAAAAAATATCTCAATCTCCGTCCTAGATTTACATATGGTATGCCTAATTTCATACTAGATAGCTAAAGTTACAATTTTGTGTTGAAGGATTGGTATCTTCTTTTTTCGCAACATAGTATTCCATAAAAGGACATGATTTTATGCATTCTCATCAAAGTTATCTGGTTTAGATCTTATAGTTCATGAATTTTTCTAGATTCAATGATGCCTATTGTTGATATTTTGGTTTCAATATGTTTTTACTTTTCATTATTTCAGGTGGATTCACATGTCTAAACTTCTTTAATTTGCATGTACTAATATTTTTCTTATACCTCTGGCTCTTGGATTGGAGAAGTTTATCTAACTTGAGAACTTTGTAAAATAAGAACTTTGTGAAATTATGAATGTTCAAATTAATGAAGTGGAAACAATTTTTTCTTCCCTTGTAAACTTTGTTCTATGATATGTTGTCTATAACAAAGAGATTTCATTTGTTTATATTCACAAACAGATAGATTAAAAATTTCCATTCATGAAAAGATTTCATAATTCTTGCCTCAAGTGTCTTTTAAATTCTTTGATTGAAAAGTGGAAAATATTTAGGGACAATAATTAAGTTTTTGTTAATGATCTGTACTATAGTTTCAATTCCCTAATAATGAGTTGTTTGGGTTTTAATTGTATCCTGGAGGAGTGCTGCCTCAAGGGAACTTGTCAAGCATTTAATTTCACATCGTTGTCATTGGAAATTCTTAAGCAATTAAAATAAGTACACAACATTGAATGCACTCTAACTAATTCTCGTAACAACACTTTCTAAAATTAACATCAATAAATTCATTTTTCACAAGTTCTAATAATAATAAATTGTCGAAAAAGAAAAAGTTTGCAACCACATCTTTTTTCTGAACTTTCTTGTTATCTTTTTCACCCACTTTTTCAGCTTGCTCAGGTATCAACTTCAACTCATCAGGATTAAACCATTGAGATTTATTTGTAACTTTACTATAATACTATTTCTACTCTCTGTTTACAAACGGCAGAAGCTTTTAGACCTGTCTAAAAGTGTCGATAATTCAATTACTTCTCCTAGCAAGAATGCTTTGTAACCATGCCACCAGCTTCAAACTCTCGCTAATGGATTGCTAGAGTGTCATTCAAAGTTCCTATAGTCCACTATACCCAATTTTCAGTTAGTATAGACAGCCAGACTTTTATTTACCAAGGGGGGTTTCCTATTTCTATTTCTTTTTCTACTTAACTTTTAATTTCATTTTCCTTTCCTTTCCCTCGCTCTTTCTGGATTCCTAATGGATAGCTAGAGTGTAATTCCTGAGCAAATAATGGCCCAATGATTCTATGTTTCTACGTCCAGTTGACCTTTACTTTTCCTATCCAAATCTTTGGCGGTTTGATTAATACACAATCGATGTACTTGTGTGCTTGGCTAAAGTGGTTCTTAAATGTTGTTGCAAGCATGAAATTACATTTATGTAAATTCTTTGCTGTTTGTTGATTGTGATATCATTGTTACAGGCATAAACTTACTCTTTCACTTGCTATTTCAACATCAAAATATCTTGGATCTGCCCTGTACAAGGTATGCCTAATTTTAAGTTTTAAGTATCTTCTGCTGTAACACTGCTAACTTTCAGAGATTGCAAATTGTTTGGAATGCATAGCTCTTGTGGTGATTTCATGACTGAAGTACCATGCTAGGATTATGTATTCATCCGGTGGCAAATCTTTAATGTTTACCAATGATGCTTCTGCTGATAGTTATACATTTTTAATTTTTTCCATATCACATTTTTTAAATTTAGTAGTCTAATTTAGTATTACTTTTATTCTTATGCTGTATTGTAGAACAAGCTTGTTTTCTGGGACCAACATCTTCCTATTCCCATGTTGTAACTTATAAGATGTTTCTGCTACAAATTGGCAGCATTTTTTTTATATAAAAAAAAAATTACGCCAATGATTTTGGGGTTAAAATTTTCTCGTTCCATTTAGTTTAGGTTTCCATATTTTTCTGATCTATAACTTCGTTATAAGTGTGTTATGATGCCCTTCCTTTTTTATTTTTGCAAGGAAAGAGCAAGCGATGGCTTCATGCAGTACCAGCAAGAAAAGGAGACGTAATACTACGAAAGATAAATCATCAACAATACCATCATCAGCTGCTGCTGAAGAGATTGGTTACAATAATTACATCTTGACAGAAATATTTAGGCGTTTGCCTGCCAAACCTCTATTCAGGTTCAAAATGGTATCCAAAAGTTGGCATGATCTCATCTCAAATACTGATTGGTCTGTACTTTGGAAACCAAAGCCTATCTCTGGACTTTACATGTGCAAATACGCTCGTGAATATAATCGCAACATCAAGTTCCATTTCATTCCCCTCGATGGTGACCGTCAATCTAAGCCACTCGAGAGATCACTAGCGTTCATCAAAGCCCCTGTTCAGATTCTACAATCTTGCAATGGTTTATTTCTCTGTTGTTCTCCAGAGGCCACAGCGTTGGATCAAGGAAAGAGTATTTATTACATTTGTAATCCTGTTACCAAGCATTTCACTACGCTTCCTAGGCCACATGGTCACCCTGTAGAGGGAACTATTCGCTGCATAAATTTGGCCGTCGACTTTTCTAAGTCACTCGAGTACAAAGTTGTTGCCGTCAGTTTCCATTCTGGTCGAGTTCCAGTTAGTAGAAATCAGGTTGAAGTATATTCTTCCAAGAGCAGGACTTGGAAATTCTCCAGGGGAACTTTTGAAGCTGAGAGCCACGAAATCGACTATGAAAGTGGGGCGTACTGGAAGTCGGCTCTTCACTGGCCAAGCTTCAGCTCAGAGACAGCGCCATATTTTAATGTAGACAAAGAATGTTTAGGAGTGATGCCAATGCCCCCATTTCAAGCTAGTAATGGATTGAGGTCCTTCTCGTACTTTGGGGAATCCAATGGACATTTGCTTCTTATCGACTTTGATTGCGGCAGAAGAGTTTCACAATTTTCCGTCTTTGAGATGAAAGACGACTACTCTGAGTGGTTTGTCAAGTACCGTGTTAACCTTTATGCAGTTGAAGCCGGATTGCCAAAGGCAGATCATCATTATTCAGTTGGTCCCTATTTTGAATTTGACAGTGTGGATGTGCTATCGCTTGTTCGCAGAGAAGACGACGACCAATCATTCATGGTGCTCCACAAAAATGGTATCTGCATCGCCTATAACTTGATCATGGGAATTTCTACCAAGCTTTGTGATTTACCACTCCGAAGAGGAGATTCTATGGAACTGATGCTCAAAGGATGGAGACTTGTTCATCATTTCATTGAGACCCCATTTTGGGTTTGAGAATATTCACCTGGACCGACCTTTATGATGCATATATTATATTATATTATATTACTAGTTGTGTCCCGTATCTCCGGCACTAGACACTACATGAACAGTGAGATTTATCCCAAACCTTGGACGGCAGAAAATTCAAAATCAATTCTATTTTATTAAATA
Source organism: Panax notoginseng (assembly GCA_016801055.1). Taxonomy (NCBI): domain Eukaryota; kingdom Viridiplantae; phylum Streptophyta; class Magnoliopsida; order Apiales; family Araliaceae; genus Panax; species Panax notoginseng. The sequence continues at coordinate 197,676,671 of CM029019.1, read as the reverse complement.
GATATATACATGTCATGTCCTGTGCATTCAAATTTAAATAAATATTTATTTAATAACACCTTGAATTATTATCCTTCTCGTGTTGATGTTCATGCATGTACATACGTCGCGATTATAATTCGACCGATCGAGAATTTTTACAGAATTCAACAGTTTTTATCATTTAAAGAATACATTTGAAAGTTAAAAAAGGTTTCAAATAATTATTAAGTCAACTCTCCTCCAGCTTTATAAAAAAAAAAAAAATAGATAGATAGATAAAATGTAAAAATTTTATAGAAAAATATAATAGAACTACCAGAATTTAAAAGAAAACTTTAACATGTTTTTTTAAATATATATTTTTTTCTTATTGGTGAATTTATTTCTAAATGTTCTTATTTGAAAATAAAATATAATGCTAAAACCACTTTTGTTGTGTAATGACACTTTTATCCTTGGGGAGTAGGGCTTCTACTATTGTAGGGTGCAGATATGGGATTTATAAATGGGCCCATTTACAAATTTTACAACCAAACGGGGTCCTACACAAAATCTTCATAATTTTCGAGAAATTACTTTCACTCTCCGGATCGCCCTCTAGGGTTTCAAGTTTTGAGTTCGACTGATTTTTGTAGGTTTTCTGCAAAAATAATCACATAGGTTATTAGTAAGCTAGCTAGAGTTGTTGTTGCTAATCAAAAATTGCTTCTTTTTGTTTGCAGTTCAGGTGTTCGATAGAATTCCATAAAGATGGAAGAACTGAAGGAGTGTACCTCATCTACGGTAAGTAGTACTGCTTAACCCTTCTTCCGCAATTCAATTATATTTTTCTATGTAAATCCCAGGTGAAAAAGAATACTATATTGATAAATCTCTAACAATCTCTTACCTTTTTTTCCGTTTATTTGTTCTTTTTATTCCCTTGCTCTTGAATTCCAATCATACATATTTTTGACTAAATTTTCTATGTTCTCTACCCAGTTTTACTTTTTCTGCTCTTATCCAAATCCATGGAAATTTGAATAGTCTGCAATCTGTGTACATGCGTGCTTTGCTAAAGATGTTTGAAAAACTCTACAAGTTTAGAACTCTTCTTTTATCATAATGTGGTGGTGAAAAAAAAATTGTTTGGATGCAAAGTGAGGGGATGGATTCTTTTTCCATCCATAAATGCTTCCCTACGTGCAACATAGTCGAAATCTTTGTTTGTTTCTGAATTAAACCGGAGAGAAGAAGATTGAAAATTTATTTTGCTGCTTCCCTATTTATATAAGTTTTTTTTTGTTTATTTCCATAGAAATCAAATACAAAGAATCAGGGAGGAATGAATTCATGCATGAGAAGACCGACTGGTCAAAACAGTACTGAAGAGAAGGCAGCAAAAATACTAGTATCTTCTTCTGTGGCTGAAAAAGTTGTGGGCAATGAAGACCTCTTGACTGAGATTTTATCACGTTTGCCTACTAAGCCCTTGTTCAGGTTCAAACTTGTATCCAAAAACTGGCTCTCCTTAATCTCTAATCCACGTTTATACTTACTTTTGAAACCAAAACCGACCTCTGGTCTACTCATGAGCAAATTTATGCAAATGGATAATCCGGACTACAATGCCAATGTGTTCAATTTCATTCCACTTGATAGTGACGAGCAATGTGAGCCTGTTTCTAAGACTATGAGATCACTTGATTTCATCAAAGAACCTGTTCAAATTTTACAGTCTTGCAATGGCTTATTGCTTTGTCGCTCTCCTCGTTTCCACCCAGGTGATTTTCCAGATAGTAAATACTATATTTGTAATCCTCTTACCAAGCGATTCACTGTCCTTCCTAGGCCACCAGGTTGGAGTATAGAAGGAATGATGCGCGACATGAATTTGGCTGCTGATGTTTCTGAGCCGACTCAGTACAAAGTTGTTGCTTTCAGTCTTCTTTCTGCTAATAGAAAAATATTTCAGATTGAAATATATTCTTCGGTGACTAGAGCTTGGAGACTCATTGGAGAGACTCTTGAAGCTGATGACTTCCGTTATAACTCGAACGGTGGGGTCTTCTGGAATTCAGCTATTCTCTGGCAATCTCGATATTTTAATGTTGATAAGGAATGTACAGGTTTGATGCCAGTCCGTACCAAGGAACAAAGGTTCGGAAAATATTTTGGGGAATCTAACGGTCATTTACATCTCGTATACTTTGATTTTAGTGAAGTGTGGGGGGTTGTTGTCTTGGAGATGGAAAGCGACTACTCAAATTGGTTTGTGAAGTACAGCTTTGACCTTGAATCCGTTACAACTCAATTTCGTGGCATTCAGAGTGATCAATATGGCTTGTTGGAGGTGATTTCTCTTGTTCGTAGAGAAAATGAAGAAGAGTCATTCTTGGTGCTCTACATATTTGATGAATTCATTTCTATTAACTTTGCTAGTGGGATTTGTCAGAAGCTATGCGATTTGCAGTTGAGTGAAAGAGACATAGATGAACTTGTTACAAGAGAATGGCGAACTGTTCATCAATACATTGAGACCCCGTTTTGGGTTTGATTGGGAATTCACAGCGAAAGACAAAAAAAAAGACACTAGATTGTGAAATCTCAAGGATTGGAACTGAGAAGTTGCAAAGTTTGAGATTTTACGAGAGAACTTGAATAACTAAATTAGATTGCTTGTAATGTTTTGTAATATTTATGTGACTTGTTTGTAATTTTGACCGCGTAAGTACCATATCTATCTTGTTTGTTTTCACTGTCGTTATACATTTACTTGTGGAAATAATAAAAAGTGTTGTGGATTTAACAATTTTTAAAATTTATTATTCATGGATAAATATATGTTAGATACAACTGTTTATACTAATAATTGTGTTCATAGAATTATGAACATTATAAAAATTAAACTGTTAGAAGAAGCTGATTACGATGCCTAAATCTTTTCTTTTTTATATTAGTCGAGAAAGTTATAAAGAGTTGGTTGTACAACGCAACATTTTGTCATGTTTTTCTAAACATATTTTTTACTGAATGATAAATTTATTTCTAATATATATATATATATATATATATATATATATATATATATATATATATATACACATCAAGTTGGATCAGGTCCGGACCTTCCGGACAGGAGAAAATCCGGATCTTTTTTTTTTTTTTTTTTAAATAACTAAATTTTTTTTTAATATTTTATGGAATTGAAATTTTTTCATAATACAGTGTTTTTGGTGTGATTTGGATACGTATAACAAAACATAGTGGTACAGTCTGTAATTTCAATTCCATAATTTTTTATTTATTTTTTTTAGTTGTTTTTAAAAAAAAAGTAAAAAAAAAAAAATCCGAATTTTGGTCCGGTCCGGGAGTCCGGACCTGATCCGGACTCATATATATATATATATATATATATATATATATATATATATATATATATATATGTTGTTAATAGCATGACTAAAATGACATTCGTACTAGGCCCCGTTGTAGGAGTAAAGAATGGCCAGTTGTTCATCAATACAATACATTTAGAGCCCGTTGGTCAACGATTTATTTTAAATAGCCTGACTTAAAAATTAAAATATAAGCTGATTTAAATTGTAATTTATAAATTAAAGCGTTCAATATTAATTTAATTTATAAGTTAAAAATTAAATTAAAATAAGTTATGAAGGTGTTCGGCTCATAATGACTTATAAGTTAAAATTAAACGTAAATATATTATTAAAAATGACATTAATAAAAAGAGGGGTAAAATAAATATTATATTTGGAAATAAGTCCTTTTAAAATAGATATTATATTTGAAAATGTACAAATCATTTTAAAATAAGTTACAAATACTTGCACTTTTTTTTGACTTAAAAATTAACTTGTAAGTAAAAAAATAAGTCATTGCTAAATAGAGAAATAGTTGGTTTGACCAACTTATAAATTACTGCCCAAACAGGCTCTACGACCCCATTTTGGATTTTATCGGGCTTTAATCTCTAGAGAGCACTAAAGTTTTGCTGGTGTTATGCCTTGAACCTCGACACTTGAGCTTTGAAAAGTTATATATGATTTTCATAATATTGTTTGACTTTATGAGGAAAGGCCAAAAAAGAAAAGAAAAGAAGATAGATCCCTGTCTCTGGTTTCTGAATTGTAAAATGACGAGTGAAATGTCTACATAGATGAGTAAAATGTGTATGTTGGATTTTGAAAATATAGTTTGTGGGGTTAGCTTATTTAACCAAGAAACTATCTATGGAGATGAAAAGTTGAACATAAGAATTTGAAAATGCTTAGTATGAAGTTAATTTTGGTCAATTGACCAATAATATAGGGTTGACACTTTAACCGGAAGGTAATTTCTCTCTCTGCATGTCAGCATTGTATTGATCAATTGACCAATTTATATAAAAGTAACAACCATCAAGTAGCCATGAGATAGATCACTACTACTTGATGAACACCAGTTTGTTCAAATAGTACAATCTTGCAATGCCTTAATCCTCTGTTCCAACATCATCAAGGGCACAAAAACATTAGCATTGATGGTAATACCAATGCCTTCACTTAATGGTAATGCAAAAAGGAGGAACATTATATACTTTGGGGTGTCAGAGTTGATTATCAAAATTGGATGTATTAGAGATGAAAAAATATAACTCTAAGTGGTTTGTCAAGTACATTGTTAATCTTGATGCTATTAAATAATGCCATATCACGGAGTTTATTCCAAAGCATTCGACTTCCATGTGCTTTCTCTTGTTCGTAGAGAATATGGAGAGAGGTCCGTCTTGATGTTGAACCTAGAAGGACACCGAAAGCAATCTCATATCAATTTGAACACACTTCTGCCGTTTATCTATAACACATGGGTTAAAACCAAATGGCCAAGTATTGGGGCCTAAGCACAATTTGAATGAATTTCCTACCAACATATAATGCAATCATCATACATGAAAAATATAAGACCTGGAAGACCTTTTGATTCTAAAAATGTCATGAACATTTAACTAGTAGTCCCTGCATCTCTACAATATCTCTAAAATAGGATAAAGTAATTACCCTTTTGTGAAACTATACAAGGCATCCATTATACAATGAAATTATTCCCAGAAAAGGGAATGAAATGAATGAAGGAATGACAGTTTTATAAGGCTAAAGTATGAAGTTAAAAACTAATACATGCAGGTATACATAATATTACCTATGGCTTCAGTACCATGTGGCCGGAATCATCTGTATCAAAAAGCCGCCCAGCTAATTCACTCCAGCATTCTCGCCGCTGCTTGGATGATAGCAAAGATGTTTCCCCGAGGGATGTGTCAGAATCCTTGCCTTTCTCACTTTCAAGGAAGGTTCCGTATTCGGAAGGCAAGTACGCATGTGGAACATCTAATGCAGCAGCCCTCCGTAATGCCTCTCTGTGCTCCTCACTATGTTCTTTTGCTAGGTATGAACTCCTCTCCATCCTTTGTTTTGCCGGAATATCCATAATCCGATCTTTTTCCAACATTAACTGCAATAAGATAGAAAATTTGTTTCAATCTCACTGCTTGTGACTCTTCAATTTTGGTATAGATAACATCAGAGTCGATTTAGGCATTATTATCATTTGAAACGAACTAGTATCATCAACTATAAAAATCAATGGATCATGAAAGTAGATGTGGGAAACTTAATTAAGCCAGCTAGTCATTTTTTCTTTTCTCTTTTCTAAAATAAATAAATAATTATTATATCTTTGGATCTTTATCTTAATTCATGTGAATAAAATTACTATCCTTACTGGTGGAATGAAAAATTGACTATAATGTCGTTCTCATGATTATACTCCATTGCTAACAAAAAGTTTGAAACTTTATTACCAAAACAAAAAGCTCAAAACTTACATCAACTGCCCTTTGGGATTCTCTCTCTATTAAAATGATAGCATGGTCAGACAATATATTGCACGAAAGAGCTATGTGCTCAAACCTCCCACCCACAGGTACCGCTGTCCTCACAACTGGGGGGATGGTCCCACACCTGCACCAGAAATGGAAAATACATCACCTGAGGCATGAGTTCTTGCAATATCAAAACGAAAATGAAGTCTCAAAATGCAATACAATTGGAACACAAGTTCATCTTGTGGTTTCTTAACCAAATTCAAAAGTTATCTTCCTTTTGCTGATTCTAATTCAACTGCAGTTGGATATTAAAGTCACAATTCCGAAGAGTAACTGGTTTGATCCGTCTGCTGCATACAACCGACATTATTTCAGCAGCCTCAGGACCCCTTTATGGCTGGCATTGTAACACCCCAGTCCCACATCGAAAGATAGGAGAAAAATTTGTCTACTTATAAGGAAATAAGTTACTACCAATAATACTTTCAAATATGACCTTTTGGGTGAGCCTGTGGTGGGCTACAATGACCCAAGAAGATACTATTGGGCCAGTAGTTTGAGGCCTTATTTTGATGGATTTGATTCGATTCGAACTTAGGATTTGACCCGAGATTTGTTCCGGACTCGGAATTTGATCCGGGTTGTTGTATATGGTATCAGAGCTGGTATCAAAGCTCGGGTCGGCTCATCCGATCGGGTTGCCAGAGGTGGGGACACGAAAGCTGGTGGTATTATCCCACAATGGAGAGATGGAGGTCCGGAAGTGGGGACACGAAGCCAGCCAGTATTATCCCACAATGGCTAGAGAGGCAAAAGATCTTTGGGCCGTGTGTGTAATCGGTTCTGACGGGGACGTCAAAAATTTAAGTGGGGGAATTTGTAACACCCAAGTCCCACATCGAAAGATAGGAAAAAAATTTGTCTACTTGTAAGAAAATAAGTTACTACCAATAGTACATTCAAGTCAAGACCTTTTGGGTGAGCCTGTGGTGGCCTACGATGACCCAAGAAGATACTATTGGGCCAGTAGTTTGAGGCCTTATTTTGATGAATTTGATTCGATTCGATTCGATTCGGACTTAGGATTTGACCCGAGATTTGTTATGGACTCGGGATTTAACCCGGGTTGCTGCAGGCATGGCATATTATCAGTCAATAGATACGCTTAAGTTGCATAATGGAAACGCTTTTTCTCTCCTTATTTAACTATATATCTCTAAATCTCCCCTCATGCAAACCCTTCTCTGTTTGGCAATGTTTGATTACAGCTGGCTCTCCAAAAGCCTTACTAAGCAACCTCCCTCATTCAATCAAAATAAAAACTGAACTTGATATGAGAATAACGATTATATACCTGAAAGGTTTTCTTACGAGGATGTGATAGAGGCGACCAGGTGCATATAGCCGCCTTGGATCTTTAAGCCTCTTCTCCTCCGAAGTACATGTGTCCTTCAAGCACATTGCACATAGTAAACACGGAAAACTGTCCAAGGTAAACATGCATTGTTACAATGTGGCTAATAGTCGTAGTGCAATCTGGAATTCTGGATCTTGCATTGACTAAATGTACTACTTATGGTCAAACTAACAAATATGCAAAATGAACAAAAAGGCAAAAAAAAAGCCTTTAATTAAATAACTAGTAGGAGATTGACTTAGCATGCCTCTCCCGTATATTGGAACAGAAGATCTACCTTTGAAAGATATTTTTTAAAAGATTTCAATAGGTTGGTTTTTGGGTTTCGATTATGTTTATTTTATTATATTAATATGTTTATTTTATTATATTAATATGCTTATCTGTTTAAAAGTGATAAGAAAATTAATTTAGTAAATCAATCATGCTCAAAATAACTTAATTTGCTAAACTTAATTAGGATAAAAATAGTTTAGATTTATTTTTGTGCAAATAAAATTATGTCGACGATTATAGAAATTGAATAAAAGATGAGTTAATTATTTGTTTTTTATCACCCCAAAAAAAAAAAGAAGAAAATGAAGAAAAAAAGGAACCAAACCCAAACAAGTTTAAGATGTTCTGGTTTAGTTCCTCACATTTGCACTGCAGGAACCAAACCGAACTGGAATAAGTTACTGACAGTACCGAACAGGTTCTGTCAGAACCAGCCTGAATTACACCGGTTTCATCCTATTTGTATTGAGTTTCAATCCCTTCCATGCAGATTCATCATCAAATTTGAGTCCTTATTAACAGAGTTTTACTTGTCATAAAACAATTGAGCCATAAAAGAGCAAAAGACAAATTAATAAGATTTTATATATATTTTGATTTTTGAATGGCAACATTTTAAACAACATACCCATGCATTGTATTAGAACCATCAGTTAATTTTTTGAAGAAATTTATAATAGGCTGCTCTGTAGCACTGCAGTACTAGCTATAGAATCCAATAAGTATTGTGAACCCCAATTTGTCAGCAATGATATATATTACGAAGCCTACTAGCAAAGTAGAAAACTAGAAACTGAAAAGCATAATTTCACTTGTGTCCTAAAATTGTTCAATCAATTTTTAACGTATTTTAGATTAATATTCCTGGTTTTTCAGATAGTTGACCATTTATAAACCAGTGAACTCATTGAAAATATTACTGAAAGTTGACCAGGACCAGCATTCTTTTACCAGAAAAGAGACTTAAGAAGAACTTCAGAGGCTGTTGTAGTTCGAGGTAAGAAATCATCCTGGTTCATTAAATAAAAGATGTTAGAATGTAACAAAATAATTACTAGGCAGATTGAAGAGAAATTGACGGGAAAAAATGGACTAAAATTTAGGGAAATTTGATATAGTTCTTTTACAGTACGACTGCATTCTATGCAAAAAGAACCTTGTACATTCTTGGAAGGAAAGAAGTCAACAGCATGATGGAATATGTTCTTCTACTGAAAATGTAACCAACCCTCGATGTAAGAGGTTTGGTTATCGATAGAACCTTTTAAGTGAGATTTTAATGCTACGACACACCACACAATGCAATGAAATCTAAAATAGAAACAGAGAAACAAAAAGAAATACTCCCTCCGTCCCATAGTTATAGGCTGATTTTCCATTTTGGGATGTCCCAATATATAGGCTACTTACTATTTATAAAATTTAGTTGGTTCATTGTTTTACTTTTATGCCCTTATAATAAATATTCAACCACTACTCTTTTTTTAAAAAAATAATATTCAATGTCATTATTTTTATCACCATATTTAATGTTGTTGTATTCTCAATAAAACTTGAGAGTTCCAATGTAATAAGACTTCATCTTTGGTTTAAGTTCTATGGTCAATCAATGAAGTTTAGAGTTCCAATTAGATAAGTAAGGAGTAATTAATTTATTCATTAATTCCATATTGAGGGGTATATGTGGAAATTTTTTATTAAAAATTGTCATCAACTAATTTTCTTAAACTATGTGCCAAAAGAAATCAGCCTATAACTATGGGACGGAGGGAGTACATGGTTCGGCCTTTGGTCTAATTCCACAGGAAAAAGAATTGTACACAATACCGAAAAACGAGTACAACAAATGTTAAGAGAAACAGTCTGAAGCCCTAATCCCCAGTTGCACCCCATTCTCTGTCTGAGTCTTATTTTAATCCCAAGTAATACAGTCCACACCCACACCCACACACCCACATATGTGTGTGTGTGTGTATGTGTGTGTGATGGTGGATGTGTACTAGATAAACCAAACAACAATACCCTTAATGAGCACGCACGCTGAGGTATCCCATAGCAACCATGTGTATATGGCCCCAAAGAGATCAATGTTTTGTGGGGTATTGAACCAATGACTTGTGCATTGAAAGACACTTATCACTAGTATCACTAACACTTGAGCTAACAACCTTCTACGATTAATACAACATACTTCCAATTTTCTTTCCCTTTGAGTTGCCAAGATTTTACTTCTCCCTAATGGCCTGTCTGTGAGTTGTGATTTGGGGGGAAATAAAGGGATGGGAAGGGAAAGTTCTTCTTTCCAAAAAAATTGGAAGGAAAGACTTTCCCTTCGCATCCCTCCAAATTAAAACTCACAAACACGCCCCTAGTCATGACTAGAATCATATCATAGGTCCAAAGCACAAACAACACTCATAAATCAGTACCTGGTATGTCACTTGGTGTTGGTAAGTAGCATGTATGCAAAATGTATTCATACATATCCAAGTTGAGAAATGCCACAAGATTATTATGCAGTTACAAACGCATTTAAGGCATGCGCGCTATGATCACTTCATTCAAAAAGACCTTGCAAATCAGTTTGTATGCTTTTAAATTCAAGGTTTTATCCCTCTTCAAAAGGATAATGATTATTATAGCTAAATGCAAATCAAATACAAGAGGAATCCCTTGCCAAATCATATATGTATCTCATGGCATGCCATGTAAGATACATTTCAATGGATATGACATGCATGAGCAAACACAAAAGGAGTATTATATTCTCAGTTGTCTGCTCCTTTAGATATTAAACTTAGTGGAATGCAATTATATGATGAAAACAAAATAATTCAGTATTAGTTATATACTTTGGTTTCTATGGTTTAGAAGCCTGGCATTTTTGTTTATCAAAAACAAAGTTTGTCTCTAAACTGTATAATCCATTACTGTGAAGTGGGGGAACATGATTTAGTACAAAACTGATAAGTAATTTCTTGATAACACAGTTGATCATGGACATAAATGTCAAACATAGTAAGCACGATATGCAGGCAAAGACCAGAACACACAATTGCATATAATATTTTTACCTGAAGGACAACAGAATTGATCACATCTGCATATCTCACAGCTAAGTTTAGTGACATACACCTAGCAGGTGCAAATGCAAAGCATCTTATCCGTTTCCTCTCAATGTTCCCAAACTTCTCCAGATTCTTGATCACTAAAATTGTTAACAATGTCACAGCTCCAGCCCCTAGGGAATGCCCGGCAAATGTCAAGGAGTAGTTTGGATGCTTTATAACTAGTTCTCCCAGAATCTCAAACTCTGCTGCAAAAACCCACTCAGCTGCCCTCAGTAGCCCATTATGAACATACCCGCCATCAAAATATGTTTGCCCCAGTTTGTTATCAAGTAGAACCAAGTAATCACTTTCCTTAGCCATATGTAGCCCCCTAATGGCTAGGACTATGTCTGCCCTTTCGTGATCAAGGTAGATCATGTACGGAGATACCCGGCCTTCTGTTTCATCATAGTCTTTCTTTAAAACTACCCAGTCCGGATTCATTCCATACCCTCCGGGAGGAGCCCAAATGGGGTTTCTGAGATCATCTTCATAAACTGCTAGGATAAAGCGGCAGATGCGCGGTACAGGCTCGAATTCAGTAGCAGTGGCAAGACCCCAGTTCTCACTCTCACGGCCAGCAGTGTAAAGGCATTTTTTCCACACCCAACGAGCACAGGCCAAACAGTATACACATTCAAGAATAGGAAGGCAACATATAGCTGACATTGATGCCTAAAAGATAATCATCTTAATTGACAATAAGGATGACAAGTTATACAATAACAAGGCAAGAGAGACACAAAATGCGTAGTTGAAGTTCCAAGGAAAAGAGAGATCAAGCTGACTCTTCAGAAGGGAGGAAAAATAACAATTGGGTTTTTTGAGAAAACCCAAAAGAGAAGCAAATTACAGCTGATTGTTAAATCAATTAAGCTTTGCAATACTCTATGTGATTATTATCAAAAGGCTGAAATTTGAAAGAGAAAACCCCAGGGATTCAGATAGTACAACAGCTCCAGATGGGTGTTTTACAATCATTAGAAACCGGGGTCAACTAATTTTGAAGATTAGTCAGATTAATATGCAAAATTTAAGTACACCCAGCTTAAGATTTTAACTACTGTGTATGAATTTTCATCAAAAATGCAAACTTGAGCAAACCCAAAAGAGGGTTCGATCTAAATTTACTGAAGATAGAAAACAACAGAATCGTCGACCAAAAGTTGAACAAGTAGACATCATTGCAAGACAGAAAGAATATTTAAAGTGCATAGATTTTTGAAAAATAACTTGTGTAAAGTATATAAAGACCACATTTTTATGGATTAAAACATGATAAAAGAAGAATAAGAATATGAAGAAGACACTGTAATGCAAGTATTATACCTACAGGTCTGGACGAGCAAGTCATTAATACCCATGTTTTCTTCTGGGGCCCTCTTTCCCAGAATCTAGCGGATGAAATGCCTTAGATTCCCATTCCCCCAACCCCAAGGGCCAAGAAGATGTAGTTATAGATTGGGAAGATAAGAAGATTAATTTATATGTGTAGAGAAGTCTGATCACGTCTCTTATTTATCAATTAATATACTTTCTATGGTTGGATTGGATGTTGTATTTTTCTTTTTTTTTTCCTTAAAACATGTTACATTTGGGACATAGAGAAATCTTGAGAATAGGATCAAAAAAGAAACCAGAAAAACTAATTAAAAATTTGTTTGGCTATCAATATTTGCGACGGTAGCGTCTGGAGATCCAAACGCACACACTAATTTTAATATATTATATTTATAAATTAAAAAAATCACGTTTAAAATAAATTATTATTAAAAGAACAAAATTTTAAAGTGCGTTTACTTTTAAATGCCGTAAGCGTACAAACGATAAAGGTTGAGTAATCAAACATGCACTTAATTTAATTTATTAACAAACCAGCCCAAAATGGTGAGAAAGTGATAATAAGTAAGAAAATAATTATTTGATATATGGGAGAAATAGTTGAAAGTGACCAAATTACCCCCACCAGATTTCATTATTATTCTAACTCCTAGCCATCCTATATAAATATCATACAATCCCAAAACCCTAACCTGGCTTCATAGTTCCTACGGCATCGCCCTCCACTCGTGGTCGGTGAAAAAAATACATCTCGAACCCTAATTATGTTACTTCGTTCCATCTATTTTTGCTAAATACAACTTTTTTATCTTTCGTTTTATCTTTCTTTACAGATTCATCTGAGGATTTTTCTGCAAATCCGCCGTTCGTGTTGATCGGTAAGTAAGAAATTTCACTACGAATATTTTCAAGTTTTTGGATTCATTTCATGTTTTTGTTGATCGATCTAATGGGATATTCATGGAATTAATAGCCTTTTTATAGTAGTTATTTTCCATTGTAGTTTTTTTTCTGTCAAATGACTTCTAGAGTATTAGGTTTTTATTTTTACTTAGCATAATACTGGCAGATTTATTTATCGTCTGTGTAAATATAAGTTCCTGAAAGTTAAAGTGGACTTTTTACAGAAAAAGGGTAATTTAACTGATTTATTTTAGAAATTTACTCCGTTGTTTGGGTAATTTAAGAAAAAGAAAAAGAAAAAGTGTTGGGGGGGTTGCAATTTATTGGTTCTTGTTGGTTATACTTTTTAAGAGTACTGCTATGGTGACAAAAGAATCTTACATTTTACAAAACGATGTGGGAAGGTGTAATTAGTTTATGAACCATTATACATGGTTGAGCCTAGTGATAATAACCGATCATAACTAACTACATCATTTTGTATCCATCTTTTGTAACCATTTTTTGTCACCAAAGTATTGTTGGATTTTAAATGAGACGTTTGAATATTAATATTTCTCTATGAATACTGTGTTGAAGTTCTGTCCTTTATTACTGTATTGATAGTTTGACAATTTATAGTGTAATTGGGGCGAAGTAAGCAATAATTGCAAGCACCAAAGTCAAATTATCGTAGATCAAGCTCTACTTTATGGCTCTTGAGCCTTGTTCCCTCATCATTGGGGTGGGAGGCTCCTTGTTTAAGATAGTGTCTTTGTCATATTCTGTGGTGATGCAGTTTGTGCAATTACCTCTTGTGACTGAGGGGGTAAATGAATCGAGTCGAGTATTGAGTTGTTTCAGATTTGGTTCACAAAATTTATCGAGTATAAAATAAAGTTTGATTGAGGCTCATTTAGCTACCGAGTCGAGCATGTTCTCGAATCTCGAATCGAGCTCGAACAGTTTGAACTTTTCGAACGAATATGATTTGAGTATCAATAGAAAATTGTAATTTGAGAAGGTTCGAGTAATTTATCGAACTTCAAAATTTGTTCATATTTGACTCATTTATAGCTCGAATTGAATTTTTAGTCGAGCGAGTACGAATCGAGTTCGAACTGTTGTTTCTTCATTTTACAACCTTATTTGGGACTGGCCATGAAAAAATTTCTCATGTATTTAATTAAGTCGTAACTGCAGACCAAACCCTCCCAAGTTCCATCTTTTTGCAATTTTATATGAAAGTTAAAAATTTGCAATCATCTTCCTCTGAATCTCTAAAATTTGCAATTGTATTTCTTTTCTACCCTGCCGGTAAAATATAGTCAAAGCATATGCAATTTTGTTCTAATATAGCCAACGGATATGCATATACTTGGGGTGTTACTGTGTTGGTGCAAAACTAGTTGATGGTAATCTCAATATCTACTTATTTCTGTTTTATCTGTTTCATGTGCTCTTTATGTGTATCAGCTCTTCAAAATACTCCATTTGCATTCCCACAAACAAATCTTTCTAATATTTTGTTGTTAACACGTGCTTTAAGATCTCTTTTTCAGCTAGCACTGGGCTTTTTTGGGTTGGATTGCTCATTTTTTTTTGTACAATCTTTAAGTGTCAGTTGATGAATATACTGGTTTGGTTTTTTTTTCAGGTGATGGCTCCAAAGCAGCCAAATACTGGACTCTTTGTGGGTCTTAACAGAGGACATATTGTAACTAAGAAGGAATTAGCACCACGTCCTTCTGATAGGAAAGGAGTAAGTTTTATATCCGTGGTTTGTATTGTTAATAATTCCCATCTAATTGTGGATTGTAGCTTGCATATATCTCATGTTACTGCGCTGCTGCAAGCACCGTCTTCTTGAAAAATGGGTTCAAGCTAGAATTTTATACTTGCATGAGATATTTATGTTATACTACTAGTGGTATGGTATATTAACATGCATGTTTTATTTGGTAAATCATTTAGAAAACCAGCAAGAGAACCCATTTCGTGAGAAACCTCATCAGGGAAGTTGCTGGTTTTGCTCCCTATGAGAAGCGAATTACTGAGCTTCTCAAGGTTGGAAAAGATAAGCGTGCACTGAAAGTGGCCAAGAGAAAGTTGGGCACTCACAAGAGAGCAAAGAAGAAGCGAGAGGAGATGTCCAACGTTCTCCGCAAGATGAGGTAATTCAGTTTTGTTTTCTTTTATTGTAGTATTTTGTATCGTTTTTGTATAAAAAGTGTCTTATATTATCATGGCTCTCATTGTTAACAGAGCTGGCGGTGGTGCTGATAAGAAAAAGTGAGTTTTTATGTGGAGCTGTTTTGACATCAAATTTCTTAGTTGGAGACATCTTGTTATTTTCATCTATAATTTAGAAATTGTAATGCAATTATTGTTGAAGACAGATTTAATTTACATCCCTATTGTTAGGGAATGACTTTGTTACCAAAATCAGTTGGCATCTGTTTTGTGGTATTTCCTTCTGAAGTAATGGAATGCCTTCTTTGAAGAGTCCTGAAATGGAGTAATTAGAATGAATCAATTGTTTTGCTTTTCTTTTTCCTCTTGATGTTTCGATTTGGTAGGGAGCTTCTAGTTTAATAAAGTTCAATACTATATAGACCCCATTTGAAATTTCATTAGGCCATGAATGTTAAAGATGTTGATTCAATAAATTTTTTCCAGCAAACTTTCAATAATGGCAAGGCTAATGATTTATATTTCTCCCTCCTATTAATACAAGGCTAATGAGTTTTATCATTATTATTTTATATTCATCTTAACAATTTATTGTCATCAAAATTAAAAATATTATTAATTATTGTTATTGATAGTGCCAAAAATTCAAAACACACTTATACTGTAATTTTTTTATCATAGAATTTATTTCAATAATATGAATCATATGTGTGTATATATATACGGTCCGTCTATTATGCGAATCATAGGCGTGAATTAAAAATGAACTACCTATCATGCGAATCATAGGCGTGAATTAAAACGGTTTTATCGGTCGCTATAATATAAAAAATTGATTTTTATAGTTCGTTGGAGAGAATCAACATAAAGATATATTTGCTACACAATAAATATTGAAATATATTAATATTTATTTATTTATTCAATTCATGAGAAAAATAAAAATCTAGATTAATTGCATATCTAGGTTTCCTATTCATCACGCTTTAATCAATCATAAAAGATAGTCTTTCAATTTTTACTTTGGGTATAAATAATGATGATAAGTTTGTCGTTACGTGTTAATTTCGATTTAAATATTTGAGAAATTAAAATATAAAGTAGTCAAATCCAATTTTGACTAAAATCGTCGTCTATTGTCTGAACAACGAGAACACAAAGTAATGCCATGCACCTGCACACGCCAAATAATCTCCTCGTCCGTCCGTATATGATTGACAAAAACTGCTCCTGGCTCCTGCTCCTGCTCCTGCTCCTGCTCAATATTTTTCTGTTGCGTACTGTTACAACTTCAGCTCAAATATGAATTCCGAAACAGGTGATTCAGAAAATAAAACTTGCTAATTACTTTTTTTTATCTGTAATTTTATTTATTATTATCAAAACAGATATGTAATTCTCTCTCCTTTCGTGTGAATGTATGGATCGGCAGTGATCGAGTTCTTAGGTGGCGTGCCATTGCTTCAGCGACTCCCTAGGTCGTCTCTTTTCAAAATCGCCGAGCTTGTTATTGTTAAGAATTTTGGTACAAATCCGATTTCTCAAATTAGTATTATTACTTTTTAAAATAATTTTTTACTGTATTTTTGGAGTTATTGGTGATTTTCAGTTTGTTCCCTGTTTTAATGTATTTGAGTTTTAATATCAAGCATTTGAGTTTTCTTCATTATCTGGTAATCTGCTGCTGTGAATTGTGAATGTAATTGAATATGTGAATCATACTGCCTCCATTCAAAAGTGAGTTTTTTTTTTCATAAAATTTTTAGATTGATTTTGAAAATGGACTCTTATTTTAGGACTGAGGGAGTATTATGATATATTCTCAACTTTCTCCCAATTTTGAGGGTCTGCTTGTTTCTAAGAAATGATTTTTAGGGAAAATGACTTGTGTAGTTGAAGAGTACAGGTCATTTCTTTGGAAAACTAACTTGTGCATTGACCTGCAAAACAATTACCAATTTTTACAGTTATTCCAATCATCTGAAATGCAGAAAACTCTTTCCTTGAGACAAATGGGCTCTAAGAGTCTTTTCTGTTTGGATGATACATTCTAAGAATCACTCTTTCAAAGTGAAGCTGAACCATACCATATGATGTGTCAAATTTACCATCTTTATTGCACATTCTATGAGGTGATAATACTTTACATAACGAGATGATAATGAAAATTATAAAGCGTAATTGGCTTTTAAATGGTCATTTGTTGAGATGCTTAGAGCTTGTCAACTTGCTTAGTGTTTATTTATGCTTCAGCCAAGACACTATTTATTTATTTATATATGTACCGTGCGCTTTCTCTTGAGTTATATTCTCCTTAGATGCATATCATCGTGAATATCTTTATGTTACATGTGTTTTATTTTGAGTAAAATGCTTATAGTAATGTTGTGGGAATGTGCTTTTAAAAGATCATGGGGAGTATATTCTTCGAGAAGGGGATGCTGAGGTTGGAACCTACTTCATATGGGAAGGGGAAGTAAGTTGGCTTTGATTATGAAAGTTGATGGTTTGATGGCACATGACTCTTATATTATAGTCTGTTTTTAACTATCATTTTCATAATTATACAGGCAGAAGTCTCCTCAGTCCATGACGAGAACGAAGGTCGTACTGAGTTTCAGTTGAAACAATATGATTATTTTGGTCGAGGTGAGAACCTAATCTCATTATTGATAATTACATACTTTTTAGCTCACAAATTTTCTAATCATCATTATAATTTTTAGTTTTATGATTAAAAAGATAGTGGCAGATGCACATTAAGCGCCCGGGGGTTGGGGTGAACCCTCTTGATTATAGGGGTATTTAAGTGAAGTGACCCCTCTTATAAAAAGATTTAGTGACTTCAAAAAATCAAGCTTTAAAGAATGATTTTTTAGTGATTTTTATGTATATTTTTTTTTAAATATATATTTGGTGAATTTATTATTCCCTCTGTTTCACCATAAAAGAGTCTCATTTGTCAATTTTTTTTATTCCACAAAAATATTCCTCTTTTTATTGATAGTAGTATAAAATGACACAATATCCTCAAATTCATCATCACAATTTCATTACATGCTACCACCACCACTATTAAACAAACAACTCATTATATGTGAATATGAAATAAAAATACATCATCAATATTTGCATGTAATTTCAATTTGACTCTTTTTGTGGAACAGCGAGAGTAATTTTGTTATTTTTATTTAATTACAAGGGTCCATATTGATGAACTTCCTTATTCTGCCATTGTAAAAAGAAAAAAAATCAAAATCTAATTCATATGTAGACAATTGATCCATCTGAGCATTGGAACTTGTTAGAGTATATATCTTGCCACACGTTGAATACCTTGACAAATTATGTTTAGTATATAATGAGTTGGGCAACTCTTTTCATTGTCAATTGGCAAGGCCGACTCTAAGTTTTTAAGGGCTTAAAGCGACAACAAAAAAATGGGCGTTTTGCGAATTGCTATTAAGATATGCATAAGAAAAAACTAAGAACTTTCCCCAAACATGTAGGTGTAATATGATAAAAGGGCCTTCCTGATTCAAAAACTACAAGTATGCTATTGAGATTTGGGCATATTTCATTGGATAAATTTTTTGTGGGTCTTTAAATTTAAACTGACGTGGACTGGGCTCTTTTGTTTGGGTATATATAAACATAATACAAATACCTCTTGGGGGCCCTAAAAATTTATCAATTTTAGTGGGCCTAAAGTCCGGTCACCCTGAGCTTTAGCCCAAGGCGGGTGCTGTTAATTGGTTTTGAGTTAAAGAGTTTGATGTATTTATATACTAGACTTTGGGCCCATTTTATAAATCTAACATGGTATCAGAGCGGTCTATCATTAGGTCTAATTAAACACTCTTCTTAGCTTACAGTCTAACCCACTTGCAGTCCATTCTTAAAGGGTCAAAATTACCCATTTCTTGACTAGTACCACTAATCAATTTGGCCAATAGTTGCTTGTGGTTTACTACCTTTCTTCTGAGCTTGTATTATGACTTGCTTATATTTTGTGGGTCTCATATTCATCAGGTCCACGTGCAACCCTCAATACACTGGGTTACACGTGAAGGGGTGTTAGAGTGTATATCTTGCCCCACATCGAATATCTTGACAAAATATGTCTAGTATATAATGAGTTGGACCAACTCTTCTCGTTGCCAATTTGTTTTGAGTTAGAGAGTTTGATGTCTAGACTTTGGGCCCATTTTATAAATCTAACAGAACTTTTTTAAAATCTCAGATATACTCTTCTCTGGTGGGTACTTGAGAAACCTAAGTTTGGTATTCTCTATATATCCTGAACATTTTATTATTTGCAACATTTGTTATATACATCTCAAAGTGACATTTGTATTAGAAGTACTGGTTTATAAGCATGTTGCTACCCAATCTATATGCTCTATGTTTGTCTACGTTGTAAGAAAACAATTGCAATCCTGGAGTACAAACAACATATTATAACACAAAAAAACATGCATGTTTGGGTAGAATTCTTTTTGCATGTGGCGAGACAATATGAATCACTCTCTTAACTTCTCCTTATTCATACATTCACAAGAAGCACAACACTATGTGGCTGTCTATCTCAAATCCTCTTGTACATAAAAGTCTTGAAAACTTGAGGCCTCTTATCAATTTCTTGAAAAATCTAGTCCAATAACTACAAGCCATATCACAACAATATGTTTATGTTTTGTGACTTGTGTCTGTTGACATGTAACAAGTGCTTAAAAACTTACAATTATAATTCAATGTTTCCACATGAGATAATTTATGGTCTGTATAATTCATAAACAAAACTCTCTCTTGTTTGTCTAATTTTATACTAGGTAAATACACGCAAGTATACACGATCGACTAGCAATATAATGGCAAGAACAGAATCGTTCCCACAGAGAATTATTTAATAATAATTACCAAGTACTAACTCTTAACCAAATTAATTTTATTTAAACAATTGATTTAAACTATAAGATAAAATCTAGTTAAAATTAAGAATTATTGTCCTATCAAGACAAGGATTAAAATCAGGTTAAAAAAACTTCGAGCATTTACAACAGTTTCCCTAATAAACTCTCTATCTCCAATTTTGAAGAATATATTAACAAATCATTATCCAACAGTTTCCTTATCCTTATTTAACTCTCTATTTTAATCCATATATATGATTTTACTCCTTAGGGTAAGAGAATCAAAAGATTGTTCTTTATATATGCAAAATAACACTCACACCCTCATTTAAGTGGACACGTCAGCTTTAGATAGGGGTAAATAATTCAGCGACATTTACAATCCCTTCCCCCTCTTCTCCCTCCCACCCTTCTCCACCGCCATGATTGAATTGAAATTTCTTCTACCAAATTGAAGAGATTTTGATGACGATGAAGATTGGGGCCGTTTATTCCTCTTTGTGGGGATTGATTGTGATTTTGTTGATTTGTTTTTTATTTTAAACTACGATTGCAATTGATTGGCAATGAGAATTGGAGGTTTAGGAAGCAGATCATATAAACAAAGGCAAAGGGAAGAAAAAAAATCAAAAAAATTGAGGGTCTAAAATCTAAATTTAGAAAATGGGGTTTAGATAATATGTATTAGTACTATTATTTATGGTTGTTGAATGGTGGATAGATTAGTTGGGAAATTGAAATTGGGATTTTGTTCGAGAAAGGTCTGTAAGCTTCTCTCACATGTATTTTAATTTTTAACTTTTAAATTTTAAATTTCATTATTTAAAGAATCAATATAAGGAATCTGTTGGGTATATAGTGGAAAAATTAAATCCCTCTCTTGCAGAATGACCCAATAACACTGCAGAATAGGGATAGAGATATAGAAACTATTGTAAATGCTCTTAAGATTACAACTTCCCCCAATTCTATTTCAATCTTTTCACTGCATGTTAAATTGCATTAACTATAACGAATTGTTAATCAAGAACTCATTAGTATTCATAAACACATCTTGATGATCTATGAACCAATCTTCCTAAATCCACAAAAGATAGAATTAGAAAGAACACCTTAGATAACTAATTCACTATATCTCTATGTGAATTACAATTAAAAAAGATTTATGTTCTCATAAGATTACATATGGCATATAGGTATATCTCTATCCTATACACAAATCATGAATCCTATCACAAGTAAAAATTATAATAATATGCTGATCAGGTCTAAACCTATAATTCATCTCTCGAGTTCATATAGATGACCACAATAATTACTGGCCAGACAATTAAGCAATTAGGCACAAACCATAATAGACAATCCGAAAATAATTAACAATAACTAACGCGGAAACATATCAATAAAAGCTACGCATTAAGTTCCATTGTAATCTTGAAAAGAAATTAGTTCATAACTGAATTAAAATTCATTATCCACAATTAAAATAGCATTCAAGAATACAAATTAAAAGGATAGAGAAGAGAATAAAAACTATTGTAGCAATCCTTGAATCTCCTCTGTAAACTTCTAAGTTAACTCTGTTGTGCTCCTTCTCTTGCTTTAGCCTTGCCTTGATTTTCTTCTCTCAAACTAGGGTTTTTAATTCTAAGAGTGATGGATTGAATCTACCGAGTAAAAATACCTATTTATAGTCTTACATCATAAATCCTAGTCATAATATAAATTAAGTGTCAAATTACAACTCAATCAGCACAAAAAGTCAAAATTTAGCAATTCCCGCTTGGGCGCGACAACGCTTGAATTGGCCTTGTACTAGGCGCTGACGTGCTTCTTGACAAGAGTGATTTTCAGCTTTCAGAGTGGCGCGGCCGCGCCTGAGCTGTGTCCTTTCAATTTTTTTCCTTTTACCTGTAGCTTCCATCCTTAGCATCTAATTCAGTTCCAATGCTTCATGACCTACAAAAATAAAACAAATGCATGAAATGTAACACAAAACACCTGAGATTAGCAACAATTCAAGTCTAATTATATTTGATTCGTAGGTATGAAACACACTCATCAAATACCCCCAAACTTGAACCATTGCTTGTCCCCAAGCAATACAATGATGCAAATGCAAATTACTATTTAATATGCCTACGAATCCAGCAACAAATCAGTATATTATCCAACAACAGGCCTCAAAGATATCACCAAAGTCCTTAAACAACATATCCAACCAATGCAAAGTTTATAACTCTAATTAATCAGTCAATCTATACATGTCATCACTCATGTTGTGCGTCTGTGCTCATTAACCACTCCAACCATAATTCAAAAACAGTCACATAATTAACTTCTTAGAAGGAAAATTTCGGTTCCAACTCAATTAACTTTGTGAACACGACAATTCCGGCTAAAACCAAGCAATCATTAAGTCTAAGGGTCCCTCACGAGGTTTATTTCTAATTTTATATATATTTTATTATTGCACGTAGGAAATACACGCAAGTATATGCGATCGATTAGCAATATAATGGTAAGAAGAGTATCGTTCCCACAAAATTATTTAATAATAATTACCAAGTACTAACTCTTAACTAAATTAATTTTATTTAAACAATTGATTTACACTTTAAAATAAAATCTAATTAAAATTAACAATATCTTTAATCTATTGACAAGGATTAGAATCAGATTAAAAATACTAAAGATTATAACTTTCCCCAATGTTACGTTTCAACCTTTTCACTTCTTGTTAAATTATATTAACTATATTGAATCGTTAACCAAGAACTCATTAGTATCTATAAGCACCTCTCGATGATCTTATAGACGAATCTACCTAAATCCACAAAAGATAGAATTAGGAAGAACACCCTAATTTACTAATTCACTATATCTCTATGTGAATTACAATTAAAAATGATTTCAAGCATAGGTTCTCATAAGATTACATATGACATATAGGTATATCTCTATCCTATACACGAATTATAAATTCCATCAGATGTAAAAAACAGAAACATATGCCAACATACCTAGGTCAAAATTTATACTCCATCTCTCAATTTTATATAGATTACCACGATAATTAATGACCAAGCAATTAAACTTTAAAGTACAAGATATGATAGACAATCCAATTATAGTCAATAAAAATCAAGGAAGCAAAATTAATTAAAACATCACATTGGGTTCAATTGAAATCTCAATTATAACTTAGCCCATAACTGAAGAAGAAATCAAATTAATAAGAATAGCCATCATGTCTAGGACTACAAAAATAAAAAGGAGTGAGAAGAGAATAAAAATCTGTATATGAAGCTCGATCTCCAATCTTTGCCTTCAATCTTTGCTCCTTCGCGTTGATTCTCCTTCTGATCTAACTTTATTCCTTGCTTTTAATTCTACTCCTACTCTAATCTACTTCTCAATTATGTTATTCTCTAGGTTGTAAGTCTCTAATTACCCCCAATTCTATGCCTCACATCATGTATTTATAGGTTACAAGTCCAACCCCAAGTTTAGGAGAAAACCCAATCCAATTTGGAGTCAAAAATCATGCAAAAACGCTTCCCGACTTTATCTGGCCCGACCCCGGGCGCTACCATGCTGAAAATGAGCTGGCAAATGGCGCGGTCGCGCTAGACAGTTTTCTGTTGTGACGTCATTTGGTAAAATGGTCATAAGTTTTGATCCGGGGCGTGCCACCTATCAAATAGAAGCTCTCGACGAGATCTACAGTAAAATTCTAGTTCCAAGCCAAGAAAAAGAATTCAACTTGGTGTTAAAATCCCTGCAATCTTCCCTTCTTGCATATATTAGTCCAAAAGATGTCTGAATTGCTTTTCCTTACTTATTCCTACAAAACAACATAAAAACACTATAAATACATCAAAATAACCTCAAATACTTAAGAACTCACAAATTATCAAGTTAAAAGATCATCAATAATATGTATAAGACCCACTTATCATCTCTCATGATAATGCTGAAAACTCTTTTCTAAAAGAGTATCATAAACCTGTTTTTCAGGTATGGAAGCATCTGCCCAGCTTGTAGATGTAATTGCATTGACTAAGGTAGTTAAGGGTCTCCTAATTCTTGACTTCCTACAGCTTAAACTTTTTTTTTAATATATGCCTATAAATGGAGGATATAATGAGCTTATAATGCTTTGTCTGTGGTGACAGCTGACCTGCTTAGTGCTGCCTCATGAACACTATAATTTACTGCAGCCAAGATCCATCTGGAGTGCGGATAACTCGTCTGCAGCATGCTCACTTGTGGAGAAAATATTACACTTGGAACCTCTAGAAGTATTTACCTATAGATTCTGGTCTTTATGCTTTTTTCATATAGCATGTAGTTGTCTTCTATTGTTTCCCTTGTTACAGAAAATATATGTACACTGGTTACATTTTGATTGCTTGTGACAGTTTCAGTGCATGCTTTCGTTGGCCTATATGTTCTAACTTTGGACCCTTCTTCCAGTGTTTCCTTTGTTGCATAGAGTATTTGGACATTGTTTACTCTGGTTGCTTATTGTGACCTAAATGTTTTGGATCAATCTAGGAACAAAATCAATGATGGTATATGTAGAGATATGAATGATATGGGCTGATTAATTTGTTTCTTTCATTTCAGTTGCATTCTCCAGCCCTACCTTTGCTTTTATTTATACTTCATTAATTTACGTGATGCTCTTATGTAAATATTTTTAGCTCGTATTGATGTTGTGTCTTAGTAATTTTTGGTTGATTGAGGAAAGGACTCAATAAGTTGTTGATTTCTGTAATGATATTTCTCATAATATTTGACATGGCCTTGCAGGATCTTGCAAATAAAATCCTTGGCCCTTAGAACCCACATAGGATCCCTACACTTGTGTCGTCAGAAGATTTTCCGTGTCATGCTTATGATATCTCATCAACAATTTGAACAAGTTTTGGGTTAAACTATACTTGATATTATGTTAGGATTTATATACGTAACTTACATAGATCTGAGATATAATGTGTATTTCCTATAGGATGTATAATTCTGAATCGTATACAGTGCATACTAAGTACAGTAACTGATACCTTTTTACAACTACCGATTATCCCATCAATGTTTCTTTGTTAAAAATGTGCTTACTTATCTGTTAGGTGGATATGATTCGAAAGGGCTTATGTGTCTGTGCATTTGCTTTTTCTAATCTCTTTCATGCAAAGTTATTGACTCTCTAATCATTGTATCTTTATTTCTCAGCACATACTTTTGACTTTCTAGTATGCATGTGTGTTCATAATTATTTTATCTAATCTGTTTTAACTATTTATTTTATTCTCTGTTGAATCATTTCATCATTGAAGTGACTTGTAATGAATAACTGACTTTTTGAATGGAGATGTTGTACCAAGTATTGTTAATTTTCTCGACACTTTGCTTAAATTCATATTTCACTTGGAGCTTCTTATTGTTGGTATATTATGTATTTTGTTAGACATAAATGACATTATTTTACTTCTAAAATTGCTAAAACCTGATATGCATGAAAGACTTGATGATCATTGTGTTGTTATTTTTTTTGGCTAAGCTACATTTATCTGTTAATTAGGCTCAGAAGTTATTGCAGCAAATATATATTTTAATTCTGGTTTATATATGCGTTTTCTGTTTTTGTTCCACAATTCAGGTTTATTAACAAGCTCAAAATGGTCTCAAACAATGCGTGAAAGGAATTGAAATGCATTTATTTAGGTTTTTCCCAATAATAATGGGGTTCATACTTGATTCTTGCAATTATTTTCCAAGCTTTCCTTGTTGTGTCAGCATATAATACCATCTAAATAATTCTCCTTCTGAATTTATGGTAAGAGGTTGTTACTTTGTCATAGTGGTGTGATTTCTCAGCATAAATTTTATTTACTGAACTTTCTGTCTGTCTGTGTGGACAAATAATAGAAGTACTCATTTGGTATGCTTTAAAAAAATTCATATTTGTTTATATAGGGGTTTATGGCTTATAGCTTGTGTTTGCTTGAAGGTAAACATTTTCCAAGGAATCACCTTGCCGGATGCTATAAAATTTGGTAAAGTTTTTGGAGGACAGTTTATTGGACAGGCATGATTTTGCTCAATTTA
Source organism: Panax notoginseng (assembly GCA_016801055.1). Lineage (NCBI taxonomy): Eukaryota > Viridiplantae > Streptophyta > Magnoliopsida > Apiales > Araliaceae > Panax > Panax notoginseng. The sequence goes on along the minus strand of CM029019.1, from coordinate 197,650,577 downwards.
TTTCCTAGTCTTTTACTGCTGCAAGTTTTTACCAAGAAAAATATGGTGCTAAATATGTGACATGCAGTTAAAGTACACTGTAGAAACAATGGTTCCCTTTACTTGCATGCACGAGGACATACTCGACAACCCAATATGTGGAGAGTTTTAAATTCAAACTAGAAAAGAAAATGCTGTACAATCAGTGATAAATTTTTAGATATACTAAATGAATATTCTTTACTGGAATTTGCAGTACACTTGATATTTTAATGTTAAGTTAATCATAATTTTCATGTTTTTCATGGACTGTAATGGCCAACTTACTGATTTTCTTGAAGCTTTTCCTTTTCTTTTGTCTGTCAGACATGCTGTTGCATGTACGTTACTTGAAAATTTCCAAACTAGTCCAATTCTTCTGTTTGTGACTTTAAAGTATCTCGAATTAATTACTCATCCATTTGTAAAGAAAAGTTCCCATATCCCTTGATATTCGTGTCAGTACCATTTTAGTTCTTCTTGTTTATGACCTGACAAGTTGATAGAAGTTGCATTCTGTAGTCAATGATGTTACCACTTGAAGGATAGTTTGTTGCCTCACTTGTTATTCATGAGATGCTTGCAGAGTTGGAGTTATTAAAAATGTCTATTCCTTTAGCCTCAGTTTCTTAAACACTTAATATGAAACTTATACCAAGTTCTTCAGAATATTTATAGTTATGATGGTCTTGACTCTGCAGGCACTGGCTGCAGCATCAAAAACTGTTGATTGCCTTAAGATTGTTCACAGTTTGCATGCTTACTTTCTACTTGTTGGTGATTTTGATAGTAAGTTCTTCTCTATTTGATCAAGCGGAATGAACTAACTATATCCAATTAAATATATGTATAATGTTTTTCCCCTTATTTCTTCCTCTTGATAATAATATCTCGTAAATTTGGCGTGGAAGTATCTATATACTGTAAGCCTTTATGTTTTTCCGGGCGTAAGTATCTTTCCCAGACATAGTTTGGATTTCAGACATGAAACAGATCATTTGTCACATCCAGAGGCCATCACCCAGTATCAATATCTCTCCTGCTCTCAGCCTTAAAATGCCTCACATAGAACTCGATCTCCAACAAGATCTGTTTTTCTTTTTTTTCCGGGTGCAAAATTTTTTTTTTTGGGTGCAGTCAAGGAGATCCATTTACTGTCTAGAAAATATGGCATCAACTGTTCCAAGGGAAATAAGAGGTAGACTAGGACATTCACCATTAGTTTCACTTGCTCAGAAGAGGCAACTTCTAAAGGAATTACTTTTGTTTTTAGTGGAAAGAGACTACAACCGGAAGGCATTTCATTGAAGAACAAACAATTAGATATATGTGTGCGTGTGTTAACTTTGGCAACTGGGGACTTCTAGTGTACATTCCCTTGTCTACTCTAGTACTCTTGTGTTTTATGTGTAGCTTGTGTGCATGTGCAACCTTGCAGTTTTTATCTTCTTGCGTCTCTTTTCATTGGTGTTGATATTAAGTTTCACAGCTTAAATATTAAATCATTCTACTTCTATTGTCTTCGTGCTATCTCTCTGCCAACTGGTGATGATTGGCTATGAGTGTCTCTCTCTCTCTCTTCATAGATTATGATAAGGAAGAACAAGATATTTTGGCTGTATTGTTCTAGCTAATTGTGTTTAATAGAAGTATTAAGTTCCATAGACCTCTGATGCATGCTGAATATTCTTTTTGTCATGCACATAACCTGTAAATTTGATTCCAACTGATATGAATAATTCTCAATTTGCAGTTCCAATCATTTATCATGTTGGCCGTGTACGTGATGGGAAAAGTTTTGCTACACGAAGGGTAGATGCAATACAAAAGGGGAATGTCGTATTCTCATTGCTTGCGTCATTTCAGGCATGTTAACTTCTTATCTGTATGTGGCGAACATTATACTCACAATCCCCCTTTGGAATTACATTGATCTTTGATACCATAAAGAAACACAATTGTCAGGGACCATAGGATGCCCTGATTACAGAGAAAGGGGAGACAGAGATACAGAGAAAAAACATGGATGATTAGGGTTGTAATATAGGGTTGAATAGGAAGGGGAGGTTGGAAAAGAATGGGAGGGAGAAGGTAGTGTCACAAACATGAACACCACTTCAGATTTCGTTCATTTCTCTAAGCATGGAAACGACACAACTAGATCTCATGTATATAGGACTCTAGTTGTTGACTAAAGACAGTAGTAACCCTTAACTGAATACCTTTTTATAGTCTTGGGAAACATGCTCCCTGAATACTGACTACCACTGAACTTTTACTTATTTACTGCCAGTACCACTAAATGAACTTAGCCTAGGCCTGACACAAATACATAAACATCGACAGTTTTGAAGTTGTTTCCACTTGCTCCCTTTTCTTTGTACTATCCTTATTTTATACTCCCTCCTTCCATCCACAAATCTGAAGTTATAAAATAAAACTTGTGTTGACAAATGAATGGTTGATCTTCACAAGTCAAAGATATAAAGCTTGTCGAATGTAAAAGTACTAGATCTCATTAAAATAATTACATATACAAGAACCCAGTGTGAGAGAATGGGTTTACTTTTTATGTTAAATATTGTACTTTTTGTTTGGGGGCCCACAGCTAGAGATAGAGTGTTGACTCTCTTAATTTGCGTAATAAATGTACTTGCGCCATTCTTTTCTAGACAAGAGGGAGTAATAAAACCTTTTGTTACCCAAAAGAAAAAGGACAAACATTCAAACAAACACATGCAAAAAATAAAAAGTGAAAATAAAATCTTTATGGGCCTATCGGTTATTATACAATTGTCTCATTTTATTATTATTATTATTTTTGGTTGTATGAGACTAGTTGCTGAAACTGAATAGCAATTTAGGGCTGGCCACTTCATCTTGAAAAAGGGGTCAGTTATGTTACTCTTTACTCTTTGGTACTCTGAAAGAATATAACCATCTCAATATTTGACTTGGGCCATTGCCATATGTCCATGATGGTTAATTTAATTTGTCAATTCTTTTTCAAAATTGGTGCTCTAGTGGCTCCAAAGTAGATTATTGATTAACATGTAATCATCGAAAATACTTCTCAGTCAAGAAAAACTGTTGGTAACTGCTAAAGTTTGTATTGATCTTATGACTACCCTATCAAATAAAAGATGCATTTTATGTAGTGCTCAGTAATGAACACAGACAAATCTGTTGAAAAGTCGTAATGTCTCGTATTATAGTGTAATAAAGATTTATTAATATGTTTGATACTCTATGCTCATTGGGCTTTATGGCATGCGTGTAGATGCACAATCTGTCAGTTGGAATACTGAGCACAGTACAGTAGATACCAAAGACACAAACTTGTAATTAAGTTTTTGTACAAAATCATACAACCCTCAATAAAAGACAATGATTGGGTAAAGGCTGTATTGTATCTGATGCATCTCTTCTCTTTTTGATGACCATTATAGACTTCTTATGCCTTAATATCCCATTTAAGGTATATAAACTTTTTAGATTCTTTAGACCAGACGGACATTTCTTATTCTACTAACGACTTTGTTTCTATTCAAAGCCTAGAATCAGTAACCTTCACACTTTGGCATCTGCTTCTTTCTTCTATCGGAGTGACAATTAACCATTTCTTCATCAAACAGAGTCCTGAAATCCGGATTACCTGAATAGTTCCATTCCTCACAAGAGTTTTGTTGCTCTCTTGCCTTAATTTCTTAACCCAATTTTCTGTTGTTTGCTTTCTTTATGAGTTTTTCGTATATTGCTCTTGAAATATTCAAATCTCAAGTATTTGATGCAGACTAAAAGCGAAGTTCATCTCATATAACACTGTGCTAAACAAATTTTACAGAAAGAAGAGCAAGGGTTTGTTCACCAGGAACCAACAATGCCATCTGTACCTGATCCAGAAATGGTAATGAAAATATGCTTATGTTTAATTTCATTCACCAACCATTCTTCTAATTATCAACTATTTGTAGTCGGTTGTATCAATGGTATCTAACTCTATCTAGTTCACTGCAGCTTTTATCAATGGAAGAATTGCGGGAGAGACGCCTTACTGATCCTCGTCTTCCCAGGCAATGAGAGCAATTCCTTGTTTTCAATAACATACACTTTGCATCACTTCCTTTTGTCCAATATTTAATGAGCTGCTTTTGTATCTTTTGCCTGTATGTAGGAAATTTAATATGTAGATTTATTTATGTCCACTACTGGGTCTTTACCCATGCACAAGAGCACTTATATCCAGCAGGCAAACTTGTTTTCCCCAATGCCACAGTTATGAGTTCCCATCCCATACATGTTAAGTTTTGTATAAATGTATCTCCATCCTATCAAGTATTTTGATTTAGTTATTTTCTTTCTGTATCTGTTTTGGAAAATTTTGGCTTTCCCTGCTATTTTCTTTAATATATAGAATTTTAGTCTTCAGTTGGATAAGATGAATGTTAACTAGTAACTTAAGGAAGGATGACCAGAAAGACCTGTTATTAGATCTGGATAGATACCTCAGAACCAATGACAACTGGAGTTTTGATTATTTTTTAAAAAAAAACCTTTCTGCATTTATTGTGCTGCTTTCTTGAGTTTGAGCAACCCTATCTAAATTTTGAGATCTTTTGGGTTAGACAATTGTCTTCTTGCCCTTGCATAGTTCTAGCAATGCATTAAAGTGCATTAGCTATTTTTCATGGCAACATAACAAATTCTGGGTAGTAAGTTTAGTTATAAAATTAACCATCTCTTTCGGTAGATTCACATTCAGAGAGTGCCAAAGTCTGGAGCGTGGTCCCTCTTTTAGTGGATTTGAGGATGTAGAAGAATGAGTATGTTATTAGATTCCAAGGATTCAGATACATGACGCGTTATATGCTTTGGGTGTGATTCACATGGATAATGCTTTGCCTTGGTACCTGATATTTCAAGTCTGTATAATTTCCCCATGAAATAGATCACTGCATCCTCTACCTACAATTCATTGCATCCCTACAACTGTATATTTGTGCCAGAAGGTAATACTAAGCATCTAAGGAGAGGGTAGGCTAGAGGTTTAATTCTCATTTCCAAACCACTGGCATGACATCTAAGGAGAGGAATGTGAGTATGTGATAGAGGTTTAATTGTCACTGCTAACTATCAGAATAGTAAGCAAATAGATGTCAAATTTTTAAGTGGATCTTCTAACTAGGGTAAAGTCTCATCTTTTATACCTAGTCTTTGAGATTTGGTTTTCATCATTGGGAATTCTTATTGTGTCATTTATTCTGTCTTTTCTCTTTTTAAGAGCAAATTCTAAATGAGTCCAAACGAGTTGCTTTGCTATCTAATTTGAAGTCTTTGGTTTGTAGTTTAAAAAAAGAAAACTCTGTCTTTTAAGTTTATTTGTTGCTCGGTGAGTCTTAACAATCTCTTGTAACAGGACTTACCGAAACAAAGTTGCCGCTAAAAAGTTTGTACCGTGGCCGATTGAAATAAGGTTTTGCGAGTCTAGTACTTCCACCAATCAGACTAAGTCTCCTCCAAGGTAATGCTGGTTCTTTCCATTGTTGATTGACTAATCTTTTGATGACTTGATGTTGACAGGGAAACATAAGACAATATACTACTATATACTTGTACAAAGGGTGTCGAAGCTCATTGATTTCCTTGAAGTTTTATTGCAGTCTAAAGTACTGGTTTCGAGCAAGGGGAAAACTATCTGATGATCAGGCTTTGCATAGGTAAGAAACCCGTTTTCAACATATCATATTTGTGGCTAATGTTCTTTGCATGGATGGAAATGAAGCATGATGAGCATGAGTATTGGTAAAGCTTAAGAAACGAGGTTAACATGAGTGTTGTTGGTTTGACTCACTCCTAGATATATGATGCTTAACTTTCCTATAAAATGGTGAATTGGCATTCCAGAAGAGTAGTGTAGCTGTTTACTACCAGTACAATGTATCCATATGATATAACTAAGCTAAATAAAAGCTAATATTACATACAAAACTTAAATGCTGCAGAGTTTTAATATTTTTGTATGGGTAGAAAAGCCATTACATTATCCATAAAAGCTAAAATTCTGAAAGATTTCGTCAATATCTTGATAAGTTGATTGATTTGCCTCATTTTAGAATGTTTTCTTAATACGTTCGGAACATATTTTCCAATAACCTATTATTTTATGTATCATAACTTCTATTATGGAGTTGGATTTATGTTTATTTTAGAACTAAAAGTTATTATGAGATATGGTTGCAGATGTGTAGCGGCATACACTTCGGATCTAATATTTCTTGGAGTAAGTTTGAATCCTCATCGTAGAAAGGGTTTGAAGACGTCATCAGTTAGTCTGGATCATGCGTAAGTGTTGAAGTCCATTTACAAAATTATTAATTAGTAATTACCAGTTGTCAACATGTTTTCTGTTCAGAAATATTTAAGCATTACAAAAGTGGAGACATCCTTCCCCTAGTGGACTTATCTTGTGAACACTATTGGGTTTGTTATGAAAGTATGCAGATCAGAACTTCTCTAATTTTAGGATGTACCAATACCGGGCTATTTCTTTGGGCTAATTTGCCATGATGTTAGAATTGAAAGTCTACACCTAGATGCAAAAGCTCATTTGTTGAGCATGGAAACATGGTTTCATATATTATCTAGTATGGGCAGGAAATGGTTTGGGTAATAGACTCTTGAACAACCCACCTGCCCTCCCTTGTAGTCTTGGTCACTATAACAAAGTTAAAAGCTTTTTCACCAAGAGCTTAGCTAATGTTGTTTAAGAGATGGTCTTTTTGTTCTACCATAGAGTTAATTTGAGTTCTTAAAAATGGCTAATAGAAATTGTCTTGGATGCATCTGAGTTTGTCAGTGACTTCAAACTTCTTTTTTTTAGTAGTTTTTTTTAAAAATAAAATTAATGCATGCATAAGATTGCGGTTTGCTCCTTTCTTTTACATTCTGAATATGATCCAAGTAAATACTTATAGTTGCTCTTTCCCTTTTTGTGCAGGATGTGGTTTCACAGGCCCTTCAGAGCTGATGATTGGATATTGTTTGTGGTAGGGACTAGAAAGCAATCTATCTTTTCTTGTTTTTGTTCTTCCTTCATCCGCTGCTGATTAATGGTTATGATATTGATTCTGAGTGCTGATATGAATCGAAAATTTCTTTTGTTACAGATTGAGAGTCCTGCAGCTTACAATGCACGTGGCTTTGTTTCAGGACAAATGTTCAACAGGAAAGGAGAGGTATGCAAATATTCTAGCATTATGCCTTAGTGGCCAACATGTTTCTTTTGCTTTACTACTATGAAAAAGTTGATTATTTTTACAACTGAGTGTGTGCATTTGATGGCCAGCTGATTATATCAGTAACTCAAGAGGGTGTAATTAGGAAGGCAAAGACACAAGATTCTGCAGTGGTATCAAAGCTTTAATGTTATGCACTCGGTATACAAAGGCAGCATTGTCGCTGTATTCTAGCTTCCCTTTCGGCGATTTTAGGTTACTTGGGTATCAGTCTGTTGGTTTATCCAACATGTGAATTAATCTCAGCATAAGTTATTGAAATTCACTAGATTGAATAATATTTGCAGCCGTTTTGGATATCCAGAAGTTGGGATGAGTGGTAAAATGCTCAACAATCCTGCCTCTTGTGAAGTCTACACTTTTGGGCATTTTTTGCCTTCCTAAAGAGAGGTGATTGTTTTCCTTTCCACAAATCCATTATCCCTGGGGCTGAAGCTTTCTTCACTTAATCAGGAGAGAGCCATAATCCTGCAGGAGCCCAAAATGTTACTGATGTTATTTTATGTTGTATTAACGGTTTGTAGTAAATCCTGCGTAAATTTTTTAAGATGCTGATTTTTAAAGTTGGCTAAAGTGAATGTTTAATAGAATAAAGTTGAGCAAATAATTCACTGGCTCTCCTTTTCTGTTGTGGTTGTTGGCATGTTGCTCTAACCACTAGGTCTGGGGTTCAAGGGCTGGTAGAGGGAGAGAGAGAAATGAGATATTTGAGGTATTCTAAAATTCCTCTGTTTTTACAAGTCTCTTTTTGCACTCACATGTTAATCACATGGAGGTTGGACTCACTCTAATGGTTCGTGTGGAAATATCAAATTTTTTATGAAGTTTCTTTGCACTGAGAAATTTGGTATGAAATTTTAAAAATGTTACTAAAAGTTCCATTTTCAAATATTTTTTGTACCGTCTTTAAATGATGAGTTGTTAATTTAATAGTCATGACATAATAATGAAATTAATATTACAAATTTAAGGATATTGTGGCATTTTATACAACTCAATGATAAAAATAATCTCTTTTTTGTAGTTAAAAAATATATAGTCAATGAGACTTTTGTTTGAAACATAGTTGTAATTTAAGTAACACGCTGCTTGAGTAGCGTTGGTATAAAATAATGAAAATGTTTCTATTTTCTTGGAAATCTTTCTACTTGTTCCTATCTTCAGTCTAATAAAAGTACTGCACCAAATGAGATCAAAGGACATCATCATCAACCATAAATTGAACTTCACGAGTACAGCCCTCTCTTCTAAGGCAAACAAATTAACCATACAAAGCTTAGCAGATTATGCTAATTTTAAGACCTCTCTTCTCAGGTTAACAAATTAACCATCCGCTTAGCAGATTATGCTAATCTTAAGATCACACTCTTCTGTGGAAACCAGATGCAAACGAAAGCAGCCACACAATATGAATGTATTATACATCATTTATAACATCACTACAATCTGCTCCTATAATGTTATTAACAGTGCTCAACTCCATTACGCCTTAATTGCAAACTAGTCTGGTAGGCCAAATGAATCCTTTCCTCAACTCTGATCTATCAAGAGTCCTATTACTTATCAACAGTGCTATATGTTGTCCACGCTTGTAATTACTACACAACAAGGACTTGAATCTGCCATTCAGGATGTCATTTTGGTTGGTAAATCCCCTAGCCATACGGATTTAGGATAGGCTCAAGTTATCAGACAAAAATAACCGACACATTCCTCGAATAAATAGCAGTCCAAGAATGAGTCGAAAGTGAGATGAAATCGATTAGCTAGTCCTTTTCCTTTTAAAGGCAGGATGTATGATTCCATTGCACGAGTCTAGTTTGTCAATTCTAGATATACACTCATTCATTCTCTTCAAAGCATTAGGCATAGCCGAAGCATTACTCGATAGCTTTTGTTTAAGCGATTCAATCTTTTCAGCATACTCCTTATACTCTCCTGCTTGTAAGGTAGTAGTACCCGATTCAACAGGCCTTCTAGCATCTGTAGAAGAGAGAAATGTCATATAAGTCATCTGGGGTGATGATGAAGCCCTTAAAAAAGTTTGAAGCAAATAAACCAATGGGTTCATTTCAATACTTGCATGGGAATAGACTACACAAAATGACTTGAGTAGCAGAATTTTGCTTTTATTTCAAACATAATTTAGGACGGGCTGTCTTGATGGCATGGATTACAAACATAAAGTTGATTTCAATTAAGCTCAATAGTTGAATGTAAATATTCTTTTTAGTATTTGTTAGCTGAAGGATTAAGTCCAGCCATGCTCGAATAGCCTGGTTTATTGTTTTACATCCAACCAAGTTCAATGCACACAAAACATCTTTTTTAACTTATCATACATGGAAAAACAGATACGACACAGTATGCTTATACAAAAAACACACACAGAAATATATATCGTGGGATCAAGCTAATTTTTCATATAGACCACTATATTACTAGAATGCAGCAATGGCCTAGTGTTTCTTGCAACTGTAGATCTTGCCAGTTCTTACAAAATTCTGAACTCAAACTACAGCTCATTACTAAAAGCTAAAATATATTCAAAAAATTAAAATTTAGAATTTTTTCAAGCTTAATTCTTCCATAAGACTTGCCAATAACCATATCTACAAAAACCAAAAAAAAAAAACTAAAATTGCAAACAAATTCAGGATATACACAAACACGCATATATGTATATTTGAAGTATTTGCATCTGGGATTCCGAAAAAGATATAGAAATGTACCTGAGCTAGAATTAGCAGAGGGTCCGGGTTCGGACCCAGCATCAAAACGGGGCAAAACGACAGGTCTCTGCGCAGTAAGAATGGAAGCGAGAGTGGTGGTTAGCTGATCCGGAAGTGATTTTCTGTATTCAGCTATTTTCGCAGCCATTTGGTTCACATCCGATTCGAGATTTTCCAGCTCACCCTCGTCGTCATCGGAGCTCCGGGATCGGTCCGCCATTTTTTGGCTTTCTCAGTAACAGTGAGCAGCGCCGTTAATGCAGATCAGGTGAATCGAGCAATGTGTGAAAGAGAGAGGGGGAGAGCGTTAGGGTTTTGAAAATTGGCTATTTTGAAATGATTTGGGGAAAATATCCAGCAGATGGGAGTTATTTTATTACCATTGCGGAATAGAAGTTAGGAGTATCTAATACAACAATAATATTAATATTAGTGCGTTCTAAAATTAAAATTTTAATTTAATTTTAAAAGTTAAACGATTATTAAATTTTAAAATTAGTATAATTTATAAAAATTTAAAATAAAATAAATTTATATTAAAGTTTAAAAGTTAAGTTGCATATTTAATTTTGAAAGAGAGAGAGTTTTCCAAAGGGGCAATTAAATCTTGTTTAAACTTTAAATAACTGGTTTTTAAAAATTTACCCCTATTAGCACTTTCACTGATAGTCTGCCCTGATACCAAATGTTACCATATATGCTTAAACTCCTATTTTCTCTTGAAAATTAGTTATTTAAAAGGAGAGGTCTAAAAGAATATTTGATAAAAATTGAATTTGAATGAACAGAATTTGAATCTGAATGAAAAAAAACTATTTGAAACATCTAAATGATAAAATTTTATTATTTTACCCCTCTGAAAAATTTCAAAATTATTGTAAATTTATTTAATATTATTTAATATAATAGTTAATTTTTTTTTTTACTTTATTCAACTACTCATTCAACCATTAAACAAAAAAATTTTACATTTAATAACTGACCGATTCAACCATTCAAATGTATTCGTTCCTAAACAAACACTTATATCATCCCCATATTCATATCCCATCCTACACTACCAAAGTGAAATCTGCCTCCATAATCTATAAAAAAAAAAAAAAAAAACACACCCTTGTATGTATATGTATGTATACAAATTATTTTCCCACCAATATGAATGCGGTGTTGGCATGGCAGAGAAAGGAAAATGATTTTTTTTTTAAAAAATAAAAATAAAAATTGCATTCAAGCTTCTTCTGGTCCTGTCTGTTGAGAATGCATTGCCAAAATCGAAACCCCATGTAAAGAACCTTCCTTCCTTCCTTCTAATCCAAATTCCAATCCACACCTGTAATTCTCAATCAATCAATCAGAAATAGCGACCAAAACAAAGTAATCACTTTCTTGACAACTCCGACCTTTAGTAATTAATGGGGATACAATATAATCTGGACACTCAAATTTCCACTTCTTCCTCATCTTCATCGCTTCTTATATAACCTCTAAACTATTCCTTTACCTCTCTCTTTCATATCAGCAGTATTCACACTTTCAATTTTTCTGGGTTTATTGACCTGTACTTTTGTCTCTGCAATTTCTCATTCATGGAAGTCTGCAAACCTCCATCACCACCTTCCAAGGTAACCCTCCATTTTTCTTTTCTTATATCCATTTCATTATAATTAAGATTATGTATATCTTTGAATTGATGATTACTTCCTCTTTTTTCATGAGTTAGTGTGACTTTATTTAATTAATAGAGAGAAATGAGTATCTGATAGTGTTCACCATTTTAAGAACAATTGGTTTGACTAGAGTTATTCAAGTTTCAACATTTTTTGCCTTTCTTGAATGCACATGTTTTTCATGGAATTTCAGGATTACTAGATATGAAGATGGTATGTTAACCAAAAAGAAAAAAAGAAAAAAAAAGGTTTCTTTCTATAGCATAAGCTTATCTGTAGTTTGAATACATTTTGATTGGTAACTTATGGTTGGCTGATGCATATATGTGAAGAAATGAAGTTTCTTAGACATATATATAGAGCTGCAAGACAATATTTGTCTACTTATAATGACCTTGACCCACTCCTAGAAATTTATATCGAAACTTTTTTCTTTTGTATTTATATTGATTCCTGAAATTCTTTCATGTGATTGATTGCACCTTTGAAGGAGTTCATGGTATTTCTTAATGATTTATCCCAAAAACATTTTCCTCTTATTGTCTTTAATTATAATCAGAAAAGATAAAATTTTGGTCATTTCTGAAATTCTTAAAGCAGCGGATACAATCACAAAGGTTTGACTCAGAAGGTCCATATCGCCTTCTCTACTGCTCAGGCAAAGGTGACAAAGTGGGAGTAATACAAGAGCTAGATAACGGAGTAGAAGCTAATCTAGCTGACTATGATAGGAGAACCGCACTTCATTTAGCAGCCTGCGAAGGTTGCACAGAAATCGTTGTCCTACTGCTTGAGAAAGGAGCTGATGTGAACTCGGTTGATCGCTGGGGTCGCACTGTAAGTTTATACCTGTGCTATTAATAAGCTAGCTAGCATTGTGTGTAGAAGCAGCTATTAATATTGAAGGTTAAGGTGAGCTTGTGATTGTGCCAAATACATTTGTATGTGCTAAAATTATCTTTTGTGAAGCATACATGTCGGTTTGTAGTATTTGTGTGATTGAGTTGTATCACCTTTTTTTTAAACATCTCGTGTTTATTAATCAAGAGAGAGCATTGTTAGCACTTTATTACAAATATTATGTCAATCAGAGTCTATGAACCTCACCGTCATGGTAGAAAAGCATTTATAATATTGAAAAGATCAACGAGAGTGCTAGCATACTCTTACTTACTCCACCTATAGATTTCTATGTCACAAGTAACTAGACTTTTTTTCTCTTCCGTTTTCTGTTAAAATGATAGCATTCAGGTCAGTCTTGTGGAAAATAATTAGTAGCTTATACCAAAGCCAAGGTCACATGTTAATGTGAATTACTTGCAGCCACTTTCAGATGCCCGTAGCGTAAACCATGAAGAGATTTGCAAAATTCTGGAGGCACATGGTGGAATAGATCCGGTATTTCACTTTCCTAACACATTAATTGATTAGCAGTAATCATTATGCTCAGTAAACTATGTGATGTTTTGAATTGTTAGAATATGAACTTCTCCAAATTTCATTTTGAAGTAATGTATGTGGGGGTGTTAAAATTATTCAATTGTAACTATGCAGGGATTATGTGCAATTTTCTTCTATTATGTTTCAACTAAGTGGAATCATAGAAAAATCTCTCATTTCTCCTTTACCTGTTAAAGATTATATCATGTAGATATTTAAGCATATGGGTGGTCTATTCCAGGATTGCAACTTATATTTATACAATGCTTCATGCTGTCACTTGGTTTACCAACAGTAGAAGATTAGATGAAACCTTTCTCGTTAACTCATTAGTGTTGGCTAAAAATACATTGTGCGCTGGTTGTCCAATTCACTTGCAACAAAGAGAGTACTAGTGTAAATGGAGGTCTTTTCTGGAAGTACAAAAAATGCATGATTCAGATTTATTAGTAAACAGAATTAGTAATGTTTGTTCTTGAGATTGAGCTATAGGGTAGCCAGCATTTGCAACACTCCATTTCCATCTAATATGTGCCAAAAGCTGAGCTCTTAAAGTTGATATACCAGGTGCTTTCAGTAACTGCTTCAGAACTAGAGATTTAAGGTCTTTTAGAGGACTATTTTGAATGAATAAGTTTGTCTTCCTTTCATCTCATAACGTTTTATAAATCTGAAACGTAAATATTTGTTTCTCTGCATGACATAAGTTGTGTTGTATGAATAGAGATAATGTTTGTCAAAAATTGTGGTCAAAGTCACACTTCTCGTGTGGAACTGCCAGTTTTGGTTTTGATTCTCCATATTTAGCTGCATCCTATTTACCAGGAATCAAGGATTCTTCATTACGCTGACAAAAACTGGCATATTCCCGCACTAGATACTCTGATTCTTGGAAACTCTTGGGGATTCTCTCCTCCTTTATAACTTATTTGTTTTGAATATGTATGATTATTTTTTAGTTTTATGACTTCAAAACATTAAATTTATATTTTTTGTCGGATGTTTTTTGTCCTCTTATGGTATCTATTGTGTTGAATGTTTCATATATATATATATATATATATATATATATAAACAGACACATAAATATATAAATATTATTTAATACAATATATGTGGAATCCCCCCCCCCCACCACCACATCCCCACGCCCGTATTCGTTCTTCTTAGCCTATTTATTTGCTTGGTACAGGTAGGACTTGACTCTAACACTCCGTGTTATGAAATTGATCACCAGGAAGTGGACATGAAAGAAGCAACTCTTATTGGAGAAGTAATTCTTCTTACTTACCACACTACAGATTAGTTGCTATAGATTCATTGCCTTTATTAATGCTTACCGCCTTATGAACAGAACTCTCATGATTTATCCATCCATCTTTATTGAAAAACTTTCAAATTACTTAAGTCAATTACATATTTCACGTATGTTAAGACATCAAACATGGCATCAGGGTGCTTATGGTGAAGTTTATTTAGTCAAGTGGCGTGGTACAGAAGTCGCTGCAAAGACCATTCGTTCTTCGATTGCATCCAACCAAATGGTGAAGTAAGTAGTAATTAGATTTCTTTTAATTTTCTTGTTACGTTTTAATATTGGGAGGGGTTTTGGAGTGGGAATTGAATTTTCTCATCCCATTACATGAACATTTGTTTGTTTGGCCAAATTTTGTAATTCTAGTCTGAGGTAGTGGTACTAATACAGGTTGCCTTATATTCTGAAGTACAATTTGAAAAGGCTACAATTAATGTTATTTTCTTATATCTTGATTACAAATGTCTGATATTCTATGAACGATGCTAATAGTAATTTTGGTTTTTGTTATTTTACCATTATTATACACCAGTTGTTGATTACTGTCAGGAAAACCTTTCTAAAAGAACTGGGTTTGTGGCAGAAGTTGCGCCACCCTAATATAGTACAGTTCCTTGGTGTGTTAAAGGACTCTGACCGCTTGATCTTCCTCACTGAGTATCTTCGGAATGTGAGTATGTTTCTCTGATTTTTGCATCTTTGTCCTTTCATTCACTGATGTTTCCTTTAACCGGATTTCTAGGGTAGTTTGTATGATATTTTAAGAAAGAAAGGAAGACTTGATCAATCGACGGCTGTTGCCTATGCTTTAGATATTGCAAGGTACATCATTATGGATAAATTCTATTGATGTTTGTCTAGCAGTTTTAACTTTGTGTTCTGCAGGAATTTTTAAGACACATTTCCTTCTAGTTTTTTAGGTTGCATGATGATACTCAATTTGATGCTTCACCTTTCCTTTCTAAACTTTTTATGGTTTTGACATGATCCTATTGGATAAAGGACTTAATTTAAAATAAAACATACATCTTCAAGGATTTAAATGACGATCTCTATGCAATATACTAATCTGCTTGTATGTTTTAAGTTTGTCAGAACATGCAGGTTTTTCACTCAATAATATTTATTATTTTCTGGGGAACTTTCTAGCTTTGAGATCCTTGAAATATAGATGTTGCTTTAATCCTTTATATTCTCCGTATTCATAGAATGTCTTCTCATCCTCAAAAAGTAGCAGGGTCTGAATATGTATTCATTAAAATAATATTGTAGTTTAGAATGTGCTCCACATTGATTTTCCACTATGTTAAACTCTTTTGGACCTAATAAAAGAAAAAGAAAACAAATTTCTATATTTCAACAATCTGCGGCCAATGCTTCAAATTTATACTTAGATTGCTCTAATACTCCCAATTGTTGTTACGCTTACAGAGGCATGAATTATCTTCATCAGCATAAACCACATGCCATAATCCATCGGGATCTGACCCCAAGGTACTTACAGTTTGAGTTTTGACTAATATCCATGTCATCAAGTGATGGTGTTTACCGAGTTTCACAACACGAATTTCCCACCTTGAATAATATGCATCCCTCCCAATATTACATTATCAACTGTGCTGTGTTACTCTCCCAGAAATGTATTGCAAGATGAAGCAGGACACCTCAAAGTCACAGACTTTGGCTTGAGCAAAATTGCACAAGAAAAAGATGCTTACGGTTATAAAATGACTGGAGGAACAGGATCATGTATGTATGATTTGCCCCCATACTACAGATTATGAATGTTGTGATAATTTTCAGACACATGCTCAGATAAATTAAATTTTCAGATCGTTACATGGCGCCTGAGGTTTTTCGTCGAGAAACATACGGGAAGAGCGTTGATGTGTTTTCCTTTGCTCTAATAGTACACGAGGTAAGTTGAAAGATTTAACTGTAAGTTTTACAACAGGTGTTTTCTGTTATCAAGCCTTCTTACTTATCTAGGAAAGAAGAAATGAATCAAGTTTTCTCTTATTTGATATCTGGTTATTATATAATATTTGATCAAACTTTTTTGAAGGAATCTCTGAGAGTTCTAAATCACACTTATTGGTTGTATTACAGATGTTCCAGGGGGGGCCATCAAATAAGGAAGAAGCTCCTGAGCATGTTGCAGATAAGCGAGCTTATGAAGATTCACGACCATATCTTTCTTCATATGTATACCCTGATCAAATCAAGCTGTAAGTAACTTAAAGTTCTTGGGGTTATTATCTCACATATTGGATAATAATTCTTGACAAACTCATCTCGTTGTACTAACATTGAAAGTTGCACACCTTGATACATATATTGCTCATGAAGCGGACATACATAGAATTGGTCAATTGGGATTTTCTATTTTCCACAAATTCGTTGTTTAACCACTAGCTACCTTGGTACAACAAAATGGTAGCTGTTATTTCCGGAGGAAATGCATAATGAGTTCTAGGGAAAACTCAAGGCATTTTTCCTTAAATCTTGTTTAAATTCATTGTGTCAATCCAAACATAACGCATTCATGCTAGGACTTTGATTTGTACCATGTTCTCCTTGTTGTATATGTAGTTTAGTACTCATCGTTCTTAGGAAAAACCAAAATTTGGAAGTTAACCTTGCTAAGTTAAACATAAATAAAATTTGTAGTTGAATATTCATGGGTTTTATATATGTTCGAGTTATAATTTTCTTCTCCCAAAAAAAAAAAGAAGAAGAAAAAGGAATAGAGTGCGCAAATAGCCAAATACATATTTTCTTGATTACGCCATGACTTACCTTGTAGGCTTCTTCAAGAATGCTGGCACAAGAATCCAGATTGCCGTCCTACATTCGAAGAAATAATTCAACAGCTGGAGATCATCCAAGAGAGTCTGCAAAGTAGCAAGGGATTAGGAGCCTGCTGTAACTGTATCATCTCATAAAATGAGTTCAGAATAATGTGCACATTTGATCTGTACTTTACCATTAGAGATTTAGAGGCTTCTTGTTTGCCTTGTCTATCTATTTTCTTTTCTTCTCATGCTTTTGGTCTGTTGTATGGAGTTTATGCACTCTGTTCAGGTTCAGAGAAGTCTAAATTATCAAGATTGTTATGTGGTCTCTCCATTTATTATGTAAAAATCAAAAGCATACTTATTATACTTATTATTCAATTGTATCACCAGTATTAGCAGTCTTATTGCTCTGATTATTTATCTCATTGTTCTGAGATGAATAAATGATGGCTGAATTCTCTGTATTAAAGTGATAATAATTTCTGGGTATCTGATTGAAAGAACCAAGTTTCATAAGCTTCCATTTGTTTAGAGGGCCAAGGTCTTTAATGTGGAACCTTTTATGGAGAAAAGATTTGAAGACATCAATCGAGTCCAATTATAATTGCGACGTATGTGTATATATGGGATACGTTGAAACTAAGAGTGGTTTCACCTTAATTTATTCTATATTATTGCATAAATTTCTATGTTGGTCACAATTCAACTTATAAAAATATTTATCTAATAATAATATCATCAAGGTAGGTGAGGATAAGCGAGTTGTGAAAGTTTTCTGACGAATTAGACTTATGTGTATATATGGGATAAGTCTGAACTAAGAATGGTCTCACCCTAATTTATTTTATATTATCGCATAAACTTTTGCGTTGGTCGCAATCTAACTTATAAATATATTTCTCTAATGATAATATCATTGAGGTAGTTGAAGATAAGACAATTGATATTAACGCGATAAAATATGTGGAAACATAGTAATTATTTTGTTTTGAATAAATGTGCACTCCTTGTTAAAATAGGGTGGAAAAGCACAACATGAATATTCAAGGGACAATTGTCAATCATCTAATTTTGATGCTTACCTCCATAATTTTTATGCTTGCCTCCATAAGGAGCAAGGAAAAACACCAAAGAAATATAAATACCAACACACTTTTTGAATATAGAATAATCATTCTTGAATTGACAATAACAACATCAACAACAAGAGTATTTAAATTTTTTGAGTAAAAATTTTCATTCTTTTGGCATTTCACTATAAAATAACATTTCTTTGAAAAATGAGTTTTATTCGATCTATTAGATTTAATTAAGCTTAGTTTACAAATATCAATTTTCTTTTTAATAATTGATATTTTTATATATAAAAATAATATTTTTACATGATATCTCTTACATAAGTGGATCCACACTTATGTGAAAATATTATGTATTTATGTAAAAATATAAGTTTCTTTCTTATATAATAAATTTAATATAAAGTGCGTCTTAAATATGTTATGAAACTTTAGCTTTGACTTTTTGGTGTGTGGAATGAAGAAATAGTGATCTTTTTTGGATAAGTTGTCTCTGCATACAGCAGACCATCTTGTCATTGTTGTCTGGGTGGTGTAGTCGGTTATCACGCTAGTCTCACACACTAGAGGTCCCCGGTTCGAACCCGGGCTCAGACATTTTTCAAACAAATGGTTTTACTCATCTTCCTCATCACAATTTTTATTTTTTATTACACCCCTGTTCTTCTAATTCTCACCTTTTACCAATAAACAAATCCAATTTTTGACAGTATCTGATTGATTTATTCATTTGCTTACCCGGCCATTAGTCTGCAAATAAATCATTGGAGATTTATTTTTAGTCCAAAGATTCTTCTATTGCGATCATTGAATTGCAATCATTTCATAATTTTGCTATTTATATAACTCGGGTTTAACCCAGATTCCAAAACAATGTATGGTCAAACACTTTCAGTTCCAAAGTGTAATTTCAACTCAGCAAAAATTTCACCTTCAGCTTATTTCTTGATTTATTGCCCACCAAAAGCACAAATTCCCAAACTCATGTCCAATTCAAGTTTCAAATCTGGGTCTTGCAACTGGGGGAAAAGGGTGTCTGAATCACCAAATGTTTTGAGAAACAATGGCGGTTTGGTTGGTATTAGATGTGAAGGGTTACAGGTGAAAGATGATAAGTTTTATATGAGGAGGGCTGTGGAGATTGCTAGGAAAGCAAGTGGACACACCAGTCCTAATCCTATGGTTGGATGTGTTATTGTGAAGGATGGGGAGATTGTCGGTGAAGGGTTTCACCCCAAAGCTGGTCAGCCTCATGCTGAGGTTAACATTTCTCGCTCCTGATTTCATAATTCATAATATCAAAAGGATAATCTTTTTTCCATTTTAACAGGATGAGTGGTTAATTTCTATGGTTATATGCTGCTCATGGTGTTTGTTCTGTTTCAGAAGCATTGATATCTCATTGTCTAGCAATGTGTAATAGTTTAATCCATGTTGCCTTGAGATCCAATTGACAGTGTCATAGGATCTGAGCTTTACTGTTTTTTGGAGGCTTACCATTTATGACATAAATATGCTTCTTTAACTTGGACTGTTTTAACATGGTCATGTATAATAAAGATGTTCATTTTGGTATTCAACAGATGAAGGGTCGTTCTGTAAAGATGATTATGCAAAATATCTCTTTGGTCTATGAAGAGCTCATTTGTGCATTCAAGTTTCAAGAATATGATTACAAGGATATATTGTTGTTGTGAAGGAAGTTGGAAATGATACTTGATTGAACGACAGAGCATTGCTAATTTGCTAAATGAGTTTTGAATTCTTTTGACTTTTTAGGAAACTGTTAATGTCACTACTGAATAATCTAAGTCAGGAAGCTTGTACTACAGGTTTTTGCTCTAAGAGATGCTGGAGATTTGGCAGAAAATGGGACTGCTTATGTGAGCTTGGAACCATGTAACCATTATGGGAGAACTCCACCGTGCACTGAAGCATTGATTAAAGCCAAAGTGCAAAACGTGGTGGTTGGGATGGTGGATCCAAACCCAATTGTGGCTTCAAAGGGGTTGGATAAACTAAGAGATGCAGGAATCCGTGTGACTGTAGGTGTTGAGGAAGAGTTATGCAAGAGGCTCAATGAAGCCTATGTCCATCAAATGCTAACAGGCAAACCCTTCGTTACAATAAGGTAAATTCGTTTATCCTTCTCAATTACCTTAAGCTACTTGATTCAATTTATTAATTTTTATGTTTAAGCGTGTTATCTCATGGTTGGCATGGTAATCCTTGTACGTATGATCTTTTACTACGCCAGTGACTTTTTCAAAAGCATTCAAGTAGATCTTTATTCTCTTACAAACTCATCAAATTGAGTTTCATATATGTGAAAGTTATAACTTGATATTAACTTACTAATGTGCAGATACACTCTCTCAGTCAATGGCTATTTGACAGATCAACTTGGGGAAGAAGTTATAGCACCTGGTGGATACTACTCAGAACTGTTGCAAGAATATGACGCGGTTATACTGTCTTCAACTTCATTATTGCAGACACCTTCACTTCCTGCGTCCAATGAACCTGGAGCCAATCAACCTCTTAAGATTGTAATAGCAAAATCTCCAAGTTCCCAAATTCAGATTCCTGTTTCCACTACTGAAACAACTTCTAAGGTGATAATATTCACAGACAAAGAGATGGCTGAGGGATCAGAAACAGCTCAACAAGGAATTGAAACAGTGGTATTAGAAAGGATAAACTTTCTACCTATCCTGGAGTACTGCAAGGGTCGAGGCCTATGCAGTGTTTTACTGGATTTAAGAGGTAGTTTTCATGAGTTGGAAGAAATTCTGGAGGAGGGTTTCGATCAAAATTTGTTGCAGAAGGTTGTGGTGGAAGTATTGCCAGTATGGGGTGTGAGCAATGAAGAGGGGTTACCGGAGGCACTAAAGAATATGGGGAAAGGACTAAAGTTGAAGAATTTAACGTCGCGAATCTCAGGAAAGAGTGTTTTGTTAGAAGGGTATTTTTGATGTAAATTTCTGTACTAAGAGAGAGATAATGCTAAATTATTGAGACTCAGTTACTGCCTTCTTAATCTATGGTGTCATATAGATCTTTCAAGGAATCCGGCTCAGCTGCAGCAGGGTGGTTAATACAGGAAACAAAAGTGACATTTTTGTCTTAAAATGAGAACATAGGGATGTATCAACTTTTATCTTTTCATTTGGGCAGTTGTTAAGATGTTGATGATGAAAATTCATAGTCCACTATTTTGTTGGTCTCAGAAAAGTGAATGTGCCTCTTTGTCATAATTCTTAATGAAATCTGGACAAACTGCCCCAAGACATAATTCTTTATATATCCAGAATTGAAGAAAAACTTCAGACCTCTGAATTTCCAATTAACATAAGCGCATAATTAGGATGCATCTTCTTTTGAAAAACAAGGTTGTATTATATATACATATAGGCTCCACAAATTGGAACCCACAACCATAATGTAGTTCATCTATACAACTTTTTCTAATATATTAGCATTGAAATTTATAACTTCATTTACACGAAGTAACAGGTAACTTCTAGCTCCAAAAGAGATCATATGAAGCCATGTTCTGTATTAAAGCAAACTTTTCTACCGAGTAGGCTGTCCATTTGGTGAAGACTTCCTGGAACAGTTCTTTCTTTTTGCAACAAGTTGTTGAATCATTAGTTCATTTGTCGTTCCTTCCTGGATGTTATTTTGTACCAGTGTGCACAGTTCATCAAGTGGAAGCATCGTGAAGGGCTCTTCAATAAGAACACCCACCTGCAAATATCCATTATAAATGGAAATTAATCATCTCAGACAATTTTGTGGAACAGACAGCATATTCTCCACAGGTAGACCAAGTGAATTAAAACCTTTTCAAGCTAACATCTTACACGAGGGAAATAGCAAAGGACCCAAGACAAATGTCTGAAGGCTAGATATTTTCCTCTACACAGTCAATGGAAAGGCCTACAAAACATGCAGACCTTCGTGTGCAGATGGTATTTGATCTACACAGACATATAGAGATAGATAGAGAGAGAGAGAGAGAAACCTCTTCAATGCAGAACAAAGAAGCAGCACTGATAAAAGTAGCAGGAACCACAATCCAGTTGCAATCGTCCCAAAGTATAATGGGAAGTGTAAAATGCCAGAGGACCAAAAACCTTGAGGTCAAGCGAGTGTACGAGAGAGGGATAGGAATACCTATAAGCTGTTCGCAAACACCAATGCCATCATGGAAACAAGAAATCTTTGATTCCTGGGATGCACAAATAAAAGTAAGATTGATAACTGAAATTCTATACAAGAATATAGGCGGCCATTAACATATTTCTAATTTTGCTTCACTCCCAATTCCAGGCATGGGCAGCCACATAATACATAAAAGTAGCAAATTACCAACACATTCAGCTTTGACTCTTCCAAATTTAGCAACCGTAGGCTTTGAGAAATGAAATCAATAATGCAGCGGGGTCGATGCTTTGAACTGACAATTACTTCAAGATCGTCAGCCTCAATCAAAGGTCCGAGGTCTTGCGCAATGTCTGAACCATATATGACATGGCACTGCATTTAAAGCTTTGTCATTGGTTAAACTAATAAAATGATCAACCTACAACATTACACCTTTAACATGAGTTTGAGCAGTGGGTTCTTGCTGTTGCCTCACTGGTGTATAAGTTTTGGATCTTCAACTACATTTTAACAAATATATTTCTAGGATTTTACTTCTTTGGACCAGTAGTTTGGCTTGCTGTATCAAAAAATAGCATCTCAACCCTTCAGCCAGTTGCTTGATTGGTAAGCATGGAGCTTAGGAACTAAATAAAGCTCCTTTCTAAGTTCTAACAACCTAAAAGTGACATGAATGTTTTCTATGTAGGTAATGAAATAACTTTTCAAAAAAAGTACCTTCATCTTAAACGCATATACCTAGGAGACTTGAAATGAATGTTTTTTCTTATGATCATACTCATTACAAATAAGATACTCCCTCCGTTCCATAAAAAGAGTCTCATTTGCAACATTTGTGAACATTAAGGATGTACTTTAGTTCCATGCTTACCCCTAAATATGAAATTGCTCTAGTTAAGTAGTGGTGGCATGATAATGAAAATATGACGACAAACTTGAGTACATACTCTTTCTTGAACAATTTATTTTGCTAATGGGGCTCTTTTTGTGGAATGTAGGTTGTACCAATTTTACTTCCTAAAAGAACATTACATTAAATAGCCACAAAACATTAAAATTCACTGACAAGATAACTAAAAACAACACATTACCAACCTTAAGGGCAACTGGAAATGCCATGATATACTGCAAAAGCGCCTTCTTTACCAACACATCACTCGAATTCTCCACATTAGCAATCACTTGCCTCGCAAAGTCATTGGTCCCTGTAATCACTCTAGTCCAAGCTTTCCTCCCTTCTTCATACCTCGAATACGAAGCCTCTGTCCTAAACACTAACAAGAGCGCCAATGCCGGTGCAGTCAACTGGTAAGGCAGTGTAGAAGCCCTCAAAACAGGGAAAATTTCAGGTAACCAATGTAAATTAACTGCCGAATTATAACTAGCTATAACAATTGCCACTGAAGTAAACGCGATAACGGGTGGCACCAACGATAAAATCACCCGGGAATTGAGACTCGACAACAAATGCCTAATGTGCCTCAAAGAGCTTCTGTGCTCCACCCAATTTTCATGGTTGTATAATGACCTCTTTTTCTGCATACGCCTTTCCTGATTCCTGTCTGCCCAATTGGGTATTGCAAGAAGGATTGAAACTAGTGTTTTTTGGGTTTGTTTGGAAGAGGATGAAGAGGAAGGAGTTGGGGTATTTGAGGATTGTGAACACTGGACTCTGAAGGAAAATTTCATGGGTTTGGAAGGAAGGTGTGGTGAGTGTAATTTGAGGGGTGTTCTGGGGGTAAAATGAGAAGCGGAGGATGATAAATTGGTGGAGGATTGAATTGGGTTTGTGGGATTTCTCATTGGGGAGATTTAGGGTTTGGGTTTGGGGAGGGAGGGAGGGAAGAGAGAGTGGGAGGAAATGGAGGGGACATGTTGGCGGGTTTCAGAGAGTGCTGGGTGAAGTGGGAGAAAAGAGTGGATTGGCAGTTACAAACAGACATGTGAATGAGGTTTTTACACATGTACCAATATTATAATAATATTCGAGTTAAATATTGAATATGATGATTGTGTCACCCAACGGTGAGTCACAGTATTCAATGCTATGGACCTGTGGACTGTGCTACAACCTTAGTAAAAAACAAATAGCCACATAATATTAATAAATTCACATGGATACATGCTAAAATTTTATTTTAGTGTATGTTTCTTAGTATAATAGTATGGCATTACTTTCTTTAGACTATGTTTCTTTAAAAAAAGTATGTTGGGAATTGAATTGTTTGTTTTAATTTAATATTACTTTAGAAAGGAATTAATAATTCTTTAAATAGTCATATAGATTATTTTTTATTATTTCTAAAGCTATTTATAAGATATTATAATCTCATAACGAATAGGAGATTAATAATTCTCCATTTTAAGTTATCAAATGACTTTATGAGACTAAATAATCTCTCGTTAAATGATTAAATAGACTAAAATAATGCTATATTAAGACAAATAATTCAATTTTAAACATGTTGTAGTGTTTGAATATTTTTTTTCCAGAAAGTTTTGACCCCGTCCTACTCAAGTTTATGGCCACGCCTCTAGTCACTTGTATTAAACTAACAAATTGTCATTTATATGAGTAAATAATTAAATATGAATATACTATATTATTAATATTTAAAAAAAAATTTGCAAATGAAACTCTTTTTATTTATTTATTTATTTATTTATAAAACCGAGAAAATACATTCATCTTTTAATATGTCCTCGATGTTGTGTTCATTTTATTGAAAAATTCAATAACATTGTTTGAAAGGTGACCATCATATCATAACCCATGTTTGCTACCTTCTGCCCACCACTCTAAAATATCAAGCTTCCAAATACGCAGCCCCACCTCTAATGCTGCTCAAAACTAATCTATCACTGGAAAAATTTAGTGGTAAAGACTAGTTCAAGGCTTTAAGCAATGGTATACAAGTGATTGATATGAAGTTAATTTTGGTTAATTGACCAATACAATATCGACACGCAAGTCGGTCGGAAGGTGATTTCTCTCTCTGCGTGTCAGCACTGTATTGGTCAATTGACCAACTTACCATAAAATTAACTTAGTCACATCAACACGAGAGGAAAATACCACAAAGTTGATGCCAAGCAACTAAAGTAGATATGAAATTTAATAAGAACTTTTGCTCAATATTCACAGTTACCAAAAGAAAAGTTGAAAAGGGAAAGGGCCAAGAAGAATCCCAGAAAGCCAAGTGATTTTTCAGAGAGGAGTTTAAAAGGGTTCCTCGTTATACTTCCCCTTGATTCGACAAAGGCCATAACAACTTTGGCCAAAATGATTTCATCTACGAAAAGACTATCTAACAGACTATGGATGTTTTTCTCAACAATAAAAGTAGTTATCAAACAGACTATGGATGTTTCTATGCACTGTTAGAGGTCAGCTTCCCCTTCTCACTTCCTTGAATTCATTTATCAGGTCCAAAGATGAACTCCTTCACAGAACGTTCCGCTGACTTAATAGCCGCCTTGATCTGCCATTATAAGGTATAATAAAACTTGACGAACGTTAGTAAGACGAGTAAACCATGCCATCACCATTTTTAAAATATGACAAATATGTTCATCAAGGCACATCAAACTCTGTTCTACAAGGTTTTCCCAAGAAAAAGTTCATGTATCAGTATCATAACAGTCAATATTGAAAACTGTAATCTATCGTCATCTAGTTGTTTTTGAAGTTCAACTTTCTTCACTTCCAGTGTAACCTGAACCCACAGTGTACAATCTACTTCGTAGATCGATGTGATTCAATTTCGTAGTTCAACTAGTTCATTCACAGTTTTTGCCGATTAACTTTAAAAGTGTGCAATATTGTAAACCACATGAAAATTTCAATGTGGGACCCACATTAAAAGGGAGAACTGCTTTCCTGAAAGATATAAGGGGGTAGAGGAAATTCAAACCTTCCTACAAAAGTTTTATCTATTACCCAAATGTCAGAATGCTACCCTAACTTTATTATAAAGAGAACTCATTATATTGTAACTATAAGTGTATCAATAGATTTATGTTGATGTTCTTGTGAAACACTGGACCTTGTAATTTTGAGAAACTTCCAACCCTTTTGTTCTCATTTCAGAGCCAACTCTGCCCTCTAGTATTAAAAGTTGTAGAATAGATTCCTGTGTAGATGTATTCAGAGAGTCACAGACTAAGCGCAAGGGTATCACGTCAAGGGGGTCAGCGTGTGGCTCAGTAGATGTAATATTTTAAGAAAACAGATAACCAGCAGCAGTAGCAACCAAAAAAAAAAGATTTAAGAACGAATCTAGTAGTGGAGTGTCTACTGAAAATAACAATCTTTCAGGAACATGCATTATCAACCAATACATCGCAATCACGTATGTTTATTGCATTTTATTTTATATTAGAACTGACGCTCAAAGAAATGATGATATCTTGGGTGACAATCGTAATTGCATCATTGGAAGCACTACATGATATTGAATGGGTATAAACAAAAATGCATAATCAAAAGGTAGGTCGTGTGCATAATGAAAAGTACATGCCATCAAGCATAAAAAAAATTTGCAGCACCAATCACTATAATTCTTTACTGATATATCCTAATCTTATCAACGTCAATTCAAATAAAAAAATATCATGACTCCAACAAGAATGCAATTAACCACAGATATCATCATATCCACTTGGTACCCAAAACTGTCAATTTATAATATGTTCTCTGGCCACAGGGTAGACCTAAGTCCAATTCTTTGAATTTCTTGTAATACATAAATGTTTGATCAACTATTTTAAAATAATAACATTAAAAAATCACTTTTAGCAAAAGACCACTCAAGTTTATATGAGTAAGTCCACTACCAAGTTAGATAAGCACCGAGAAATGTTCTTTTGTTGGTAGTGCTAAAATGAAGACAACCTATACTTTGTCCTTAAATGGCCATATACTTCAAGGTACCGTAGTAATTATATTACATCTTTTTTCTGCCATACTTACACATTCACAACTCCCTCCCCCCGGCACACCCGTAATGGGACATGTTCTATTATTCGCAAACACTTGGTCATTTTCCTTAAAATTAAACGATTAAAGTCTACAAAGGGTCTTTTGACCTCATGCTCGTAACTATAAGCTAGATCATCATCTTCTGTCAAGCAAGGGTGATGACAAACTGACCAAGTCAGAATTTTTCATCAATTTATTAACTCGAGCGTCAAGGGATTCAAGGTTCATGACAAAACATTCGTTGAGGAATATGATTCTAAGATTATTAGTTAGGGCCATACAAAGACTCAAGCTTATTGGAGGGAAGGAAATAAGGAGCAAGGAATCACATTCACAGCTTAAAGTCAACGAAAAAAGCAAAGTGGGCAAGTTCAGTCAGACCGGTGTTGTCACGCCGTAATGCAGTACAAAAGTGGCACTGCCGCGCCGCAACTATTCGTCAAAATTAACTCTGGAGTCACGGTGCTGCCGCGCCGTTACCAAGGCCAATACTGACGCTGCCGTGCCATTGAGAACAGAAAAATCCTAGAAGGACGGTGCTACTACGCCGTTGATGGGTAACGTCGGCGCTACCGCGCCAGGCACTCGACACAGTTTTGACCAGATTTCTACTTTATTTTGAGGGATTTTAATATCTTTTTATAATTCTAATGTATCTAGGATATTTATTAGATAAGATTTGATTTTCATATTGATTTGTTAGCTATGATTTCTATTTCCATTCAAATTCTTATTTCTTATAGGAATTGGGGTTTTGATTTATTATTTCTTATAGAATTAGGATTTCTTATTTCTAGTATAAATACATTAAATGGGTTATGTAGTAGAGAGACTTTTTGATTAATAAAAGATTCTTCTCATCTTTTGGTTTTTTAAGAATTCCTAGACTAGGTCTTAGTTTTCTTGAGAATTCATTATTGACTTATCATACAACAATACATGGTTGTGTATGGCGTCTTCTACCATACATCAATCGTAGATTGTACCGAGGTTCCTGTTTCAATATAAACACGGGATTTAGGTGTCGTTAGTGTTCCATTCAATACATATTTCATTGCTTGATCGATTGTACCAAGGTTCTCGTCTCAATATAAATGTTGGGTTGAGATGTCGAGAGAGTTCCACTCTATCAACGGTGCTAGAAACGATCTGGGCGACAATCACCTCACGCAAGAGTGTCGTGGAGTCCATCAAAAGGGCTCTGATCCAAAAGGCTAGCTGAGAGAGTGAAAGGTAGTGTGACTTTACTGTATTAACAATGAAATGGTAATTAGTTGTTTCATAATCGGTTCTAAATAGATCTAGTAAAACTCCAAAATTTACAGGAATTTCCAAATAGGACTACATTGGGTGAAATGAAGTTTTGGTCACTCTACTAGTCCCGTTCACAAATTGGTTAACGACTCCCCCCACCCCACAACAAAAGCACGTGCAGCTGCACAACAAAACTTTTTTCACTCAATCTAAACTGAAGACTAGCATTAATAAAATTCTGACTTGGAATAACATTGCTCATGTGGAGTCCCAGGTGGAAAACGTATGTAGAGTTGGGTCAGGTTAAACAAAAAACCATCAAATTGCTCAGATTTTAAAGATCAAATTACAAAGTTTTTAAGCTAAGTCTCCATCATGGGTTTCAAAATCAAATTATTAGGGTTTCAAGCATCTTTTTCATATGTTTGAGATATGTTGCAATCCTTGATTATCATATAATAGGCTCAAGAGATCACTTCCACCAAGCTTGACTAACACTAATTTGTGGGTATCTTCTTCCCCATTTGTACAACATATCCAATGGAGAACAAAAGAAGTCTCATTGTAGACAAATATCTTTAGCAGGGTTAGACACAAGGTGACAAGACCACTTTTAGTTCTTAAAATAAAAAACCAACAAAACTCTTCAACTGATTCTGAATTTACACAAAAGACACCAGCACTCATCAGGCGCATAAACTTAAATGATATATACAAAATATTTCAAGAAGTAAAATACATTTGTTTGTCTGTGTGTTTCGGTACGCATTGACAGTTATACCCTACTAAAATGGATCAATGAGTCCCATGTGATTGAAAGTGATATAACAACGGAACCAAAAGAAAGCCTCATAAAAATAAAAACTAATGCAAAATTTTAAACATTTCAACACCTAGACTTGCTTGATTTATTTTTTCAGTATTGCAGATAACTTAAACTTTTGCTTAAAGTTGCAGCGTTTAAGACGTGTTGATTTTTTATATTTCCCAAAGAACTTCATCCGTGCTAAGATTACAATCCACTCTAGTGGGTACCAACTACCTAGACATGGGGATGGGTTGACAGTGAATTTCTACAAGAACATCCCCAATTACTTTTGATATTTTGGTGGACCAAAATCCAGATCAAATAAGAAACTTAACACATAATCCACACAATTCAATCACCAGAAATTAAACCCCTTAAATCCCAGCCCCCAACAACAATCAAACCACAAATTACCACACAACGCAAAAAAACTACCAACAACCAAAAATCTACCGCAAATAAATCTAACATCTAAAGAGAATTACACAGAACGAAATAATTGGAGTAATTCATATTATATATATATATATAATTTACGTACAGAAACTAAGTCTTACAGGATCAAGAATATTAGGCTCAGGACCATAGTCAGCGGTGAGAAGGAAATAAGAAGCAGTTGCGGTGGCCACCATTGTTGTCCTTCGTACCAGTTTATCAGTTTTTGGGTTCATTTCTCAGTTTCTTCTCAAAGAGAAAGGGACCAAAGTGAAGAAAGTAGTAGGAGAGAATAGAAACCTCTTTGATTTTGTTTTATGTAAACTGTAAATAGGACCTCTTTCTGTAAGGAAATATCAATAACACACTTTCCTTTTAGCTCTATTTCAAAAAAATAAAAACATAATCTTTCTATTTTCTCCTTTTTTTAAATAAAATAAAATAAAGAAAACTAATTTTTTTACATAAAAAATTAATATTTCTATGAAAACGATCTATTAAATGTTAATTAGGGATACTATTAACTCTTTAAAAATTCAATTTATAAAATTTTAAATAGATTGCAATTAAAGATGGTTTGTGAATTTTAACAAAAAAATATTGACAATGTTTATCAATTTTTACTCAAGTCTAATAATATTCAAACAAGCTAATGGTTCGCACGATAATATAAGTTTTTGAATGCATTTTTTTAAGATCTCTTACCTAGTAAGAGATCTAGCTAGTACATCAACTAAGAATGTTGAAATTTTGAATGCATATTACTTGTAACACCCCAGTCTTACATCGAAAGATAGGGGAAAAATTTGTCTGCATATAAGGAAATAAGTTACTACCAATAGTACCTTCAAGTCATGACCTTTTGGGAGCCTGTGGTGGGCTAAGATGACCCAAGAAGATACTATTGGGCCAATGGTTTGAGGTCTTATTTTGATGGATTTGATTCGATTCGGACTTGGGATTTGACCCGAGATTTGTTCCGGACTCGGGATTTGACCCGGGTTGTTAAATATGGTATCAGAGCCGACTCTCGAAAGCTCGGGTCGGGTCATTCGATCCCGATCAGGTTGCCGGAGGTGGGGACACGAAGGCTGGTGGTATTATATCCCACAATGGAGAGATGGAGGTCCGGAGGTGGGGACACGAAGCCAGCCGGTATTATCCCACAATGGCTAAAGAGGCAAAGATCTTTGGGCCGTGTGTGCGATAGGTTCTGACGGGGACGTCAGAAATTTAAGTGGGGGAGTTTGTAACACCCCAGTCCCACATCGAAAGATAGGGAAAAAATTTGTCTGCATATAAGGAAATAAGTTACTACCAATAGTACCTTCAAGTCATGACCTTTTGGGAGCCTGTGGTGGGCTAAGATGACCCAAGAAGATACTATTGGGCCAGTGGTTTGAGGCCTTATTTTGATGAATTTGATTCGATTCGGACTTAGGATTTGACCCGAGATTTGTTTCGGACTCGGGATTTGACCCGGGTTGTTTCATTACTATTATAGTAATATTTAATGTTAATTTAAAATAAATTGAAGTTATTATGGAAGCTCTTGAATCAAAGAACTAAAACTTAATTTGTTGTGTACATCTAATAAAATTACAAAATATTGAAAACTAAACTGCATATAAAAATTATAATAGTCTTTAGATATTCGAATGAATAATGAATATTTGTTGTAAGACTAGACTCTTTTTTATAACCTTAGCTATGATCAATCATATATATATATATATATATATATATATATATGTGTGTGTGTGTGTGTGTGTGTGTGTGTGTGTGTATGGACCGATCAATAACTAACGTTATAAAAAAGAGAATATTCTTACAACACATCGTAACCTTCCATCTTAAAATATAATCCGAGTATTATACAGTTTAATATTGCAGACGGAACAAATAACAAAATACCCCTGCTTATAAAAGTCTCCGCCGGCAATTAGTCTTCCAATTCTCAAAACGCAGTTCATCATCTTCTTTTTCCAATTTACAGCATGGAAAAACCCATCAAAATCCAAGAATTCAATTACATTAATCTTGAAACAGCCACCAACAAATTCTCTCCCCAAAAGCTCTGAGGCACAGGAAGCCATGGCTTAATCTATGAAGTTGGTTTGAAGAATGGTCGGTTTGTTGCTGTGAAAAGACCCTCTAGAGGTACCCATTCTAAGTCTCGATTTTCTTCTTTTTTGACACCTGAAAACCTAAATGAAGTTGAGAATGAAATCGATATTTTGTCAAAAATTCATAGTCTTAGACTTGTTATACAGTTGAAGGCACGAGATTTTTATCCGGAGGATATTTCGGATCATTTGCCGAAGTCTGGAGAGACCTTGCCGAAATGATCGTGGTCCGACTTTGGATCTTTTGCCGAACTCTTTTTTCTTCTTCGGCTGAAGTTCTAAAGGGTCGAAGTTCACATCGAACTGCAATGTATTCTTGTGCTTGTTATATCTAATAAAGGAAGAAGATTATTCGTCACCATAATTCCCAGATCTCACTAATCCAAATACATGTGTTAACGCCAAGATCTTCTCCCGCGTCCCAATCACGTAAGACGCTCTGATCCTGCACAGTTCAACAAGTCAACACCAGAAGCTTGACGGCCTGACCGTCGGGGGATAGCTCCGGTGTGAGAGTCAGTACAGGAGATCACAAGGTTAACAATGGAGGAAAAATATTGACTAGTGTCTGAGAGAGAGAAAAAATAATAATATCGTGTATTGTGTTTTGTTACCTCTCCCTTTTTGTTGCTCCCGAAGCGAGCGTGGAACTTAATGCACATGTCCGCCCAAGATGAAATCAAATCCGAAGGCAAAGTCCACATCCACTGCCTGGCATCCTTTCGGAGTGTCGTGACAAAGGTATGACACTTAGCAGCATTGCTAAAATCATAATAATCCATCAGTCGGTCAAACGCCTGACTATGGTCATAGGGATTCCCCGATCCGTCATAACTTTCAATGTGAGTCAACTTCTTGGTGGGGTCAGCTTTTTCTTTCAGAATCTTCTCGAAAAAAGGGGATGCCTTCTTTTCCGAAGCATCTTTCGTTTTCTGTACCTCGGCAAGCTGCCTCCGAAGCTCCTTCACCTCTTTAACTAGATACTCCACGCCCTCGGGTTGGGACGATGCTTCTTTTTTCGGTGACTCCTCCCTCTTCTGAGTGGACCGGTTTCTTACAATAGAACCCCCAACTTTCGAGGGGCTTTTATGACGACGATGGTCCACAGAGCGGAATGCCCTCAGTGGACTTTCAGGTGTACGACCCCTAGATCTGCTTCGTCTCTGAACCCGGCTGCCGTGGTGGGAATGCGCAACAACGAGCGCCTTCTTTGTATTCTCAAGAATACAATCCCTGGATCGACCTCTTCGTTCGCTTCGACCCTGCTCCTTAGAACCGACAGGGTGATGTGCCCTCTTCGATCTTTGAGGAGTAGGGCTTCTGAACCTTCTTCTTTCTCGAGGTTGACCCCGAGACTCACGCCCTGAATGAGCAGGTTCTTCCCCACTCCGATGCCCACGTTCTTCAGATTGGACATAGCTGGACGCTTCGTCCCTCAAATCTGTCATTCGAGACATCTGCTCAGCTATATCCTGCCGTTGCTTCACAAGCGCCTCCATGGCCCTATCTGCCTCGTCTGCCATCTTAGCCAAACGGGAAGCCTTTCCGTCTTGGTCGTTCCGGTATCGAGTTCTAGGCGAGGTGCCTTCTACTTGTTTCCGGCCATGACCGGACCCTTTCTCTGCTGTAAAAACTAGCTTTCTCTTGGCTTTGCTCATAGCCCTCGGATGAGAATCTCCATGTGATCGTTTGGACGCCGTGCTGGCATGAACACTTAGTGCAGGTCCCAAACGGTCCTTGACAGATACTCGCGGTATTGATTCACTAGCAGCCATCGGCTGCCCCTCAGGTGTAGGTGTCCTACTCTTCCCCATGAACACCGACGTAGAACGAACACAGTTTGTGATTGAAAAATACTCAGGACACTAGAACTCAGCCCTCCTTCTAACGCCAATGTTAACGCCAATATCTTCTCCCACGTCCCAATCACGTAAGACGCTCTGATCCTACACAGTTCAACAAGTCAACACCAGAAGCTTGACGGCCTGACCGTCGGGGGATAGCTCCGGCGTGAGAGTCAATACAGGCGATCACAAGGTTAACAATGGAGGAAAAATATTGACTAGTGTCTGAGAGAGAAGATAATAATAATGTGTATTGTGTTTTGTTACCTCTTTTTGTTTGTGATCCTTGCCCCATACGTTCCTTAGACCCGGTTTACCGTGCCACCCACTACATCCTGACACCTCCTCTCACCCCCGGTCATCTCAGCAGAAAGTATGTAGCTTATTTTCCTACCTACTACCACTGTTACCTCCCGCCGGTAATCGGAGTCCCATCCTCATTAATGCCACACAGAAATGTGGCAGACATAACTGTCAACTACTATCCTTTGTGATGATTACCGGTCAAAGATAGGATAAGTGACAGCTTACATAATGGACCAATCCAATGACTAAGCCCAATATCATAGTCAAGTAGCGGGGCCCAAATCATTTGACCCAATACGACAAAAGTGACACAGTCCAAAGGACAAACCCATTCGGCCTGGCCCAGTATGAAAAGTATTATGGCCCAACAACATGTATCACCAGAATAAACGAGTTGGGAAAGAGAAGATATTTCAGGCTCCGCAGTATTAAACTGCGGACCGCGATTGAACGATCAGAATTTGTTACAAGGATAATCTTAAGTTGACACTGTTTGCTATACGTCGATCCCCTATATATATATATTAGCCATATTATCCGTGTCTCTGGCATTACATACGAAAGGAATGAGAGATTGCTAGCGCTAAATAATGGAGGAGACAGAGGACAAGCTCGAGAGGAGGAAGAATGGAGAAGAATCTGAGAGTGAGAGAGAATAATTTTTTATCTTTTGAAGTTAAAGATGATATAATGGATGGTGTGAGATTTATCCTAAACTTTGGACGGTTCTGATCGTTTATTAAGGTGAGCGAAAAATTTAAAATCAGTTGTGTTTCGTTATATATATATATATATATATATATATATATATATATATATATATATATATATATATATATATTGTAAGACCCCGAATTTTATGAAGTAAAAGTATTCAATTTTTTTCTTATAATTATTATTCAGTAAATGGTTAAATTGATAAAAGTTAAAGTTAAGGGTGATATATGAATTTTTTTTCAAAATACGTAAGTGGTTATAAAATATTCATTGTTGTCGAGGGAATATTCTTTCTGTCGGGGAATATTCGTACGATAACGCAGCCATTTGTGGGCCCCATAACAGAATAATTGTCGGATGAAGATAACGACAAAATTGAGTTTTTATAAAATAACGGCGTAGTTGTTACCGTTAACACTGTCGAAATACCTGGTGGTTAAAATACAGTAATACGCGTAGTTACACATTAGCACACGGTATTGCACAGTATTTTTTTTAATTATTGATTCTTACGTGAGAATGCACTACTCAATAGTTGTTACAGTAATTACTGTTCAATATTTTATTTTATTGATTCAATAATTGCTACGATGAAATTTTATATTATTGTTGTTCAATAATTGTCACTGCACAGTATTTTTCATTACCAGATCAATAATTCATATTATTTGAATAATATTATTAGAT
This sequence comes from Panax notoginseng, assembly GCA_016801055.1. Classification (NCBI taxonomy): domain Eukaryota; kingdom Viridiplantae; phylum Streptophyta; class Magnoliopsida; order Apiales; family Araliaceae; genus Panax; species Panax notoginseng. The sequence goes on along the minus strand of CM029019.1, from coordinate 197,614,908 downwards.
AGCATTATTGGCAATGCCTAGAAAGTTCTGTCAAGGAGATGTTTGGTCACCTAATTGCGCGCCAGTAAGGAGAAATCCTTATCGGAAAGCTCCATGGGAACAGCCTAATTGTCATAAATGTGATTCTGTAATATTATTTGTGAATAATTAATTTTTGATTTATATGATAATGAAATATTTATTTAATGTGGATATAAATGATGGATTTATTTATGTGGTTATAAATGAAGGAATTAATGTTGAGGTATTTTATCAGTATTTTGTCGGATTGGAGGTATTAAAAGATCAAATCAGTGTTCTTACAGCTTTATTGTGTGAGTTATAATTTTTAATCTGACCGTTGGATCGTAGTAATTTTTGGATATGTTATACATATATAAGTTGAGTATATGTCCACAAATTTTGAACCGTTAAAAATAAACGTATGATTTGTTATGAATTTTACGAGATGACTGGTTCAGAAATTGTTGAATTTTTGGAGTTAATCATTTTGGTAAAAAATTCTAGAATTGGTGGGCCCCACTCTTGGTTGGTGAAAAAATGTGCTGAGATTTTTATTCAAATGTGGTGGGTGGGAATAGTAGCAGGTAAAGCCATCAGGTAGCAGGTCAAGTCTGCTTCGGCGTGCTAACATTTTCCTATAAATAGAGGGCTAAGTTAGAATTGAAAATCACACAAGAAATAAGTTTTCTCTCTTTCTCTCTCTAGATTATTTAGTGTATTTTATGAGTATTTAAATACTTTGTGAGTTTCTATTCATCAGTGTAAGTTTTCTTCAGCCTTATACCGATCAGAAGTACTGCTCTTTTGAGGTAAGGGATAGTAAGGGATTTTAAGGGTTGTTATGTTTTTCAATTTCGTAATTTTTCTGACCTTCAAAAATTTTAGAAAAATTTGAAATGATATTTTGATGAGTTTTATTGATTGTGTCCAAAAATGGTAATTTTTGGATGTATAGATTGAGAGTTATGAATTTTATAAGAAAAGACTATTTTAAAAGTAACCGCTTATAATTCCTTGTGGTTAACTCCAAAATTGATGAAATTTTTATTAGGAGTACATGTATATGATAGAAGTATACTCTATAAATTTCAGAATTTTTGGACAAAAGTACAATTTTTGATAAATGTCTAAATATTCGGCTGTTTTGACCATATGAAAAATAGTAAATGACTTTTAAAAATTCTGAGAAAAATATATGTTCACTATGGGACTATATTATGCTAAATCGCAGAAAAGAAATATTTTTGGAACTGATTTGATATTTTTCATGAAAATGGTCTAGTTATGAGTAAATGAATTAAATATGTTTTGTAAAGTAAGAAAATTGAAAAATAGGATTTTATGACTTGAGAATCTTATATGAGGTATATGCAGAATTTTTATGAGGATTTTGGTTATTGGTGATGAAATCTTATGAGTTTTGTAAGACCCCGAATTTTATGAAATAAAAGTATTCAATTTTTCTATTCAGTAAATGGTTAAATTGATAAATGTTAAAGTTAAGGGTGATATATAAATTTTTTTCAAAATACACAAGTGGTTATAAAATATTCATTGTTGTCGGGGAATATTCGTTTGGTCGTGGAATATTCTTTCTGTCGGGGAATATTCGTACGACGGCGCAGCTATTTGTGGGCCCCATAACGAATAACTGTTGGATGAAGAAAACGACAAATTTGAGTTTTTACAAATAACGACGTAGTTGTTACCGTTAACACTGTTGGAATACCCGGTGGTTAAAATACAGTAATACGCGTTATTGCACAGTAGCACACGGTATTGCGCAGTATTTTTGAAATTATTGATTCTTACGTAAGAAGGCACTACTCAATAATTGTTACAGTAATTACTGTTCAATATTTTATTTTATTGATTCAATAATTGCTACGTTTAAATTTTATATTATTGTTGTTCAATAATTGTCACTGCACAGTATTTCCCATTATCAGATCAATAATTCATATTACTTGAATAGTATTATTAGATAACATTATTGGCAATGTCTAGAAAGTTCTGTCTAAGGAGAGGTTTGGTCATCTAATTGCGCGCCAGTAAGGAGAAATCCTTATTGGAAAGCCCCCTCTTTCCTGGGAACGGCCTGGTTGTCATAAATGTGATTCTGTAATATTATTTGTGAATAATTAATTATTGATTCATATGATAAGGAAATATTTATATTATGTGGATATAAATGAGGGATATATTTTTGTGGTTAAAAATGAAGGAGTTAATGTTGAGGTTTTTATCAGTATTTTTGTGGGAATGGAGGTATTAAAAATCAAGGTTTTTGAGATATTTTGCGGGGGTTATAATTTTTAATTCGACCGTTGGATCGTGGTAATTTTTGAATATGTTATACATATATAAGTTGAGTATATGTCCATAAATTTTGAACCGTTAAAAATGAACGTATGATTTGTTATGAATTTTAAGAGGTGGCTGATTCGGAAATCAGGTTATAAATTATTTTTGGTGGAAAATTCTAGAATTGGTGGGCCCCACTTGTGGTTGGTGAAGAAATGTGCTGAATTATATTTCAAATATGGTGGGTGGGAATAATAGCAGGTAAAGCCATCAGGTTGCAGGTCAAACCTACCAAAAATTTCCTATAAATAGAGGGCTAAGTTAGAATTGAAAATTACACCAGAAACATAAGCTTTCTCTCTTTCTCTCTCTATATTATGAAGCATATTTTATGAGTTTTTAGATACTTGGTGAGTTGCTATTCATCAGTGCAAGTTTTCTTCAGCATCATATCCGATATCCAGTCAGAAGTACTGCTCTTTTGAGGTAAGGGATTGTAAGGGATTGTAAGGGATTGTAAGGGATAGTAAGGGATATTAAGGGATTTTAAGGGTTGTTATGATTTTCAGTTTCGTAATTTTTCTGAGCTTCAAAAATTCTGGAAAAATTTGAAATGATATTTTGATGAGTTTTATTGATTGTGTCCAAAAATGGTGATTTTTGGATGTATAGATTGAGAGTTATGAATTTTATGAGAAAAGACTATTTTAAAAGTAACCGCTTATAATTCCTTGTGGTTAACTCCAAAATTGATGAAATTTTTATTGGGAGTACATGTATATGATAGAAGTATACTCTGTAAATTTCAGAATTTTTAGACAAAAGTACAATTTTTGATAAATGTCTAAATATTCGGCTATTTTGGCCATATGAAAAATAGTAAATGACTTTTAAAAATTCTGAGAAAAATATATGTTCACTATGGGACTATATTATGCTAAATCTCAGAAAAGAAATATTTTTAGAACTGATTTAGTATTTTTCATGAAAATGGACTAGTTATGAGAAAATAAATTAAATATGTTATGTGAAGTAAGAAAATTGAAAATAGGATTTTATGGCTTGAGAATCCTATATATGAGGTATATGCAGATTTTTGATGAGGGTTTTGGTTATTGATGATGAAATCTTAAGAGTTGGCATTTTATGATGATTAAATGCATTAATTAGTAAAGTGTAAACAATTTAAATAAATTGTTTATAAGCTTAAGAATATTATTCTTTCAATATCATTATACTGAAATATTAGTATGTATATTATTGTGGAATTTCTACCTTTTTCATGTCAGGGTTACTATTCACGAGTTACTATTCATGAGTTACTATTCACGAGTTACTATTCACGAGTTACTATTCACGACAAAATTAGTTTCTTTTTCTGACCAAATTATAGTTGAGTTATGAATATTACTCTTGAGATTAAATTTATATGTTGATCATATTGTTTTTATCATCATATATAACATTTTTATAACCCTGATGTTGAAATTCTCTTTCACTGGAGTGTAAAGATGGGTAGATTATTGGTATGATCATGACTAGGGTTCTCTTTGGCCTGTAGTGCAAAGTTGAATTGTGACTGGTATGATCATGACCATTGAATTTATAATTGAATATCTTAAGCTTAAGTGCAAAGGTGAATTGATCAACATGGTTATAATTATTGTTTATATAAATTCTAAAATGATTATAATTCTTTGAGATATTAATATATTTGGCATGTAGTGCAAATATGAACTGTTGATGAATATATTTGGCCTGTAGTGCAAATATGAACTGTTGATGAATATCTTTGGCCTGTAGTGCAAAGATGATATGTTGTTGAATATCTTTGGCCTGTAGTGCAAAGATGAACTGTTGTTGAATATCTTTGGCCAGTAGTGCAAAGATAAACTGTTGACGAATATCTTTGGCCCGTAGTGCAAAGATGGATTTGTTAGTATGATTATAAACAGGAATTGTGATTTGGTATAACCATGATCTTTGATGTTTCAGGTAAAGATAGGTGATGAAAATATTCTTCGTCCTGGGTGCGAAGAAAAATTTATAGTCACAATTATGATTATGAGTTATTCATATGATTGTGAAAAGGAACTGTTGAGTGATGTTACATGGATAAAATATTGTTGGTAGATTTTTAACATGGAGAAGATAATAGACTTTATAGTCTATTTGACTCTTCTAATGGATTGTTTATTTGCTGCAACTATGGTTGAAATTAAAGTTTTATCATCTACCATATGTGTCTATATCTCTGATTTATTATTGTCAAACGCTATTGATAATTTAATTATCTTTAGTGATGATATTCTTTACTGGGCTAGTCATGCTCACCCTTTTGCTTCACAATTCCTTTCAGGTAATAAGAGTGTAGCTGGGTCGAGCGGGGGTAACAAGGGAATAGAACGGTGGTCATCATTTAGTAGTTATATTTGGTGAAGAAAATAGGGTGAGGCGAACCCAACGTTGGAAGGGTGTTTTGTCACTATCATACAAGATGTCTAATGACATACAACCTCGTGTCATCATAGGACAGGGTTGTGCTCATCCACTTGCTGAGTATATCTATGGGCACTACCTATATAATCTTGGTGTTTGTTTGAAGTATAATTCTCAATTAGAGACAGTGGAGATAATGATAAGTCAAGAGAAGACTCACCATTGGGAAGAATATGATAGTAATCTTCTCGTTTTTCTTTGGGGTCTATTGGGTCAACCAAGGATAATTCTGTGGCCATATGATATCTATCATAACCTAGACGCGTGGCCTCCCATGTACGAAGGTTTCCTTGAGCACTTCCCAAAGATTCTAATTTCTAGAACAGTTTTTGACTATACCTTTATGTAAGGTACCTTTGTGAAGTGCTGATACATGATGGTGTCCAATGTCACATTTGGTATATATTTGTATCCAAACTCACAGCATATGTGTTGTTGTATTTTGCACGACAATTGTTGTAATAAAGTTGTAGTTGTTTTCTGTACCATGTATTTGACGACTCAGAATGGGTTGGATGGAATGGACCTATTTTGGGGTCGTTACATTTGGTATCAGAGCTTAGGGATATGATCTCTGGCGGAGATCGGGAAATAGAACTAGGAGGGGAGAGATGAGTAAATCCTTCGCTAGTGTGTCCTACCTAAGCTTATTTGTTGGTCAGTCATAATATCGGGATATTATGTGATATGTTAATTTGTTAAATTAACCTTTGTTTTGAAGCTGTATTCTAGAATGATATCTGAAATACAGGAGATGAGCAATGGAGAAATCATGAGGACAAGGAAGATGAAATCTGAAATGAAAGTAAGGTATTCTTAACTCTTCGAAATACCAGGTACGTAAATTTCGGGGACGAAATTTCATAAGGAGGGGAGATTGTAAGACCCCGAATTTTATGAAATAAAAGTATTCAATTTTTCTATTCAGTAAATGGTTAAATTGATAAATGTTAAAGTTAAGGGTGATATATAAATTTTTTTCAAAATACACAAGTGGTTATAAAATATTCATTGTTGTCGGGGAATATTCGTTTGGTCGTGAAATATTCTTTCTGTCGGGGAATATTCGTACGACGGCGCAGCTATTTGTGGGCCCCATAACGAATAACTGTTGGATGAAGAAAACGACAAATTTGAGTTTTTACAAATAACGACGTAGTTGTTACCGTTAACACTGTTGGAATACCCGGTGGTTAAAATACAGTAATACGCGTTATTGCACAGTAGCACACGGTATTGCACAGTATTTTTGAAATTATTGATTCTTACGTAAGAAGGCACTACTCAATAATTGTTACAGTAATTACTGTTCAATATTTTATTTTATTGATTCAATAATTGCTACGTTTAAATTTTATATTATTGTTGTTCAATAATTGTCACTGCACAGTATTTCCCATTATCAGATCAATAATTCATATTATTTGAATAGTATTATTAGATAACATTATTGGCAATGTCTAGAAAGTTCTGTCTAAGGAGAGGTTTGGTCATCTAATTGCGCGCCAGTAAGGAGAAATCCTTATTGGAAAGCCCCCTCTTTCCTGGGAACGGCCTGGTTGTCATAAATGTGATTCTGTAATATTATTTGTGAATAATTAATTATTGATTCATATGATAAGGAAATATTTATTTTATGTGGATATAAATGAGGGATATATTTTTGTGGTTAAAAATGAAGGAGTTAATGTTGAGGTTTTTATCAGTATTTTTGTGGGAATGGAGGTATTAAAAATCAAGGTTTTTGAGATATTTTGCGGGGGTTATAATTTTTAATTCGACCGTTGGATCGTGGTAATTTTTGAATATGTTATACATATATAAGTTGAGTATATGTCCATAAATTTTGAACCGTTAAAAATGAACGTATGATTTGTTATGAATTTTAAGAGGTGGCTGATTCGGAAATCAGGTTATAAATTATTTTTGGTGAAAAATTCTAGAATTGGTGGGCCCCACTTGTGGTTGGTGAAGAAATGTGCTGAATTATATTTCAAATATGGTGGGTGGGAATAATAGCAGGTAAAGCCATCAGGTTGCAGGTCAAACCTACCAAAATTTCCTATAAATAGAGGGCTAAGTTAGAATTGAAAATCACACCAGAAACATAAGCTTTCTCTCTTTCTCTCTCTATATTATGAAGCATATTTTGTGAGTTTTTAGATACTTGGTGAGTTGCTATTCATCAGTGCAAGTTTTCTTCAGCATCATATCCGATATCCAGTCAGAAGTACTGCTCTTTTGAGGTAAGGGATTGTAAGGGATTGTAAGGGATAGTAAGGGATATTAAGGGATTTTAAGGGTTGTTATGATTTTCAGTTTCGTAATTTTTCTGAGCTTCAAAAATTCTGGAAAAATTTGAAATGATATTTTGATGAGTTTTATTGATTGTGTCCAAAAATGGTGATTTTTGGATGTATAGATTGAGAGTTATGAATTTTATGAGAAAAGACTATTTTAAAAGTAACCGCTTATAATTCCTTGTGGTTAACTCCAAAATTGATGAAATTTTTATTGGGAGTACATGTATATGATAGAAGTATACTCTGTAAATTTCAGAATTTTTAGACAAAAGTACAATTTTTGATAAATGTCTAAATATTCGGCTATTTTGGCCATATGAAAAATAGTAAATGACTTTTAAAAATTCTGAGAAAAATATATGTTCACTATGGGACTATATTATGCTAAATCTCAGAAAAGAAATATTTTTGGAACTGATTTGGTATTTTTCATGAAAATGGACTAGTTATGAGAAAATGAATTAAATATGTTATGTGAAGTAAGAAAATTGAAAATAGGATTTTATGGCTTGAGAATCCTATATATGAGGTATATGCAGATTTTTGATGAGGGTTTTGGTTATTGATGATGAAATCTTAAGAGTTGGCATTTTATGATGATTAAATGCATTAATTAGTAAAGTGTAAACAATTTAAATAAATTGTTTATAAGCTTAAGAATATTATTCTTTCAATATCATTATACCGAAATATTGGTATGTATATTATTGTGGAATTTCTACCTTTTTCATGTCAGGGTTACTATTCACGAGTTACTATTCATGAGTTACTATTCACGAGTTACTATTCACGAGTTACTATTCACGACAAAATTAGTTTCTTTTTCTGACCAAATTATAGTTGAGTTATGAATATTACTCTTGAGATTAAATTTATATGTTGATCATATTGTTTTTATCATCATATATAACATTTTTATAACCCTGATGTTGAAATTCTCTTTCACTGGAGTGTAAAGATGGGTAGATTATTGGTATGATCATGACTAGGGTTCTCTTTGGCCTGTAGTGCAAAGTTGAATTGTGACTGGTATGATCATGACCATTGAATTTATAATTGAATATCTTAAGCTTAAGTGCAAAGGTGAATTGATCAACATGGTTATAATTATTGTTTATATAAATTCTGAAATGATTATAATTCTTTGAGATATTAATATATTTGGCATGTAATGCAAATATGAACTGTTGATGAATATATTTGGCCTGTAGTGCAAATATGAACTGTTGATGAATATCTTTGGCCTGTAGTGCAAAGATGATATGTTGTTGAATATCTTTGGCCTGTAGTGCAAAGATGAACTGTTGTTGAATATCTTTGGCCAGTAGTGCAAAGATAAACTGTTGACGAATATCTTTGGCCCGTAGTGCAAAGATGGATTTGTTAGTATGATTATAAACAGGAATTGTGATTTGGTATAACCATGATCTTTGATGTTTCAGGTAAAGATAGGTGATGAAAATATTCTTCGTCCTGGGTGCGAAGAAAAATTTATAGTCACAATTATGATTATGAGTTATTCATATGATTGTGAAAAGGAACTGTTGAGTGATGTTACATGGATAAAATATTGTTGGTGGATTTTTAACATGGAGAAGATAATAGACTTTATAGTCTATTTGACTCTTCTAATGGATTGTTTATTCCGCTGCAACTATGGTTGAAATTTTTTATCATCTACCATATGTGTCTAAATCTCTGATTTATTATTGTCAAACGCTATTGATAATTTAATTATCTTTAGTGATGATATTCTTTACTGGGCTAGTCATGCTCACCCTTTTGCTTCACAATTCCTTTCAGGTAATAAGAGTGTAGCTGGGTCGAGCGGGGGTAACAAGGGAATAGAACGGTGGTCATCATTTAGTAGTTATATTTGGTGAAGAAAATAGGGTGAGGCGAACCCAACGTTGGAAGGGTGTTTTGTCACTATCATACAAGACGTCTAATGACATACAACCTCGTGTCATCATAGGACAGGGTTGTGCTCATCCACTTGCTGAGTATATCTATGGGCACTACCTATATAATCTTGGTGTTTGTTTGAAGTATAATTCTCAATTAGAGACAGTGGAGATAATGATAAGTCAAGAGAAGACTCACCATTGGGAAGAATATGATAGTAATCTTCTCGTTTTTCTTTGGGGTCTATTGGGTCAACCAAGGATAATTCTGTGGCCATATGATATCTATCATAACCTAGACGCGTGGCCTCCCATGTACGAAGGTTTCCTTGAGCACTTCCCAAAGATTCTAATTTCTAGAACAGTTTTTGACTATACCTTTATGTAAGGTACCTTTGTGAAGTGCTGATACATGATGGTGTCCAATGTCACATTTGGTATATATTTGTATCCAAACTCACAGCATATGTGTTGTTGTATTTTGCACGACAATTGTTGTAATAAAGTTGTAGTTGTTTTCTGTACCATGTATTTGACGACTCAGAATGGGTTGGATGGAATGGACCTATTTTGGGGTCGTTACAAGTTTGACATTTTAGAATAATTAAATTCATTATTTAGTAAAGTGTAAATAATTTAAATAAATTGTTTATAAGCTTAAGAAATATTATTCTTTCAATATCATTATACCGAAATATTGATATGTATATTATTGTGGAATTTCTCCCTTTTTCATGTCGGAGTTACTATTCATGAGTTACTATTCACGAGTTACTATTCATGAGTTACTATTTACGAGTTACTATTCACGATAAAATTGGTTTCTTTTTCTAACCAAATTATCGTTGATTTATGAATATTGCTCTTGAAATTAAATTCATGTTTTGATCATATTATTTTTATTATTATATATAACATTTTTATAACCCTAATGATGATATTTTTTTTTGACTTGAGTGTAAAGATGGGTAGATTTTTGGTATGATCATAACTATGGATTCCCTTTGGCCAGTAGTCCAAAGTTGAATTGTTGACTGGTATGATCATGACCATTGAATTTATAATTGAATATCTTTAGCTTAAGTGCAAAGGTGAATTGATCAACATGGTTATAATTAATGTTTATATAAATTCTGAAATTATTATATATTTTTTGAGATATTAATATATTTGGCCTATAGTGCAAATATGAACTATTGAAAAATATCTTTGGCCTGTAGTGCAAAGATGAATTATTGATGAATATCTTTGGCCTGTAATGCAAAGATGAACTGTTGTTGAATATCTTTGGCCCGTAATGCAAATATGGTTTGTTGATGAATATCTTTGGCCGTAGTGCGAAGATGGATTTATTAGCTTGATTATGAACAGGAACTGTGATTTGGTATAACCATGATCTTTGATGGTTCAGGTAAAGACAGGTGATGAAAATATTCTTCGTCCTGGGTGCGAAGAAAAATTTAGAATCACAATTATGATTATGAGTTATTCATATGATTGTGGAAAGGAACTGTTGAGTGATGTTACAGGGATAAAACATTATTGGTGGATTTTTAACATGGAGAAAATAATAGACTTTATAGTCTATTTGACTCTTCAAATAGATTGCTTGTTCCGCTGCAATTATGGTTGAAATTTTTTATCATCTACCATATGTTCTAAATCTCTGAATTATTATTGATAAAGGCTATTGATAATTTAATTATCTTTAGTCATGATATTCTTTACTGAGCTAGTTGTGCTCACCCTTTTGCTTCACAATTCCTTTCAGGTAATAAGAGTGTAGCTGGGTCGAGCGAGGGTAACGGGGAAATAGAACGGTGGTCTCTAGCTGTGGAGGTTCTCCCGAAGCAGTATAGAAAAGTTCATTTATTAGTTTTATTTGGTGAATCCAATAGGGTAAGGCGAACCCAACGTTGGAAGGGTGTTTTGCCACTATCATACAAGATGTTTAATGACATACAACCTCGTGTCATCATAAGACAGGGTTGTGCACATTCACTTGTTGAGTATATATACGAGCACTACCTATATAATCTTGGTGTTTGTTTGAAGTATAATTTTCAATTAGAGACAGTAGAGATAATGATATGTCAAGAGAAGACTCACCATTGGAAGAATATGATAGTAATCTTCTCGTTTTTCTTTGGGGTCTATTGGGTCAACCAAGGATAATTCTGTGGCCATATGATATCTATTATAACCTAGACGCATGACCTCCCATGTACGAAGGTTTCTTTTAGCACTTCCCAAAGATTCTAATTTTTAAAACAGTTTTTGACTATACCTTTATGTAAGGTGTCATTGTGAGGTGATGTCCACGGTTGGAACATTAGTCACATTTGGTATATATTTGTATCCAAACTCACAACATATGTGTTGTTGTATTTTACACGACAATTATTGTAATAAAGTTGTAGTTATTTTCTGTACCATGTATTTGACGACTCAAAGTGGGTTGGATGGAATGGACCTATTTTGGGGTCGTCACATATATATATACAGAAAGGATCAAGAGTAGAACTCTTAAGTAGTAGAACTCTCTTAAATAATAGAATTGTATCAAAACGACGTAGTTTTGATAACACGCGGTGATATTTTTGTAAATACCATGCCACCGCGTATTTACAAAAATGCCACCGCGTCTTATCAAAACTACGTCGTTTTGATACAATTCTATTATTTAAGGGAGTTCTATTACTTAAGAGTTCTACTCTTGATCCTCTCCCTATATATATATATATATATATATATATATATATATATATATATATATATAAATTGGCATAAACCAATTTAAAAAGTTTAGCACGAAAACGTATAGCGGATGTAATCGGATATAGCTACAATTTCAAATAGTAATGCCTAAAGTTTAATGAATTAATTTTAACTTAACCATTACTAATAAGTAATAACTAGTTTCAGTGATATACACGTTGTGTGCATAACAATTCTAAAAATATTATAGGAGTTTTCTCTAATTTTAGAATATATTAAAAAAATTATAATAAAATTAAATTTGCAGGAAGTCAATATGGTAGTTATTTTTATTAATCTCCCTTTATAGTATGAGATAAGTAAATTTTAAATAAAAATTATAAAATATGAATTGCGTGCGATTATAATAAATAAATAAAATTTAAAATAAAAAATTATAAAACACGAGTGAGAAAATATAAAAAAAATTGTGGGAATAAAAGGTGGAAAAAAAAAGAAATTAAAAATTTATATGTGACACAACTTCAAGAGAGAGACTGTTATTTTCACGGCTCTTCTGTTTAACCATTAATAATATTGTTATTATTCGGCCATTATTATTGTAGCCTAATAGCTTTTCTTTTTCGGAGTATATATTTATTAGTGCAAGGAAAAAAGAAGATATCAAGGGGTTCATAGCTCAGTGGTAGAGCAATTGACTGCAGATCAATAGGTCACCGGTTCGAACCCGGTTGAGCCCTTCAATGCTATTAATATTGCCCACTTTATTATAGTTTCTCTTTTATCCCATAATTATATTTTTTTTCCATAGAGTGAGTTGGTCATTATCAACAACTGACAAAGGTTTTGAGGTCAAAAGTCAAAACCCACCAAAATTTGAAAAATATAACTCTCTTTTTTGCACACTATATAATCATAAAGAGCTTGCCTTCATCCTTTTGATGCACTATTGCTCAAAAAAGGATATGCCAAGAATTAATAAATATATCACAAATTTTCTCCAATATCCAATAAGAAAAAATCCGATTACGGTGAAATTGGTACCAACTTCAATTTAGTAAACTTATATAATATTTCATTACATTTGATATAGAAAATACATTAACCAATGTAATAAAAAGATATACAACTTATTAATGTAACATTTTCTGTAGTCAATGCAATAACAAGCTATAGAACTTACTACGGTAAAGTTGGTGTCAATTTTATCGTAACCAAATTTAACAAGAAGGATCAATTTTGTGTTTTATTAAACCTAACACACGTAAACAATTAAGCGATTGTCAATGCAATCATGTAGGGATAGACAATTTGAACCGGTATTAGTATTTATTGTTGAACCAGTGCATCGCTTTTGAAACGATGCATTATCCGTCAAGCCCTTATTTATAATCATTTATTAGTGCGATGTAAAGGTGTATATGGTACAGTTTGATGCGGTTACAAAGTGTCACTATAACAAAATTGTATAGTGCAAGTTATTAACGTACAAATAATTGTAACCGTGATTAACCAAACCGTTAGACTACTTAATTACAACACTAATTTAATAAGAAACTTAGGGGGTGTTTGGTAGTGACTTATAAGTTGGTCAAATTATAAGTCATTTGATATTGTTTGAGTGTTTGAGAGCTACTTATTTTTCTAAAAAAAAAAAAAGTAACTATTTGTGACTTATTTTAAAATGACTTATAAGTCATTTTAAAATAAGTTAGTTTGATTAAATGTAATGTCTATTTTGTCTCTCTTTTTATTAATGTCCTTTTTAGTAATCTTTATATTATTTTAACTTATAAGTCATTATGAGCCGAACACCTTCATAACTTGTTTTAACTTAATTTTTGATTTATAAGACAAATTGATACTGAACACTTTTTTTTATAAATCACAACTTAAAATAACTTTTAAGTCAATTTATATTTAACTTATAATTCATTTAAAATAAGGAGTTCCCAAACAGAAAGATAGTATTGTTCTTCAATTAAATTCGCAACTAATATTATTGATAAAATTAAATCACATAATATATGATTTGACATTTAAATGTATTGCTAGCACTTCCCTCTTTTAAAAATATAAAATATAAATAATAAAAGAAAGTATATTCAAATAAGACATTTAAAGATTTTAAAAGTTTGATTGTATTCAATTAAGACATTTAAAGAGTTTATAAATGTTTATTGGTATTCAATTATAACTTTTGTAATGTCTTTAAAATTTAGGTGATATTAAGTTGAGACTTTTACAAAGTCTATAAAAGTATTTTGTATTCAAAAGTCATAGATTTTTCATATTTCTATAAAATGGTAGAGTTTGACAGACTTTAGAATAAGAGATACTCATATTCAAAGCCTAACCTCATCTCTAAAGACTTTCAAATATTTCTAAATATTTGAGAAAGAGAGAAGATGAACAAAAAAGAAATAGATTGAGGATATCAAACAAATAAGAGAAAAGAAAACAAAATATATATATATATTTCTCACTTTCTCTTTGTCTCTACCTCTGTCCTCTCAAAATAAAAACTCAAAAATGAAAAATATTTATTATAACAGGCGAGGAAAGAGAAAAATGAGGAAGAATTAAAAAGAGATAGTAACGTTAAGGGTTTCAAATAGAACCATACCATTGGAGATAACAAATATTTTAATATTATTTTATATTTCTTAACTCCCAAAAAAAAATCTCATTTATTATATTTGTAAGTATTAAAGAGATATTTTATTTTATGTTTATTTTTAAAAGTAATAAATTTGATTAATTTCGTTATTCGTTGGAAAATATAAATTGTTAGTTTAGTAATAATGACTTGATAGGAAAATGACAATGAATAATTTTAAAATCGAAATTGTTATTTTATATTATTGTTTGTAGAAAATGACTTTTTTATGAAATATAAAAATTATAAAATATGACATTTTTTTATAATAGACTAGTTATGATATAATAATTCAACTTCAACAATGTATTTTATTTCAAATTAGGTTGCGACATTATCAATATATTTTAATATTATTTAATATCGTACTCATTTCATTTAAAATATAAGATATTTATTAATTTTTTAATAATTAATATAAGCTACAAAATATATTAAAAGTATATAAAAGTCTTGATAAAAAGTGTATAAAAATATAATATCACTTATTTCATAGTCTTTAAAAGTAATTTTAAAAATCTTTAAAAAGTCATTAAACTTCACAAGCTCTACGAAAATATGTGATTTTTTAACAATTACATTTTCTAATACATTTTTAAAAATAATTACATCAATAGTGCACTCATAAAATATTGCATATGAATATTTATAAATTAGTGCATATGCAATATTTTATTTACAAAATTAGTGCATTCTTATCCCTTTAATTTAGTTGAGTGTTTTAATAGGTTGCAATTTAATAATTATTTCCGCCGTTTTAACCTTCTGTTCTTGTTCCTTAATTGGCCTGTCATACTCTTCTCTCTCTAAAATATGGTCGCACAGAGTAACTATCGGATCATAGGCAAAGTCCAAGCAGATTTTGCAATCAAAGTCAAGAGAAGCCTTTTCAGAGTCTGCTACCGTAGCACCAGAGATGGATTTCCATTATTTCGCAAAATATTGATCAAAGGACATGGCTGTGTTACCACAGTTTGTTCTAGCTAGCGTCCTTCAAGACTGAGAAGACAAGGATATAGTATTTATCTCTCTTATCAACAAACAGATATCAAAATAGCTAGAGATCGTGAAGTGACTTCTTGACTTTTTCACCATTTGTCTTGCTATTTCAAACTCTTTTAACCTTCATACAACAGTTTCTGAGTTCTAAGTCTTATTTGCAAAAAGCAAGTAGGCTTTGAAAAGAGTCTTATCTTGTGTTTTTGTTGTAACTCTTTGTTTATTGAATTTCTTCATATTGATACAGACTCAAATTTATAGAAAGATGTGACGCCCCCAAAATTAGGTATACATCACCCATCTTGGGTCGTCAGATACATAGTACAGAATACAAATACAACTTAATAATACAACTGTCGTGTATAATACGACAAAACATAAACTGTGAGTTTGAATACAAATATTATCTTCTAGAGAGTATTCATACTCAAAAGGAGTCCTCATTACATTTATTAACACACCATTACATAGAATAGTGAGGACTACTAACTAATACTATCATTCGGACCATCACTCCGTACCCCGACTTGTCCCAGCTACGTTCTCATTTCCTGAAGAGAACAGTGAAAGAAAGGGTGAGCTCAACTAGCCCAGTAAGAAATATTATGACTAAGATAATGCAGAATAAATTATCATTAGCCTTCAACAATGTTAAACTGATAAAATATAATAGACATCAAGTTTAACTGTAGCGGAACAAGCAATCCATTAAGAGAGTCAAGTAGAAAATAAACTCTACTATCTTTTATGATTTAAAAGGTTTTTCAACACTGCGATCGCTGAGACTCAGTTTAATAAAATAATCCACATCATCGAATCACCCCTGCACTACGACCAAGGATATTCGTGTATTTATTAATGGTCATGATCATGCCAACAACTGTCCATCAATGCACTACGGGCCAATGAGGACTTTTACCACATCATTTGTAACATTACGATCATGATTATGCCGAATAATCCCTGGTCATAATCATACCAAGTCCATCTATGCAATACAGGCCACAGATGACTTTCAACATTTTATAAACATGAGGATGATGACAATGATATAAGAATTCAATAAAACAAGTTCAAGAATTAATTTATCCAGGAATTAACAACGTCCAAATTGTCAACATGATACTGCATTGTGGAGTAAAATTCAAGAATGCTTAGAAGAATATTTTCTTGAAAAGATACTGGATGAAACGCAACTATCAAGGATATTCCACAAATTTCATGGAGTATAGAAGTCAAAACTTAACCAACTGAGTACAATAAACAATGGAATAACAAAAGAAATCACCATGCATGCGATAGACCGCACAGACAGGTTATTCCAATAGAATAATAAATAATGGAACCAGGTCCGGCGTAAACGCACAGACAGGATATTCCGACAGAATAATAAATAATGGAACCAGGTCCGGTGTAAAACACACAGACAGGATATTCCAACAGAATAATAATAAAACGGAACCAGGTCCGGTGTAAAACACACAGACAGGATGTTCCAACAGAATAATAAACGGAACCAGGTCCGGTGTAAAACACACAGACAGGATGTTCCAACAGAATAATAGAAGAATGTCACCAAGTATAGGGTAGACCGCGTATACTGGTTATTCCAACAGAATAATAACAAATGGAATAACAGAAGTTCTCTTCATGAATATAAAAGAAATAATATTCCCTACCTTAAAAGAACTGGATATTGGAAAAGTGATGTATCAGAATACTTTTATTCTCTCTCTCTTATTCTCTCTATACTTTCTCTCTCTATAGCTTGAATGAATTCGTGAAAAATAATGAAGCCCTAGGCCTCTATTTATAGAAAACTGAGGGTGGCTCTTGGTCTTAACGAAGGGTCAAATGACTCTTGGTCTTAACGAAGGGTCAAATGACTCTTGGTAATATTGAAGGGACAACTACTATTGACGAAAGTAATTACTATTGACCAAGGTAAATACTATTGACGAAGGTAATTACTATTGACCAAGGTAAATACTATTGACCAAGGTAAATACTATTGACGAAGGTAATTACTATTGACCAAGGTAAATACTATTGACGACGGTAATTACTCTTGACGACGGTAATTACTATTGACGATGGTAATTACTATTGACGAAGAAACTCTTAGATGATGACATATGGCCCCCCATAAAATAACCAAACTTACCACAACGTCTCAATTATTGATTTAATAATATAACATATTATACAGACGATACTATGACAATAATTTAAGAGATATGATGCAACAATTACTATAGCAATAATTGAGTATAGCTGAGTGACTTCTCACGTAAGCATCAATAATCAATACCGTGTGCTACTATGCAACCACGCGTATTACTGTACTTTTACTACCGAGTAGTTCAACAGTTTTAACGGTTTTAACGGTAACACTTCAGCCGTTATTTTTAATAAAATATTTTTGTCGTTTTCTCAATCCGACAATAATTCTGTTGTGGGGTCCACCAATGATTGTGCCGTCGTACGAATATTCCTCGACAAAAAGAATATTCTCCGACCAAACGAATCTTTTATAACAACTTGCTTACTTTACAAAATTTATAAATATTACCCACAACTATAACATTATATCAAATTAACTCCATAATATTCAAAAATGATATTTATAGAAAATTCATCTTTATTTATAAAAAATTGGGGTCTTACAAAAGACGTGAAATGAAAAAACATACTTAAGATTCATTTTATGAGTTGGTGAGAGGCTTGCGCAGAAAACGATTTTGTGGCAGAGGCACGATTTATTTTTTATGAATATTTGGTTACCCACAAAAATTAAAATTGTTACCTTTGTACGAAGGGTTGGCTATCAACTGCACCATATTCATAATAATTTTATTTTTAAAATGTTATTTATAAGTTGGTAGTCAAACCTTCATAAAAAGGTAACCAATTCAGTTTTATTGAGTTACCAATTAATTATAAAAAAATTTAAGAACAATTTTCAAGTGTTACGTGCAGATGGTATCTGAAATGTCATGTCTAAGTTTTAATTTATGTAGCTGTTAGTTACTTATAAAAAATCTTTTAAAAATAAAATTATTTTGAATATGGTACAGTTGGTAGCCAAACTTTCATACAAAGGTAATCATTTTAGTTTTTGTGGGTAACCAAATATTGATAAAAAAAAATTATTCGTGATTTCCTATTTGTTCGGCTACTCCGAATTCGTTTTGGATCTGTTCTTGTTGGTTTGGTAACTCCGACTTCTTATTCTTTGATTTGTTTTGATAATTCCGACTTCTTCTTCTTCAATTTGTTTTGTTTTGGTTGTTCGTAATTTCTTCTTTGTTCAGCTACTCCGAATTCATTTTGGATTTGTTCTTGCTGGTTTGGTAACTCTGACTTTTTTTTTTCCGATTTGTTTTGGTTATTCGTGATTTCCTCTTTGTTTTGTTTTTGATTTGTTTGGTAACTCTATTTTTGTTGGGAATTAATATGCAATTATTTTTGAATTTGAATTTATTTTTGTTGTTAGATCTAAGATATTTGAATTTGAATTATTATTTTTGAATTTGAATTTATTTTTGTTGTTAAATCTCAAATATTTGAATTTGAATTATTAATTATGCTAGTTATTTCTCATTGATTTTAAGTTTTCTTATTAATGTGAATTGTACTATTTTTATAATATAAATTCTAATTACACTCTTTTTATAATTATTTTATTGATATATAATTATTTTCTAATTATTGTATATTTTTATAAAGAACCCGTGATTTTTTAAAAGTATTTAAGAGTGTTTATGGAATACACCCTCCTAAATGTTTGGCTCCAGAAATAACAAACTGGTCGTCGCGCCCAGTAGTTTCACAATCTCTGCCTCTTCGGAAGAGAGATGGCAGAAGGCCCAACAATGGAGTCGGAACTGCCAGTAGAGCCACAGTCACTGAAAAAGTTAAGCTTCAAATCCTTAAAGCGAGCCCTCGATCTCTTCTCGCCTCTTCACGGTCAATTTCCACCTCCGGACCCCGCAAGGTACCATCTTTTTTCCTCTCTTTTCTTAAACCCTATTTTTTTTTTAAATGGGAAATCAATCATGGGTTTTACTCAGTTTTTATTCCCAAGTTCATTGTTTTTAACATCTCTTTTAATGGTTGATTTTCTATTTGTTTTTTTTTTCATTTTACGTGTCTTGTGTGAATTTTATTGCAGCATGAAGATACGGTTGAGCCATAAGGTTAGTAATTATCTTAAGGATATGTGTGTGGCAATGTAGGTTGATAATTTTGATACAATATTTTGCGGGTTTGATCGGAGAGAGAAAAATAATGTTCTGAGAATAAAACCTAGGGCTATGTTTTTTTTTGTATGTTGGAAGTATTTGGGGATTGGATAATATTTCTAACCAATGCCCAGTGTAATTTTTTAAAATAGAGCTTGCAAACAAACATAGCATAAGTATGGTTTCTAACAACCTTGGTTTTATTTCAGCATGTGGAATTTTGTTTACTAAATGTGTGTTTATCTGTGATTTCTAATGGAAATTGCATTTTGACATTGAAGCTAAATGCTGAGTATGGGGGTATCAGAAGCAATACAGCTCAGCCTCCTAATCATGCTAACTCGGCTGCACAACAAGTTCCACAAGCTTCCACTACTCTTGCCCTTACTGGTATTGAACCTTTTGTTTTATAGACTTGGGTCTTAATGAGTTTAGTAGTTAGTTTATTATGGTAGCGAGCTTTGAGGAAGAAATCACCCAATTCTTATTGCATAATTGTTATGTTCTGAACCACCTCCCATGTCATCCTAAGGGAAGTAAAGGAGAAATGGTAGAGTAGAAGATTTGAATAACAGTGCACTGCTACTTTTAGAACTTACGTTAAAGTGTTGTAGTTTAGGACATTTCTTCTATGTTGAAGTTTCAATAAAGTTTTCTGTAGTTCTGTAGTGACATAGATTATGCGGTGAACTCATTTTTTGAAAAGCTAAAGCCTATTGCTCTAAGTGATAGGTGTGTTGTTTAAGAAGCTTGCCTTCAGAAAACCAACTTGTTGTTACTATTGGTTTTGATAGAATCTGTGTTAGGTTTCCTTAGCATCAGGGACCCAAACTATCGGTCTTGCTTGAAAATTTAACTTTGTTGAACGTTTGATGCTGCTTGACTTTACGCTGCAGTCAGACTATTGTATTAAATATGCTTTGAAATATCTTGGCATATGTGGTCATTGATGCCACTGTTGATGTGGTACATAGAATGACCTTTTCTTCTGTTCTTATTGTGAAAGTGCTAGCCAAAAATGACATGATAAATTGTTCAACTTGTTTATTTGACGTGCCTGAGAATCAATGCCATTCTTAACTGCTACTAAATAATTGAAGTATTGAACAACTAACCCTGGTAAGTGGTAACTCTGTATAATTGGCTCGTGCTGCTACTTTTTCCAAACAATACATCCATTTGCATTTATGCTCTAAGCCTCTAACTAAATGACACCAACAATAATTCTGTATTGGAACCGAAGGGGTTTATACATATTTAATTTTTTCTTAAAGGGGGTTTGTATTAATTTCTCGTAATATGTGTAGGTTCTGAAAGTTCTAGAGACCCACAGAAAAGAGGAGCTCAAAATGAATTAGCTGTTGTTCCTTCCATTCTACCAAAGGGCCTGTATGTATTACCTTTAATTGTGTTTTAGTGTGGCATTTCTGAATATACTTATATTTCACTCATATTCCTGATATGTGCTTCTCTTTTCTGTTCATTTCTTTCTCTATTTTATGGGATGTGCTGCTATGGTGCAAAACTTGATGCATGCTATCATCTTATGCTCTCATCATAAACTTTTGGTCCTGAACTGAGCTTGTGCTTTGTGAATTTTATGTTTGGCAGTGGGGAAACTAGTTTTGCTGGCAAAAGCACGACAATTATTCCTGCTCATGGTACATCTGACAGGTTTTTGACTTTTTCCTCTGTGTTTGTTGCCTCTATAGCATATGAGAATTAAGGAGCTTGCCTTTGTTATGTATAGTATTATATAGTTTATGATATCTGATATAGGGAGTATTTCGACCTTCAATCTATTACACAGTTTTAAGTACAATGAACTTATTTTCTTTCTGATCTATTAGAAGTTACAATTACTATTCATATCCAAGCAACTCTTAAATGTGGGTAGGACTCGTCTAATCTCTTTCTGCTACTGTATCTAGAAACCTCTCAACTGCTGCCCTCATGGAAAGAATTCCAAGCAGATGGCCACGTCCCGTATGGCGTCCTCCATGGAGAAACTACAGGGTAAGAACCTTCATGTTTTGATGCTGAAAGGGAGGGGGAGGATGGGGTGGGGTGGAGCATCCATTTTGGGTTTTTATGATCTACCCATATAAGTAATTCAACAAATTTGTTATTCTTCTTCCTGCATGTATACTGCACTTATAAACAATCCATATTGTATAACATCTGTATTTTTTAAAACTATAACCAAACATTATTACTACATTTTCACCATGGTTCTTAAGGACGTACTTTTTAAGTTAACACTTCATTTCCATACATTTTACAAATTAGAAAACGAAGAAAATGCTATTGTTTTTTTAATTATTTTTTTTATAAAATTTTAAAAATTTATGTGTATTTTCTGAAATATAGCTGCTTAACATCTATCATGTTAACCTCTACTAGTTATAACTAAGATATACTGGGTTGTCTTGTAAAGTTGGAGATCGTGTCTGCAATCATGTATGCATGAATATCAAATATAATCTATATACATCGACAAGTAGATCCATCAAAATGCATATTTTTAAGCTGTTATTTTGTTGTTTCTTTCCCATATTATTTAGTATATGCCATCTGGGTTGGAAAACCATTGGTGGATTGCTTTAATTTTCCCCATCTTTGAGCCTCAAGTGTTTGTTTCCTCTTCTTGTCCAATGTATTTAATTTAGCTTATGTACATTAAATGCTCTTTAGCATTACAATAATTTAATATGTACAGGTTATTAGTGGCCATTTGGGATGGGTGAGATCTGTTGCATTTGATCCAAGTAATGAGTGGTTCTGTACGGGATCTGCAGATCGTACAATCAAGGTAATAAGCTATAAATTTATGTCCCCACGGCTGATTAATGTGCTTTTACTCCTAGAAAGTTTTGTGTTCCCCTATGTTCTAGTGAGGTTGATTATATTGCTGTGTAATGCTCTTCCTGTTTGTGCCAATCAGTCAGTGTATTATTGTTTAGTTTCAAATATTATATTGATACAATTTGTTAGTGCCGATCATATAATATAAACTCATCTACTTATCCAAATTATTCATAGTAATAACACTAAAAAGTAATAAAACATGCATCATCAGTGCTGTAGTATATGGATTGTAGTAAGAGTCCAAGCTCAGCCTTCTTATCCAGATAACTATATTTGGAGTAGATATGTTGAATGATATCAAATATTGTCTCGTGATGGAATGTTACAAGTGTAGAGGGATTTCCCTGTTCCATGATAAATACACAGTGTAACCCATATACGATACGGTACCGAAGCTCAAATATTTTGAATGATGAGTGGCTGAACTTCAACCTCAGAAAAAGCTGACTAAGATGGTCTGGCAATTTACGATGCTGACCATTTATGCGTTCATGGAGGAAGATTGGCCCACTTCTTTAATTTTCTTGGAGGACTCATTGTCTACCTTTGTCATCTCTTTGCTATCTAAAATATTTTCCTCCTTTAATTCAAAAAAAGTAGGAGGAAAGTTGACATGGCCGCTGTTGACGATGATACTAGGTGGAGAAAAAGTGAAAGTAAGATGGTTTGAGATATTTAAGAAAGGTTCAGTAGCTTGTGGCTTAGACATAAAGGAATTGATATAGCACTCCAAATATAATGAGAAAGGCGTAGTTTAGTATTACAGTATATTAATGCACAAATTAATAATTGTGAAAAGTTAAGCTGATTTTCTTGTTTATTAATTAAATTAAGTTTGAGCAATTAAAGGAAAATGAGGGAGAATATTAGATTAGAAACCCATAAAGAAAAAGGAAAGAAACTTGAAAGGGGGAGTTCAACTGATGCTATTTCTTGACAGTCGAATTTTAAAATTAAAGGAGAACTGATGCGGCACGGAAGAAGAAATCTAAAAAGTTTATTATTAATTTTGTATTGTTGTTTAGAAATAAATGGTGAGTTATTAATGAAATTATTTAGTAGGATATTATAGTAGTAACTTTTTATTAGGAGAGTTTTAATTGTAATAATAGATTTCAATTAGGAGAGTTTATTGTAGTAGTAGATTTTAGTTAGGAGATTGTTTCATTTCTAAATTAGGGTTTTTACTTAGTCCCAAGTATTGAGTTTTATATTTAAGCATTGTAATACTTATTGAATATATTGATTTGAGATTAAAGTTGTGTGTTTCTTTACCGATTTTCTGCGGAGATAGGTATACCTTATTCTTTCTTCCTACCCCGTCCTACACCATAATGGTATCAAGAGCCAAAATTCATGATATCTGTTGATTTCACCCAATTCCTTCTTACCCTATTTTTCCGACCTCCATCCAATTGTTGTAATTCGCTAGGGTTCATCGTTACTGTTCAGCGCGCACTGTTCATCAAAATTATGGTGTTCCTTCAGCCAAATTACAGTTTGGTACCCCAAGTTTTTGAAAATTTCAATTTAGCCCCCTTAAGTTTCTGAATTTTTTAATTTCGCCCCCAAAGTTTCTAAAACTTTCAATTCAACCCCCCATAGTTTTTGAGTTTTCAATTAACACCCAAAGTTTTTTTGAAATTTTCAATTCAACCCCTCTACATATATATAATGTCTTTCAGATTTAACAATCCAGACTTTTTTTGGGTTAAAATAAAGCAACTTGAGCATCAAACTTTGGTCATATGTGAGCAACTGAAAAGGTCTTATGTCCTGTATAGTGCCGAGTATTGGAAATTATGCGATGAGCTTGGACTTTCTGAAACAAGTCTTGCAAATTTAAAAGTACATTACGAGTACATAACGTCCATATTTTGTTCAATCGCAAAAAAATGTTCATCCTAATCGTCGTAGTTCAACTAAAGCGAAACGTTCACAAGAGGAGACTCACAAAATAAATTCTTACAAGACAATTGATGAATGTCTCATAATACTTGAATGTATTAATAATCAATATGAAATTAGTGAGAATAAAGAAGAGCAAGTACTCAAATATTGATGTTTGTGAGAAACATGAAGCGGAAGTGAAGTGCGTTAAACAACTTACAAATTCAGTTGTAGTTCGTCGATCGGAGAGTCTCCTGGCGGTAGACCGGGAAAACAGTGGGAGCTGAAGACCTAGAGGATTCTCAGTTAGTCACTCTCTCTTGATAAAAATGCAAAAATGATTGAAGACTGTGGGTAAGGTACAACTTTATAATAGGGATATAACACGAGCACCGTTGGATTTTGATAGAATGGACGGTAGATAATAAAGACCGGAAGCACATAATTAATTATTGAGTATTATAATTTGAGCCACCCATAGAAAATAGTAAATTACTAGTACCTCCCCGCCCCCCAAAAAGATTGCCCTGTCTTATTTTATATTTAGGAAACTGATATTTTTACATGTGTTTTTGATATTTCTATATAGTCCTCTCTCACATAGAAGAAAGTGGATCCTACCTTCATGTGAGGGGATCATGTAGAAATATCAAAAACTCATATTAGGATATGAAAATTGAAGTTAAGTTTTACGCCAAATGCGATTGGAGAATAGGGGAAACATTGGGAGCTGAAGGTGAGCTGAAATTGATATTTCTACATTGTCCTCTCTCACATGAAGGTGAAACTCACTTTCTTCTATGTGAGGGAGGACTATATGAAAATATCAAAAATATATGTAGAAATATCAGTTTTCTAAATATAAAACAAGACATGAGAATCTTTTTGTGGGGCGAGGAGGTACTAGTAATTTACTATTCCCTATGGGTGTCCCAAATTATAATACTCAATAATTAATCTTGTGCTTCCGGTCTTATTATCTACTGCCCATTCTATAAAAATCCAACGGTGCTCGTGTTGTACCCTTATTATATAGTAGTACATTTCTTACAACCTTCTGTCATTTTTACATTTTTATCTGCAGAGAGAGTGACTCACTGAGAATCTTTTAGGTCTTCAGCTCCCATTGTTTTCTCGGTTTACCGCTGGGAGTTTCTCCGATCGACGAACTATAGTTGAAAGGAAACAATCCCACTGTTTTCACGTATTTTTATAATGTTTTTTTCAAAGGTGAGGAAAATGATGCTGTACGGAAGAAGAAATTTATGAAGTTTATT
The DNA here is from genome assembly GCA_016801055.1 of Panax notoginseng. Taxonomy (NCBI): domain Eukaryota; kingdom Viridiplantae; phylum Streptophyta; class Magnoliopsida; order Apiales; family Araliaceae; genus Panax; species Panax notoginseng. Next base: position 197,589,240 of record CM029019.1, on the reverse strand, counting down.
ATTAATTTTGTATTGTTATTTAGAGATAAATGGTGAGGTATTAATGAAATTATTTAGTAGGATATTATAGTAGTAACTTTTCATTAGGAGAGTTTTAATTGTAGTAGTAGATTTCAATTAGGAGAGTTTATTATAGTAGTAGAGTTTAGTTAGGAGATTGTTTAATTTTTAAATTAGGGTTTTACTTAGCCTTGCATGAGTTTTCTATTTAAGCATTGTAATACTTATTGAATATATTGATTTGAGAATAAAGTTGTGTTTTTTTTTCGATTCTCTGCGGAGATAGGTATATCTTATTCCTTCTTCCTACTCCGTCCTACACCATAATGGTATCAAGAGCCAAAATTCCGTATATCCAAAATTCCGTATATCTTTTGATTTCACCCAATTCATTTCCATCTACTTGTCAAAATTCGTTAGGGAATCGATAACAATTTTCCGGGACGAAGGCACGATCGTCTCCATAGTCTCAATCTATTACAAAAGAAGCAATGTTCATCAAATCCTTTTGCCAAATTACAGTTTGGTAACCCCAAGTTTTTGAAATTTCAATTCAGCTCTCTTAAGTTTTTTAATTTTTTAATTTTGCCCCCAAAGTTTCTAAAACTTTCAATTCAACCCCTATAGATTTTGAGTTTTCAATTTAACCCCCAAAATTTTTGAAAATTTTAATTTAGCCCCTCTACATTTATAAAATGTCTTCCAGGTTTAACATTCCAAACTTTCTTTGAGCTAAGATAAAGCAACTTGAGTATCGAACTTTGGTCATATGCGAGCAACTTAAAGGTCTTGTGTCCCGTATAGTGCCGAGTATTGAAAATTATGCGATGAGCTTGGACTTTCTGAAACAAGTCTTGCCAATTAAAGGCATATTACGAGTACATAACGTTCATATTTTGTTCAATCGCAAAAAAATATTCATCCTAATCGTGGTTGTTCAACTAAAACGAAGCGTTCACAGGAGGAGACTCACAAAGTAAATTCTTACAAGACAACTGATGAATGTCTCACAATATTTAAACGTATTAATAACCAATATGAAATTGGTGAGAATAAAGAAGAGCAAATACTCATATATTGATGTTTGTGAGAAACATGAAGCGGAAGTTAAGTGTGTTAAACAACTTACAAATTCAGCTGTAGTTCGTCGATCGGAGAGACTCCCGGCGGTAGACCGGGAAAACAGTGGGAGCTGAAGACCTAGAGGATTCTTGGTGAGTCACTCTCTCTTGATAAAAATGCAAAAATGACTGAAGACTGTAGGTAAGGTACGACTATATAATAGGGATACAACACGAGCACCATTGGATTTTGATAGAATGGACGGTAGATAATAAAGACCGGAAGCACATAATTAATTATTGAGTATTATAATTTGGGACACCAATAGGGAATAGTAAATTACTAGTACCTCCCCGTCCCCCCAAAAGATTCTCCTGTCTTATTTTATATTTAGGAAACTAATATTTTTACATGTGTTTTTGATATTTCTATATAGTCCTCTCTCACATAGAAGAAAGTGGATCCCATCTTCATGTGAGGGGATAATGTAGAAATATCAAAAATTCATATTAGGATATGGAAATTGAAGTCAAGTTTTACACCAAATGCGATCGGAGAATAGGAGAAACAGTGGGAGCTGAAGGTGAGCTGAAATTGATATTTCTACATGGTCCTCTCTCACGGACCTTTCACATGAAAGTGGTACCCACTTTCTTCTATGTGAGGGAGGACTATATGGAAATATCAAAAATACATGTAGAAATATCAGTTTCCTAAATATAAAATAAGACATGAGAATCTTTTTGTGGTGCGGGGAGGTACTAGTAATTTACTATTTCCTATGGGTGTCCTAAATTATAATACTCGATAATTAATTCTGTGTTTCCGTCTTATTATCTATCGCCCATTCTATCAAAATCCAACGGTGCTCGGTGTTGTACCCCTATTATATAGTAGTTCCTTTCCTACAACCTTCGGTCATTTTTACATTTTTATCTGGAGAGAGAGTGACTCACCGAGAATCCTCTAGGTCTTTAGATCCCACTGTTTTCCCGGTCTACCGCTGGGAGTTTCTCCGATTGACGAACTACAGTCGAAAGGGAACAATCCCACTGTTTTCACGTATTTTTATACTATTTTTTTCAAAGGTGAGGAGAATGATGCTGTATGGAAGAAGAAATTTATGAAGTTTATTATTAATTTTGTATTGTTATTTAAGAGATAAATGGTGAGGTATTAATGAAATTATTTAGTAGGATATTATAGTATTAGCTTTTCATTAGGAGAGTTTTAATTGTAGTAGTAGCTTTCAATTAGGAGAGCTTATTGTAGTAGTAGATTTTAGTTAGGAGATTGTTTCCTTTCTAAATTAGGATTTTTACTTAGTCCCCCAAGTATTGGGTTTTCTATTTAAGCATTGTAATACTTTATTATTTGTAGATTATTGAATATATTGATTTGAGATTAAACCTGTGTGTTTTTGTGTGTATTTCTTTATCGATTCACTACGGAGATAGGTATACCTTATTCCTTATTCCCACCCCGTCCTACATCAAGAACTGAAATCACAAGATTTATATGTTTTTCACATATTGATAACTAGGGGGATTAATAGCCATGTTCAATTTTTTCTCTCTTTTCATACTGAAAAGCTTCACTTCTGTTCAGTCTATCTTTATATTTTTTTTCCGGCTGTATATAACCTTTCATGAAAATCATTAATGATTTCTTCAAGTTGTTGCCCCAGCTACTGAGACTTCTTTTCTTCCTTATTGTGTCAAGATATGGGATGTAGGAACTGGAACATTAAAGCTCACTCTAACAGGACACATTGAACAAGTGCGAGGTTTGTTACCTACCAGTTTACATGTGGTGTCATTTTTCGGTAGAAACCTCATAAACCAGCTTTTAAATGTTAACTTCCCCCTTTTTTCTTGCAGGCCTTGCTGTTAGCACTAAACACACATATATGTTCTCTGCTGGCGATGACAAACAAGTTAAATGCTGGGACCTAGAACAGAATAAGGTTGATAACTAACTGAGAAAAAGTTGTTTTTATGCAAGGAGTCGTTCATAAACTTATATCTTGAATTTTCCTCTTTGAAGGTTATCAGGTCTTATCATGGTCACCTGAGTGGTGTTTACTGCTTGGCGCTTCATCCCACTATTGACGTTCTGCTTACTGGGGGTCGTGATTCTGTTTGTCGGGTATGAGTGCAAATTACATCAGCAATTTCTAACATCTTGTGGTTACTACACAGCATTATTATTTTGAGGGATATATTACCATTAATTCTTACATCTTACTGAATTAAAATTGCAGGTATGGGATATCCGCAGCAAGATGCAAATTCATGCACTCTCTGGGCATGATAACACGGTTTGTTCAGTTTTTACTCGACCAACGGTATGCAATTCTTTTCTAGTAGTGGGGAGAACTAATGTGCGATTCCACCTGTGTCATACTTAGCCCTAGTTAAGTAGTTTTCATGCAGTGTGCATCTTATGAGTGTGATAAAAGAGGAATGTCATGATAGTGACACTGGTATAAAGAACATGATCTTTACTCATTAATGACCTCTTGAAACTTAAATTTTGAAGCTTCAAGCGTTGAACTAGTTTTGTGGCCGACTCTTGTAGACCCTATTGATATCCTCTTGAGAACCATACTCCCAAGATGGATTGCAATAATTCTTAGAGAAAGTCTGTGTAGTTTGAATTCTATAGCATTACAATTTTTTTGTTCTAGCCAGAAGCTATTTGTTTTTGTTTCCAAACTAAAGTAGGACAACCTTAGAAATCTTGGGTATCTGCCACCCTACACGGGAAGGTGTCGAAAAAATATGTTTAAGAGAAGTCATTAAACAGGGAGAGAAAGGGGAGAAAAAACTTGAGAGTTGCTTAGAAAGAGGGGACTAGTAAATTGTAAAAGTTAGTGTTTACACTAGGCTCCTACGATATTGCTCCTACTAGCCCCAGCTGAAAAATTATATATAAGACTCATGTTTATTTATCAGCCTCGTGCAATGTTCATTATGTGCTTGGTGTAAGATAAAATTTGCTACTTAGGACATCTGAAGGAGACCTCTTGTCCTCAAACTAGAATTTGGTGTGTGTGTGTGTGTGTGTATTCAGATAAGCACTAGAATTTGGTGAATAGAGTCTTTAGATGGAGACTTTTCAGTATCTCAATTGTTGATGCTGTTCAGCATCTAAAACAATTCAATACTTACTTTGTGGAATAAAAAAGAGATTGACCATCCTGTTGGCTGATGTGACCAAGGAAAGAGATATATATGCCTTGTACTGTGTCATATCTTAACTTAGTTTTGACCTTTTGCAGCCAAGGCAACTTAACATCTACTTGCTTTCGTAACTATTCCTCTTATTAGTATTGAAACTCACTCTGCTGTGTTTTCTTCCAGGATCCACAAGTTGTAACTGGCTCCCATGACACAACCATAAAGTTCTGGGACCTTAGATATGGTAAAGAATGTTAAGAATACTTTCCTATCTGATGTTATTTAGTTATTCCTCCCCCATTCGCTGATGTTAATTGTTCTTCAATGACAGGCAAAACAATGGTAACTCTTACACACCATAAGAAGTCTGTACGAGCAATGGCTCAGCATCCTATTGAGTATGTACATCTACATTTTTCTGCTCCTCTGGGAAAAAATGGAGCTATGGTTGATTTGTAATATGGTAGTTTAATTTGTTCTTTTTCGACTTATAACTAAGTTTATCTTTCTTATTGCAGGGACTGCTTTGCATCTGCATCAGCTGACAACATCAAAAAATTCAGTCTTCCAAAAGGAGAGTTTTTGCACAACATGCTGTGAGTTTGAGAACACACCATGGACTTTACTTTGTTATCGTAGTTTAAGATTGCTAGAGGATTATAACAGAATCATAATTGCTGTACTGACATTCAATAAGCAGACCAGTTTGTTTATATCTTCGTGATATTGAATTATCTTAAATGTTCCTGGCTTTTCTTGCAGCTCGCAACAGAAGACCATCATTAATGCCATGGCAGTCAATGAAGATGGTGTGATGGTTACAGGAGGTGAGAATTTTATATATTCTTTCTGGTGAATAGAATTTTTAGTGTCTGATGTAAGTATACTTTTAGATCCGTTGGGTTTTTGTTTATTCTGTTACTTTTATCTTAGGTGTTCTTATTATCTTTATGTTCCTTTAAAGTCAGCAAGATGTACTCTAGAATCTTATTGTTATTTCTTCCAATTTTGTGATATTGAAGGTGATAATGGAAGTATGTGGTTCTGGGATTGGAAGAGTGGCCACAATTTCCAACAAAGTCAAACCATTGTCCAGCCTGGTATGTACCTTTGGCACTCATTTTCTCAATATGTTGGCTTGGGTCTTGTTGAAAGCACATTGTTAAAATTGGGGTGTGCTTTGTTTCAGGTTCTTTGGATAGTGAAGCTGGCATCTATGCTACCTCTTTCGACCTTACTGGTACAAGGCTTGTGACTTGTGAAGCAGACAAGACTATCAAAATGTGGAGAGAGGATCCAAATGCCACCCCTGAAACTCATCCCCTCAACTTCAAGCCACCCAAAGAAATCCGGAGGTTCTAGTGCTATTTTTAGGAATTCTAGTGCAATTTCGCTCATCTTCTCATTTCTCGACTTAGATTAAGGTTCGAAGCTTACTAATGTCCAATTGTAAACTTAAAATCTTTCTTTCATATGACTTCGTGGATATGAAGCAACAGTTTTCTTAAGAAAGGGGTAGATGATAAAGTTGTACTCGGGAAAGTTTCCTACCTTACCCCTCTCCCCCCCCCCAAACAAAAAAAACAGAAAAAGAAAAAAAGAAGTGCGGGTGGGGGAAAGTTATGTACTAATGTTTTCTTTTGTGAAAATTTCACTCTAATATATTAAGATTTTGTTCTTGAAAAGATTGACCCTTACTATGGTAATGCTTTTGTACTATTTACAATTATGTTTTACTTGTGCATGTTCTTCAGTAAATCAGCTATCTTTTTGTCCCCAGTTCTAGCTTAATGTATTTTTTGGTGAGTTTAGAAAATTCACTAGAGTATAACAATAGACCATTCTGTATATCCTTGATAAGTATACAAGAGCAATATGTAAGCATGTATCTGTAGCATTTCAATCCCAGAATATGTATCTATCTTGTTGAGGCTAGATTTCAGACCAGGTAATATCCAACCACCCCCAGTCATCAAGACGAACGTCCACAGACCTTCCCATATAGCTTTCAAAGCATCAACAATGTTGTTAGAACATGGAGGCTGATAATCATGAACGCCATCACACCCCCATAGTCGAATTGCACTCGTCAGCAACCATGGCCACCACCCCCATAGTCGAATTGCACTCATCAACCTCCATGACCATCACACTACGACCATTACCACTTATAGTGATATTGTGGAAGCATCTATGCTTTTTGTTGAACCATCCTGTTGACAATGCCACTACCGGTGTGTCGTCTGAGTGGTACTGTTTGTCCGATGGCCCACCACCGTCTCTGCCCATTTGAAATCTGTTGAGGGTGAGAACAGCCTTGGTGTGGCTGGATACCGTTGGTGAGCACTTAAAAGTGGTGTAGTGCTTGCCTTCAACACAACAATCGGAGTCATTCTATTTGTTGCATTTTCCAGGAGGCCGTTTCTTGCCTGTAATCTTTGCCACTTGATCAACAAGCCTGAGCTTCAGCCTCAAAAGAATGTGCTGAAAGAAGTATGAGTAATACTAAGCAAAAAGTCTTCATACTATCCACTCTGTCTATGTAGATTGTTTTTTGATTGAATGATGGAGAAACAGGGTGATTGACAGGGTTATGTAAAGGCCTGTAAAGCAACTGCCAATTTTTGGGTAAGCATTTGAAATTTCTGCTGATATATTCTCTGTTTTGTTAATGTTTTTATGATTAATTATGCTGGGGTTTAATGGAAGGTTAATTTGGATTTTCTTCAGGAAACAATAGTGGGAACTTTTCTATTTTTTCACCATATACTGACAAGATTGCTTTCTATTTGATATATAAGCTTAATTTTATCTTATGTTACACTGACTAATTACTTTTCTCAAAAATACCCTTGTTCGATCCTGAATCCTGGTTAAGGATATAGATACTTAACACTTTATTTTAGTGTAAATAGTTTGAAAAATTGAGAAGTACACATGTCGAACTCTTCAAGTACACATGTCCGATTAGACGCTGTATCCTACTCTATACAGATTAGGTTTTATCATGATTTTTTCCAACTTAAAATCTGAGCATTATTTTAAATCTTGATATGAAATTGAAGCCTGAACTAACTTGACTTGTGCCAAGATTCAGGATAAATCCTAAGATGTGAAAGCTCATATTACTTGGAGATATGTTGTATTTTCTTGATTCAGTTTTAGCCTTTTTGTATGTTATAAAGGTCACTTGGAAGACAGTCGGCACAGGTTCATTTTTAACTGTTTGGGTTGGTGTCTGTACTTTTTAGTCCCTACAAATCCCTCTCCTGTTAGATCTTGTCAATACATATACTGTTACAGATTATAAGTTTATAAATATATAAACACAAACCATGGGTCAGTCTATATATATATATATATATATATATATATATATATATATATATATACTACAATTAGATGGTAGCCACCGTCTAATATATTATATGTCAGACAATATTTTACGCTAGCTATTTGGACACATTATATATCGGATGTTGACTACGAACTAATTCTGACCAGGGATCATAACCCCCAACACACCACACACACACACACACATATGTATATGTGTATATTGTTTTTTATATAATGCAGAGCATGACTTGTACCTTCCATGAAAATGTCAAAAATCATCCAAAACAATACAAAGGATTTGGATTTTTAATAATTCTATTGATTTCTACCTACTTTGGCAAACATTCAGAAGGCGCTGCAAGAGTTATGAGTAAAGATTTGATATTATAAATATGCTGCGTGTGGTCAAGGGACCATGTCAAATATTTTTCTTAGTTTATTTTTATTGCTACCATTGATATATATATATATTATATTATTTATTTATTTATTTATTTTTCTGAATAAATGTCTGTTTCCTCTATAGATCTCGGATCAGAATCAAAGCTCCATGGGCCTCCCTCACTTTCATGAGTAGTAGTAATATATATATATATATGATATATCGGTAGTTGGTACTAGTGAGTCAAACATAATGGCTACCAAATACTAATAAAACCACACGAGGAGCATATTAAAAGTAGTACTAGTACTGATATTATAATTGTCGGTTGTTCTTGCCGGTGGTGTTTTAAATTTAACTTTTTTTTTAAAATAAAAATAAAAATTTTGTTCTTGACATTTCATCTAATTCCGGGTTGCTTCGTAGCTGTACGGGCCAGCCGTACCCACCAACTCAAGGCATCAATGTTCTTAAATAAATACCAAACATAAGAATTCATTTCCAAGTACACTACTAGCTAGCTAGCTGGTTTCATTCATTTTCTTGATATTGATCATGGCATTTCTCAAGTTTTTAAAGTTTAAGATTAGGCGAAAACGCGTCCATGGTGGCATTGTTGCTGTGGCTCCGCATGGAAATGGTGATTGTGAGGTTGATTTTTCCGCGAGGAATATTACTTGGCAAGAGATGGAGATGCTGACAATGAATTGGTCTAGTTCTCGTGTGATCGGATATGGAGGATTCAGCACTGTTTATTTAGCCAAGTTTTTGGATTCTAGGCTTGGAGCAGTTAAGATTCAGTGCAGCAGCGAGCGTCTTAGACAGGTTTACCAGCAAGAACTCAAGGTTTTGCTCCACATTCGGCATCCAAACATTGTCAAGCTAATAGGCTACTGTGATGAACGAGAAGAAGGCGTTTTGGTGTTTGAGTATATGCCTAACGGAACTCTGGAGGAGAATCTCCGCGGGAAAGGGAATAGATTGTCTGTTCTTTCGTGGAGAACTCGAATGAGCATAGCATTTCAGCTTGCTCAAGCTATAGAGTATTTGCACGACAAGTGTAGCCTTCAAATAGTCCATGGGGATATCAAATCTTCAAATATATTGCTGGATGAGAATTTTAGTTGTAAACTCTGCGATTTTGGGTCTGTAAAAATGGGGTTTGCTTCAATGGTACTACCGTCGTCGTCTTCAAGAAATCATCATCGGATGATTGTAGGTTCTCAAGGCTATTTGGATCCTCACTACTTAAAGACGGGGCTTGCCTCAAAAAAACAGGATATTTATTGCTTTGGGGTAATTCTTCTTGAGCTTATCACAGGATTGGAAGCCTTTTGTTCTGAAAGGAGACAGAAGCTGACATGTATAGCTGATCCAATGATAAGGGATGCCACGAGGGTCGGAGAAATGGTGGATTCGAGGCTTGATAAAGATGATACATTTAACTTGGAAGAGGCTAATGCTATGGCTTCTCTATCGGCTATGTGCCTTCATCAGTCGCCTGGCTTTAGGCCTTCTGCCTCTGAAATTTTAACAACTATGAAGGATAAAATCCCTTCTGTCTCATTCTTGTTTGAGAAATCCACTGTCCTTTGGAAAGGATAATTAGACCATAATTTTGCTTTTTATGTACTAAACTATATATATGTGATTGAGAGTTTTGAGGCTGTAAATTTGTAAAGGATTATGCCAAATTTTTCGGCTGAAAATGAAAAGAAAAGCTATTTGTTTATGGGGTTGTCTAATTCAATCTGTTTGTTTGGAAGATTACTACTTGGAAATTCATTACAGTATAGTTGAGAAGATAATTTAGTTACACAGTTAATTTACATATCTTACAATCACAACAAGTAAATGTATACCATGACACAAACAAGATGGATAAGAAATTGAAATGCAAGCTCTAAGCTGGCTAAGCATCAGACCAAGTAATGTCCAAGTCACCCCAGTTATCTTCAGGCACACCTAAGGCTTTCCACACAGCTTTTGAGGCATCAACAATGTTATTAGGACACGGAGGCTGATAGTCATGGTCATTGTCGCATCCCATAGTAGAGTCACACTCATCGACAACCATGGCATCTACACTTCGACCATTAGCACTTATTGTGATTTTGTTAAGGCACCTTGACCCACCTTTGTACCATCCTGTTGATAATGCCACGACTGGTGTGTCATCATCGTGGTATTGGTTGTCACATTCTGATGGACCGCCACCATCTCCATCCTTTTGGAAACTATTTAGGGTGAGAGTTGCTTTTGTGTTGCCAGTCACTAGAGGTGAGCATTTGTAAGTGGGGTAAAACTTGCCTTGAACACAACAATCAGAGTAATTCTCCCGGTTGCATTGCCCAGGAGGCGGGTTTCTTCCCCTAATTTTGCCACTAGGCTTACAAGACTGAGCATCAACCTCTAGAGAAAATGTGACAAGGAAAATGAGAAATATAATAGCAGATGCTCCTAAGCTGAAGTTCTTCATTCTCTCTAAATGTTTGTGTTTCTCTTACTTAGATTTTGGATGCAGAAGGATTAAGGGATCGGGCATTATATACACTGCTTGCACAAGCAAAAAACCAAGTTTGTGCTCAAATATAAAAACTCTATTAGTCTAGAGAAATAATCTGATGGGTTCTATAGTCCAATGGAATGTTCATCTGGTTTTTGCTAGAAAACATTTGAAGGGTGTATGAGAACACCCCATACACATCTTTTTCAACATATCTGCCATGGCCCGATGCCTAGGCTAAATTGGGATGGAGATTTGATTATAAATCAACTCCATACTTGGGACATATTTTGACAATTAGCATGTCATATATAGTCTCAACTAGGCTAAATTGGAATGCGTGCTAACAAAAAATCCGAAGTAATCTTAGCTAGGCTATCTATTATAGGTGACAATATATATCACCATAAATTGACTTCAATTTTGTATCTTTGCTATAAAATGCAGATCTTTTAAAGGATACAAGTAGGCTGGTAATTGACATATATCACCTTGTTCTGTGAACCCCTCCATTTTATAAGGTGTGGGTTTATTTTCCAAAGGAATGGCTTCATATTAGCTGATATATAGTTGTTAGTCCTCTTGTTTAAATCACATGAATGAGAAGTCTTTTAGTTTCATCCTGATATGGCGCGTCAATTTCATAGTACTAACTATATTTTCTAGGCAAAAACCAGACATGGACATGGTTGTAGGCCATTGAGTTTATCAAATGACTCAATCTTTGTTCAAATTTGCTTAACGAGAACTCATTTAAGTGTAGTTTGTGATACTCCATGGTCATAAAATGGCGAAGTTAATCTCTGGAAAATATCCAAAGATCCTACCTTTAAAGTGTTGCTAAAATCAGGATGAAGGGAAGAATGTTTACAACTTAATTTCTTTCTTTTCGCTCCTTCATTGAGGATTATTAGACAGACCCTTAAAACCGCGGTTTGCATATTTTGTTCATCTTGTCATCATCTACTCTTTTAGTTTTCTTCAACAAAAAACAAATACGGACAGAGTTGTCCTCTGTATCTTACATTTACAAGCACCCTTTCAGTTGTAACTATTGTAATAAAATTCTTTGCTGGTTTTCCTTTTGATTGGATTTTCTCGATTTTGTAGATTTATATTGGGGCTTCATCTTTTGTAGAAGCAATAATCTATGTCAATATTTACTTCATAAGACATACTAAATATTCTGAGATATTCAAATAACATTTTATGGTAAAAGATATTGATGATACACAAGTTCAACAAATTAGTACATTATATACAGTCATGCTAATATAGTTTGATTATATAGAATTCTAACACTTATAATACATTGTAGGGACAATATTTTCACAGGACAACATATAGTTTCTAAGCATCAGTCCTTGTAACATCGAACTCTCTGCAGTTATCTTCAGGTACACCTGAGGCTTTCCAGGTAATATTTTACCGTTTGGCCTACAAGACTGAGCATCAACATATATAACAAGGAGAATGAACATTTGACTTGGTAGACGCCAGTGCTATGGATTCTCTGTCGGCTTTGTGCCTTCATCCTTTGCCTAACCTCTGAAATTTTAACAACCATGAAGGATAGAATCCCTTCTGTCTCATTCCTGTTTGAGGAATTTACTGCCCTTTCGAATGGATAATTATACAATAATTTTGCTTTCTATGTACTAAACCATATATATGTGATTGAGAGTCACGAGGATGTAAATTTGTAAAGGATTACGCCAAAATTTTCAGCCATAAAAGAAAAGGAAAACCATTTGTTCATGGGGTTGTGATTCTACTATATATATGTTTGTTTTGGAAATCCTATAAGAAATTCATTACAGTATAGTTGAGTAGATAATTTCATTGCACAGTTTAATTTACATATCATACAATCACAAGTAAATGCACTCCATGTACAGAAACAAGATGGACAGAAATTGAAATGCAAGCTCTAAGCTTGGCTAAGCATCAGACCAAGTAATGTCCAAGTCACCCCAGTTGTCTTCAGGCACACCTAAGGCTTTCCACACAGCTTTAGAGGCATCAACAATGTTATTAGGACACGGAGGCTGATAGTCATGGCCATCATCACATCCCATAGTAGAGTCACACTCATCGACAACCATGGCATCTACACTTCGTCCATTAGCACTGATGGTGATTTTGTTAAGGCACCTTGATCCGCCTTTGTACCATCCAGTCGATAGTGCCACAACTGGCGTGTCATCATCGTGGTATTGGTTATCACATTCTGAGGGACCGCCACCATCTCCACCCTTTTGGAAACTATTTAGGGTGAGAGTTGCTTTGGTGTTGCCAGTTACTGCAGGTGAGCATTTGTAAGTGGGGTAAAACTTACCTTGAACACAGCAATCAGAGTCATTCTCGCGGTTGCATTTTCCTGGTGGTGGTTTTCTTCCCCTAATTTTGCCACTAGGCTTACAAGACTGAGCATCAACCTCTAGAGAAAATGTGACCAGGAAAATGAGAAATATAATAGCAGCAGATGCTCCTAAGCTGAAGTTCTTCATTCTGTTTAATTTGTGTGTTTTTGTTTCTTTTCCTTGGATCGATTTTGGATGCAGAAAGGATTAAGGATTTGGGCATTATATATACTGTTTGCACAAACAAAAAGCCAAATTTGTGCTCAAATATGAAAACTCTACTAATCCAGATCAAAAAATTGATGGTCTTATATATATATATATATATATATATATATATAGTCCAATGGAAAGTTCATGTGGTTTTTGCTGAAAAGCATTTGAAGGGTACGTATGAGAATTGAGAACACTCCATGCACGCACATCTTTTTCAACATATCTGCCACGGCCCGAGGGCTAGGCTAAATTGACTTAAACCAGAACTCATTTAAGTGTAGTTTGTGATACTTTATGGTCATAAAAGTACTGACAAAAGTTAAGTCTCTGGAAAATATCCAATGGTCCAACCTCTAAAGGGTTGTTAAAATCATAATAATTAACATAATTAGAATACAAGCAAAAGTACTGATAATATAATTCAAGCTTGATTCATATATATACTTTTAATTGAAAAAAGATATATTAGTAGGACTTTGTTGTCCTTTATATAATTATATTACATCTAAACTAGTTTCCTAAACTGATAGATTATCTATATTTTAATAAAAATAAAGAACTTCATTTCATAAAACAGTTGGTCCACAGTACAAAACTCCAAAAAAGACGCCATCTTCTCTGAGCACAAAACTATGTTCAAAAGTCTAGTGATTCTCAATTCGTCATCCTGATTGACCACAAAAGGAATTTAGAATCCTAGAAAATGATCACAAGAACACTTTGTCGGACCAAGTGCATGTTCATTACAAAAAAGGAAAAAAATAATAATAAAAAGAAGAAGAAATTAAAAGATGCCAGTCTAGCAATATATATGATCACAAACTTGTCATTTTGTAAGGCCAAAATCTTATAAATTATACCTTTATCTCTTCAATTTCAATATCCTATTACCTATATATCAAAAACATTTGATAAGAGAAAATGAAGAACTACAACTACTTAGCAGCAGCAGCATCTCTTCTAGTATTGCTGATCATTGTTTTAGCTACACATGCTCAAGGTTGTAGCCCGAGTGGCAAATCAGGGGAAGAAAACCGCCTCCAAACCAATGCAACCAAGAAAATGGGTCCGATTGTTGTGTTCAAGGCAAGCTTTTACAAGACCTACAAATGTTCACCTCCGGTAAATCAAAATGGCAACACTAAGGCAACACTCACTCTAAATAGTTTCCAAAAGGGTGGAGATGGCGGCGGTCCATCCGAATGTGACAACCAATATCACGACGTTGACACTCCAGTTGTCGCACTTTCAACTGGATGGTACAATGGAGGGTCGAGGTGTCTTAATAAAATCACCGTAAGTGCTAATGGGAAAAGTGTAGACGCTACTGTTGTCGATGAATGTGACTCTACTATGGGGTGTGACAATGAGCATGATTATCAGCCTCCTTGTGCTAATAATGTGGTTGATGCTTCAAAAGCTGTGTGGAAAGCCTTAGGTCTGGATGGGAATGTGGGGGAGTATGATATCACTTGGACCGATGCTTAGCTTAGCTTAGTACGTACGTATTTAGAGATTTAATTTTCTTGAATGTTAATTAATAGGTCATGATCAATCTTGTTTATCATTATCATATCATGCATGTAATAGTTAATGCGTCATAAATTTTGTTTATGATCATGTACGTTGTGTAATATATATATGCTTTGTTTGTGTTAACTTGGGTATTATTAGTACGTAACGAAGTTTTTCTTTGAATTCTGGCATGCTGCTTTTGTATAACAAGACTTCTAACGGGGTGTTTGATAAAAACTCAATAAAATGGTTCTGGATCAGAATGACCTGAATGAAACTGATTACTGAATACTGAATAAAAAAAGTTGTTTGATAATTGGCATGTTTGAAACATCTGAATAACAGATTTTTATTATTTTATCCCTTTGAAAAAATTCAAAATTATTGTAAATTTATTTAATATTACTTAATATAATAGTTAATATTGTAAAAAAAAATACTTCATACAGCCGTCATTCAGTCAAAAAAATAACACTAAATCATTTAGACCAAATCGTCTGAATGGCTAACCGACTTAGTCATTCAGATGATTTTTTTTTCAAAATAAATGCACTAAATGGCTGACCGATTCAGCCATTCATTTCGTAATAAACAACCCCTAAGTTGATGCTTGTACATACAATGGTCTGATGCTTGATATTACTTCAATACTTATATAGCGACGGATTGACACAAATGTAGCTAGAAATTTGAAAGGCAGCTAGCCGCTAATTCGTTTCTGACATATACATTTGAGATTCTTGTATTATACACGTTGAAAAGGGCACAAAGAAGTTGCATGCATATATTTATGTGTACATAGGCTGATTGTTTCCTTGTTCGTTTCATGTGGGAGAAGAGAACATATCTTTTGTCCCCATTTTTTCTATTCCCTTGTGTCCCTTCGCTTAAATTTTGATACCTAATCTCTTACTTAACACTAATTAACTCTAAAATTAAATAAATGACTATGTGTTAAAATTTAAGTGGAGGGACACAAGGAGGACAAAAAAAATAGGGACAGAGGATCTGCTCTTGCCGGAGAACTTGACTCCAAAATCATCACATATCTGGCTTAAATTTTTAGGTTTATAATTAATTAATTAATTACGGTACAAAGAGGAATCATATACACTTGTTTTTTCTTGTCATGAAGAATCTCACTATTAAGCTACCTAACTTTATGTACATGGAAGCTACCTCTATGCTTGCATGACCAAAACAAAGAAAAAAATGTTTAATTTTTTATTTTTATTTAATCTTGAGTTTGTCTAATATTTTGAGTTTCATGGGTTTGAAATCGCATTATAATAGTTAAGATTTTCTAGTTATTATATAAACATATTGAGTGTGTGACTAACTATATAGTGTATGAGATATTATAACGGATACATCAGACATACAAGACTAGTTACAAATTGATGAACATGCATGAGTATATCGGATGTCATTTATTTTCTAATCTTGCAATATTTGATTTTAAAATCAAGCAGTCTCCTTCGGGTATTATTTATTATGAAAGACAGGTTTTTATATAATTTTTAATTAGGCCATGCATGAGATTCTCAAAGATCAGCAGAACCTTTAGATGAATATATCGGATAAACTATTGAAGAAGGCCAGAAGCATCAGCAAGATAGAGCTACTGAATAAACTCTATTAATTAATTAGTTCAAAGCTGCTGAATAAACTCTATTAATTAATTAGTTCAAAGCTGCCAAATATACAATACAATTGATAACACCAACATTCCCTTATTATAATATTGGTTTCGGACAGGGAGTTAAAAAGGATAGTGTCTGCGGCATCTGGTTACTATAAAGTTAATTTTATGGTAAGTTGGTCAATTGACCAATACAGTGCTGACACACACAGAGATATCACCTCCTGCTGCGTGTCGACATTGTATTGGTCAATTGACCAAAATTAATTTCATGATAACCATTCCCGTGTTTGCAAGTGTCTCAAAAAAAATAAAAATAAATTAAACTTAATTACCCATGCATCTTTCCTTTCTTTTACCAGCTATATATATATATATATATATATATATATATATATATATATATATTTTTAGAAATATAAATTAAAAAGAAGGTAAACATAGGTGCAGCTCGCCTGCAGGGCAGTATGCTCGCCTGCAGGGCAGTATACATTTGTTTCTCACGTACAGTAAAAACTACTCGGTTAATCTTGTTCTTTTTTTATTCTACAAAATTTTTATTAATAATAGTATAAAATGACAGAACGATATTAAGTTTTTTTTTTTTTATTATAATGGAATTAATTCATAGGCTAATTATGTTACGTTAAACTGAATAGATCTCAAGGTATTATTTTTTAGAATAATTAAACATGAAACAACATTCTTAATTAAAATTCTCAAAATTTATAAATGAGATTTTTTTGAGTAATAGAGAGAATATATATGTTGCATTTATTATCATTGTTATTATCAGTATATATATTATACTGGTTGACTTGGTTGTTTGAGATTTTTGTATTATTATTGAAAAGGGATAAAGAAATTGCATCTATATATACATATATTCCTGTGATGCACGTACGTTTTCTTGTTTATATAACCATAAGCCATGTCGACAAACTGGAATCCAAAATCATCTCACCTCTCTGACATGAATTTTTATTTAATCATTTATTAATTTATGGTACAATAATAATTAATATTGTTCAAGGATCAGAATTGTTTTTTGTCATGAAGAATCTTACATGCATTATATTTGAGCTAACCTAATTAATTATATGTTATTAATTTGGTTGTTGTTTCTCATGTGCTTATAATATGTGCCACAAGAAAGACATGCCTAGCTATATAAATTTTCTTTTAGTATTAATTATTAAAATGTGTACTTACAATGAAATAGTTCTCTAAAGGTACCAATTGCGACGGATTTTAGTTCCGTTGCCTAGTATAGGTTAAAATTTGGCTTTGCCAAAATATTGCTACAATTATCATCACAGTTACAATAACGACAGATGAAGACTTTTGTGATGGATATATCTTGGCTGTTGCTAAATCCAAGTAATTGTTTTACATGACACTTGAATACATTTTTTCTCTTATAATTAATATCAATACTCTTGTTTATTATAAACATTCATGATATTAATCCTCTATATATATATATATATGTTGGCCATGAGGTTCTTAAGGATATGCAGATTAATGGAGAGGATCCTAGTCCATATAAGACTGTGACTCAAATAATTGATGTAATATCAAACAATTTCTAGTTTTATTTTTCTGATGGATGTCACAAAAGCTTGTTGACTTTGTTTTTAACTTAATATAACCATTAATAGTTTGTTCTAGTTTTTTTGAGAAAGAGAACTAGCTTTAGGGTGGAATCTAATTGATGTTAATAACTTAATTTGAAGATCTACTGATCAATTTCTGACAATGATCTGATCATACTGTACTGTTTTCTTATAAGATGTGTATTGTTTTGCTTTTGCTGCTAGATATCTTGTATATTTTGTCCATCATTAGGTCTGTCCCATGATAAACTTGATATTCTTGATCTAGGGTATGCCTCTGGACCTTTGTACACCTCTCTTTTTCAATACAAGCTTAAATTTAACAAAAAAAAGAAGAAAAAAGAAGAAGAAGAGACTAGTAATATATCGTTTGTCATGTATTATCCGCACTCAAAAAAATAGAAAGAAAAAAACATGGATATATATATATTGTGTTATCATGCATGACCACCTTTTGTCATATTTAAAGTTAACTGCCCTTAAAAAGGACTGACCAAGCTAGTAATTAAATATATGCATTAATTGAATAGCCTTGCAAGGGATTCAAACCCCTTTCACAATAGCTTGTTGGTATCAGTTTCTGAAACTCCATCCTTTGGAGGCCTCCTAATGTCGAGGCATAAGCATAATGCAAGTGATCAGACCCTTCATCTGCATTAATATTGGGCCTCTTCTGTATTGAATTTGTTTTCAAACTTTATTGTTTCCTAGTAAATTAATACCATATCGATCTGTCATAAAAATCATATATAAAATGTCCTTTTTCTTGTCCGATTTTTTTTAAATACATATATTTTTGCAACTGATATATATTTAATAATAATTTTTTATCTTTAAAATTAAATATTTGGAAAAAAATAATAACTAGTAATTTGAAAAGAATAACATATAATTATACATGAGATTCTTTTTGTGAAATTGAGAGAGTTATACTTAAAGAAAGTTAATTAGCTATAGCATTATATTATTTCTTGAATGATTAGGAAAGTCTATATAGATGCCTAACAACATCATGAGATCGATTTCATATTATTGTTGTATATACTTTGCATTACAACCATCTTGTTATGAAATTGCCTTTTGCATTGGGCTTGTATGAATTATTAATTAATTAATTTGATGTGATTATATATGTATATATATATAGTTCTACAATTGATCAATATGCACATTAATTTTGTTTTACTAAAACATAAGGAACAAACAACTTTACATCAGTTGAAATTAATTAGAATGTCATAATTAATTAAGACCAATTAAACATTTGTTTAGTAATTGTCTACATAATTTTTAGCCGTTTGCAGTTAAAACCTAGGTGTTTTTTCTTGTTTATTGTTTCAAGAAGGATTCATATAGTCCAATGTAGGGTTTTATGTGTTTTAAGCAGCGCGATTATCATTTTGGAATAAGCATAGTTTACTGTCTTACTTGCCAGCTTAGTATACACACACATGCATTCGATCGAGTTTGATGTAGAAACTGGATACCTACATCTCTTTAATTTTATAATAATATTCTTGCAATATTTAATTATAATCTAGCTACTAGCTAGCCATGCATTTGTATATTCGAAATAAATAAAATCATGTTTATTTGTTTTCAAAAATTAATATTAATCCTTTGACTAGTTAGGTTAATCAGCAAAAGAATAATGTATATCAATGATTATTTTTCTTTACATTTAAAAGAAATTTACGTACAGATTATATTATTTACCTATTACAGCTCCATGCAGACACAAACCATAAGATCCCAAAGGACATGCAGTTTCTTTGGATTTGATGATATAAACCAAGATGATCTTTCTTTCTTTCTTTCTTTTTTTCCCTCCTGTCCAGATGCACTTGTCTACTTTCTCTTTTATGGATATTCCTAAATTCTTGACAGCTTGTCCTAATTAATTGGTTCTAAGACGTTAATTAGTCAAAAATTCTTATTTCACACTTATTTTAAAATAATTAAAGACCATTTTTTATACACCAATTTATTTATTTATTTTTTTAAAAAAAATTGTGTAAAAATTAACAGGGACAACTTAACCGGAGTACTGAGGGATTAATTAATTAATGATCCATTTCTTCTCTAGTTTCTCACTCTTTAATTACTTTGCCTTAAAAAAGTTTATTTATTTTCATCATAGGTTTTACCACTCGATCCATATCTAATTAACTGTCAATATTCTAAACAAATAATTAATTAATATGATTCTCTCTTATAGAACTAGGAATATTCAATAGTACTGTCATTGTCCATTTGTCCAGCTTGTTAACTAAGCCTAATTAAGCTTAATTAATTAGTTTTTTAAGGATTAAAAAAACCCTTAATTGAGTCTATATAAACTTGGGTAGACATGCATGATCAAAATATAAACAAATTTCACATGCAAGGCAAGGCAAGAAAATGAAGAAGCAGTACTCATTTTCAAGTACTTTTCCTAGTCGTCTTATTTTCTTCTTCCTTGTAATATTTTTTGTTACAATTATTTCATCAGAATCATGCAAACCTAGTGGCAAAATAAGAGGCAAAAAGCCTCCACCTGGCCAATGCAACACCGGAAACGACTCCGATTGTTGTGTGCAAGGCAAACTTTACAGAACATACAAATGTTCACCACCGGTGTCCGGCCGTACAAAGGCAACTTTGACAATCAATAGTTTCGAAAAGGGTGGCGACGGTGGGGGCCCGTCGGAATGTGACAATAAGTACCACTCCGACGATACTCCGGTGGTGGCGCTGTCGACGGGGTGGTTCAACAAGAAGAGGAGATGTTTGGACTATATTACGATTTATGGTAATGGGAAGAGTGTTAAGGCTATGGTGGTTGATGAGTGCGACTCGACTATGGGGTGTGACGATGACCATGATTACCAGCCACCCTGCCCTAACAACATTGTGGATGCCTCCAAGGCGGTCTGGAAGGCTTTGGGGGTGCCCAAAAGTGATTGGGGAGACTTGGACATACAATGGTCTGATGCATGATGATTGCAAGCTGCTAGCTACAATTTTAATAATTAATTTGTCAGCCTAATTAAAGTTATGCTTGCTTGCTTGCTTGTTGGAATAATTACTAATTAAGAACAAGTGCTAGCTAGCTGGTTTTTCATTGTACCTTAGCTTGTGATGAAAATAAAAGGTGCATGGCGGGTAATTAATAATATACTTTAACTCATTTCCAACTTAATTCACATTTAAGAAACAAATTAAGATCAACAACTATATATTAATAAAGAAACAAAATTCAATTGGTAATGATTTTTTATTTCTGATAAAACACAAAAAACTTCATTAACATATAAAATTAAATAGGTACAACAAGTTTTGAACTTTACTATTACAAACAGACAACAATTTTACAACCACAGCAGCCAAACAAAAGCTGACGTTCAAACTTGGGCAAGAAATCAGCCGACGAGAACTGAACTTACAACATGATATCGGTTCTGGCGGGCAGCCTACGGAAGAAATTAACCGGTGCAGATGGCAACTTATGCTGAAACCTTGGATGCCTCATCGCATAAAACCCGGCCATCAAAACCAGTAACTGAAAAGGGGTTACATACAACACAAAGGTCGCCACAAGACAGAATGCTAAAAATAGAGTTGTGGCGCGTGGATCCCGCCAGCTGAGCAGCGCCTGCGCTCGTTCCCCTTGGCTTGCTATATCACCAACCACAGTCTGAATCCGTCCAGCCACACTCCTTAACCGATCGTACCTCATACGAATCAGCTCTGAGCTTCGAGTTGTAGGAAATGTGTCGAATTCCTCATCAAGTTCATCAGGGTGTACTGCATCAGCATAAGAAATTCTTGTGTTCATGTGAGGGGGATATCTTTCCCTGAACCGATAGTTCCATAGTCCTATAAGAAACATGTATAGAAAAACGGTTGGAAGAATCAGTTCCGGAAAACAGACAAGCATCACGAATAGAACATGTACTAGCACCGTCGTGATAGGACTTTTCCATGTAGAAACCTCCCCAAACCATTTTCCAACAGCAAACACTCCATTAAAAACAGATATGAACCGGAAAAAGTTTGCCTTGCTTCGCCTCATGCTCCAGAGGTGTGAATCTGCATCGGTCATGTACTCGACTATCTCCTTCCGAAGGGGCGGTTCAGCTCGGCTGAACCTAGCTGCCACTATGTTTACAGCTTGGTGTCGAAGCATGTCTAGCTGCATCACATTCAATGGTCTCACATAATGCATTTTCGGCAAAAGGGGTCGTGAGTATATATACATCATGTTTGCCATAGATGTGCTTGAAAAACGAATTGCTAAGTGCAGTTCTCCCATCTTCTTTACACCCGAGGGGTGAAGGACTAGCAAGGGGTACGAGTGAGTATAAACACGGCCAGTTTCGAGAGTAGAGAGCCGAATCCTTACCTTCCCGATTTTCATATCTCTGGTACCACTAGAATCCTTGTCACCAAGCTGACTATTATCAAAAACACCTACAGTGAGAACAGTTGCCGGATCATAAACCTCCCAAGTGTACTGCTCATTATACTTTGGGTTTAAACTCTCAATAATTGTTCGTGTCCGAATCCATTTGTGACCATACTTTGCTACACAATATGTATCTGATGTGCCCCTTCCATCTCTCGTTTTCATTGGGTGGAGATCATCAACATTCAGAATGCCAAGTTCCAGGAAGCCAATCGATGGCTTCCAGAGCTGTTTTGCTGTTGGTCGGAGATCACTGCTGTAGTGAGTTGACTCGTCAAACACATGGTACCCTCCATCGAGGCAAACCCGGAGGTGGAGTCTTGTAGCAAATTTGTCGTTCTTCGTCTCTTCATCATCAGTGGAACTTGATCTGTGGAGGTTGAACCATCGGGAGTGAAATATTCGATCATCAGCATGTTTCTCAACAGAGTTCAGTGGTATAGTGACCCTTCCAAAAATTTCATCTTTGTTAAGACCAACACGATCTTCAACTGAAAGGAATAGATGATCTTCAAAGGGTTCAGCAGCAACAAACATCATATCCTCATTCCACATTGCATTCATGGACTGTGCTTGCACTGGTTTTGTCTTCAAAACCTGATTACCTATCTGTACCTTAACATATACATCAGGAAAACGAGTCTTATCGGATAAAACCAAGTCTTGAACCTCAATCACATTAACACGAACATACCAAAGTCGTGGGGAATGGTAGACTTTAGAGCGAATGTGGGAGGCTGGCACTAAGCTATCAGCAGGGATAGCTGCATCTGAATGCCAAGCTTCTGGAAAAGCCTCATCAGCTTGTGTGCCAATCCAGACAGCAAGCATCAGTTCCCCTTTGTTTTTCTCTCCCTTCTTGTCTTCAAGACGATACCATTCTGGAGCCAATGGACTATCTGGAGGAACTCGCATGGGAACCTCATTGAGATCGTAACGAACAATCCCAACAAATTCATCTTTCATCAAATCCTTATCCTTAACCACAACTTCCAAGACAGATGATTGCATTCTCTCTTTAGAGAAGGAAAACACCGTATTCCATTCCGGGTTATGTGTTTTCTGTAAGTGCTGTGTGACTCCTTTATAGTTTCCAACTCTTACTTCAACATATGGGTCAAGGCTTCCTGTAATATCCTTGTCATGAAGGTTGCGTGCTTTTACAACTCGTACAAAAAGGAACTGTATTGGTTCAACAAGATCATAAGTGCTGGCTGGCTTGTCTGCACGTATAACTCGTCCACCAACAATTCTGCCCCCTCCAAGGAAAGGGCTCGTCTCTTTCAGTGCATATTCAGCTGGTTGCGATGACAAACCTGAGAACATGCGAACAAGTTTGGAAGCCCGTGGCTCAGATCTCATCTGATCAATGCCATATCTTACTGGTTGTTGGGTGGCAGCTGTAGAAAAATTTGGCTGTTGTTGTGAGTTCTTTGGGTTTGGCAGATGGTGGAATGTGTGTATTGACTCTTTATTGTCCCTCGAAAATGCTTTTGGATCAAAATTTTGAGCTTGTTGGACAGTTGATCGAGATTGAGATGATAGCGAATTTGTATGCACAGAAGATTCCATTGCAGGAAGCAGATTTGAGGACTTAATGGAAGGATCATCTGTGATAAATACTTTCAGTCCAAGCTCACCTCTTACACGGGAGAAAATGCTTCGCTTTTCTAGAGGGTAATGCAAATTAACAGCATCGGAATAGGGAACAAATGATGTCCCTGATATACAAACCTTGCCTAGAGAAGATTTGGAGTTGGTAGCGTTGTTATGGTGGTAGACATAGGCATCAAGTGTGATATTAGATAGGCTGTTTGGATCAGAGACGTTAAAATAGAAAGTCTCATTCCAAACAGGATCAAGATCCTTCTCCTTGACAGTGGTGAGGAATTTCTGATGGTCAAAGTGGAGCTCCACAAAAGCACTGGATGAACCCCGACCATCTTTGGGCATAAGGTTGTGGGCACGGATAACCTCCACCCCTAGTTTGAGATTGCTCATGGAGTTGTGTTAGAAAGATATTGACAAACTGGTGAATGCTGATGAAGAGGGAATTCAAATTCTTGCTGGCAAGATTCACGGGGAACAACCTACACCAAGAAAAGAACGAATGACTAGAGTATTAGTGGTGACAGGAGAGATTAGGGGAAAAAAGAAGAAGAAAAAGTTAAGACAGTCCAAGTAAATAACAAAACAAGTGAAGTACCTGAATTCACATAGTTAAGAAATCGTAAGTAGATAAACAATACAATGCTAGATAAGTAACTGGTAAGAAGAATAAATCTTGGGTGTATGTGCACACTATGTAGGACAAATTAGTAGTTGAGGTACAACATTTCAGATTAGATGGAACTTCTTAATAACTTCATGTGTCACTGAAGTTCTCAGGACACCATGAAATATTATACATATCAACAGACGCCTATCAAGAAAAACAGTAGAAAAATACAAATCAACTAAGAATGTACCCAACCATCCCAAGCCTTAAATTGAGTCAGAAATCTTGTATTTAACATGTACCAGGAAAGGTAGTACTCATAAGTCATAGGCAACTCATCTTTCGTGTATTATTTCATTTAAGTCACTTGTGGCATATATTGCACCTGCTTCAAAGTCCCAGAAAAGTGCCTATTGATTATTTTTTTTACTAGGATTGACATCACCAGGAGTTTAGAAAATCTCATGAAAAGTTTTACTATGTCTAATCTCAACCGACTCAGGGTTACTAAAATTTATAGATATCATCCTTTCCATGTTGAAATAAGAGAATAACAACGCTATAAATAAAGATTTGAGGTTCTGACGGGAATTATAATAACAACTAACCATAAGTTATTCATCCATATGTATCTCGAATTTTTCAATTGCAAATGTGGCCACTATGGTGGGCAAGAAGTGTCAATGCAAACGGTAAAAACATACAAATGCCGAGCAGTAGCTCTAACACAAGTCACAAAAAATTAAAAATTAGCAGGATCATATTTTGCTTAAATAAAGTAAAATTAAAGCTTGGCTGGAAATGACGACTAATTTGCTATAGACAGTCCACACACAACCACCAACCTAGTGCACCAATTAGCAATCAATTACCACAATAACATTTCAAGCTGCCAAATTAGATACCATAAGCAAAAAAACTTCACCCGAGTGAAAGAAGTATCCAAGTTTTAGAAATGGATAATAAGCCCGTGCTCAAGCACTGCATTTTGGCAAGAACTAAAGCCAATTTAGGAAAGGTAGCCTTTAGAAGCCGAATCATCATATATAGACAATATTAACACACATATTAACAAAGTCAAAGGGACAATACACCGTTTCTAAGAAAAATTGTAATAGAACAAAAATTCAGCATATGCCCTTCAAGAGGAATCACCTTTTTGAGCTAATTCATCAAAGGCAAGAAAAAGCAAGCGGCGTGCAGGAATCAAATCACAAAAAGAAAAATAACTAGAAAGATTGAAAGTAATAATAGAATATGCAAGATTTTTCATGTGATCAAGAACAAAGATAAAGAAAAGAATCAAAAAGGCAACCAATCAAATAATAGGGATCCTAAACAAAAGATGCACACCTTTTAGCAATTCTGATCTTACAGAATAATAATAAGTAAGCTCACTAAAATCAAATACTTAAGAACATAAAAATCTAAGCTTCTTGATGTTCAGGCCACCACATACTGACCATAAAAATCTTGGATTTCTTCAAATATTCTCTTTACTTTCTTGGAAACCAAACATGTGAATTGAAAATAGTTTCTCACACAAAAAAGAAAAATCTAAAAGGAATAGTGAGGTTCCATTAATCTCTAAACTTAATCAAAAAAAACAAAACAGAGAATCTTCCCCTTCTACCATTTCTTAACAAAATCCTAATACAACCCATCAAGTAATTCAATCACAACTACAATTAGAAACGCACCCAAAAAAATGTAATCTTTATAAATTTCACTTATCAAACAACATCTAAAGAATACTCAAAAAAAAATAATAATAATAGTAAACATGGTAAAATTACAACTTACTTCCAATCATTTATCAATATTTTTCTGTTGATGAGCTGAATTAGAGAGCTGTGTAGTTCCCTTCTTTCTGGGTTTAAGTGAAGCCGAGAACTTAATGTTAAAGACTTGCGAGGAACAAAAATACGAGGAAAAGAATAAGAAATGAAGACCTAGAAAATGACCAGCTCAGAACAATATATATATATATATATATATATATATATATATATACACACACACACACACACAGTTTTTTAAGAATAGCTATAGCAATGATAGTTCAAAAAAAACCTGAGATATTTCCACAACATGCCCATACGTGAGGTGAATCCTAAAATATCAAGTCTCAAAACAAAATCCAAGTTTCTAGTAGTACTTTTCTTTATCAAGAGTAGTGAACTCGCTCCAGTTCGTTAAACACGTTTACACGTACCATAAAGAAAGATTTTTTCTCGAAAATCACTTTTAAAATTTCGTGGGTCCCTTCTTAGATAATGAAGTCAGTTGTTGGACCAATTGTGTGGTAGAGATTTTTCTAGCCTTTTTGGTTTATTCTTTTCTCTTTAATAATAAGTTGGTAAATTTATTAATAAACTATTAACACTAAGAAAGAAATCATCTCTCTACTTACATGTCAATATTGTATTAGTCAATTACTTAAAATTAACTTCATTTTAACTACTCCTATTTTGATTGGTGTACATTGCACCTTCCTTTTGCCAATTATCTTTTGAGTTTCAAAACATTTTTAAAGACTACCATACAGTTTCGTCCCCAAAATTTGTATAGTTATTGAGGTTTATATTTTAATATTAAAAATATATTTAAATGCATTTTTAAAAAAATCTCTTATAAAAATATAATTTTGTACCTAAAAGTTGTAGACGCTCGAAATTTCGTTTTCCTGTTACTAACTATGCAGAAGGGTAAAAACGTCTCTTTTATACTCTAGAGATAACTCCGGAGGACCACAACATCAAATCTAATCACGGAGACATCCTTGTGTCAAATCAAATCAACCTTGGAGATCAAGCCTAAAGAAAAAGAAAGTTGACAGCAATCAAACCTTGGACACAACCCGAAGGATGGCCAAAAGTCCCATAAACCCTAGAGACAATCCCCCGGAAGGGCAAAACGATCATTTTGACAAGTCAATTTCAACAACCTTAATACAGCTGCAAATAGGGTCACAAAGAGCCATTGCAGCACTTCCGAACGTAAACTACGCAAAACAGTTCAATGGACTGCCTGCGAAAACCTAAAGATGTCATTTCGGTCATAGACCCATCTTCCCGGATTCAAAAAAGAGTAAACTCTATATATGTCATTGCGTAGCTCTCGGAAAGAGCGTTACGGAATGGTATGACACACCTCTATTGGACTCCCAAATTGAAAGTTATGAAGGTTCGAGCAGATAACGCGTTAATCCGAGTGCACGTACTTCGAGATGAAGGGACCCACGAGACCCGGTCCCACCCGGGCAGACGCAGGTAAACTCGCGGCTACTGAGAGTAGACTCGTGACTATCGTGGGTAGACCTACGGCTATTTTGGTCTATAAATAAGACCCCCATCAGGCATAAAATAAAAGAAAAAAAAGAGATAAAACTCTGTTCATTTTAGCTCTTAATCACCCTATAGTGTTCCAAACTTCAATATTTTTCTTTCTAAACACTTGTATACATATATTCTACAACATATCAAATTTTAAGCGATGGAAATCGAGTTTTCAAGCTCCAAAAGCGGTCTGAAGCCTTCTTTGCCTAAGATTTTTTACAGATTTGAAGCTTTTTATCGCTTTAATATATATATATATATATATATAGAGAGAGAGAGAGAGAGAGAGTCCGGATCTTAAGCTCACCACTTATCTAACTCATCCGAGCTCACCCCCCTTTAGCGACGGACCCGGCGACGGTTCGGTCATACAACCGTCGTCTATACTTTTAGCGGCGCTATATGTCCGTCGCTAAAAGTATAGACAACGGTTGTATGACCGAACCGTCGACGGGTCCGTCGCTAAAGGGGATGAACTCGGGTGAGTTAGATAAGTGGTGAGCTTAATATCCGGACTATATATATATATATATATATATATATATATATATAGGGGTTCCATCCACAACAACTGGTTGGTGTGGAGCAATCCCTTTTTTGGCTTGTTGAAATTTTGGCTGGAGCAAAAAAAAATAAAAAATCAACTTGCCAAAAAAAGAGTTGCTCCACAGCAACCGGTTGCCGTGAATGAAACTCCTTATATATATATGTGTGTGTGTGTGTGTGTGTGTGTTAAATGTAAATTTGTCGCATTTATATTAACTGTTTACTGCGTTTAAATATTCGTTTTAACTGCTCATTCAATGTAAATTCATAATGTGACGCCCCCAAAATAGGTCCAATCCATTCTGAGTCGCCAAATACATGATACAGAAAATAACTACAACTTTATTACAACAATTGTTGTGCAAAATACGACAACACATATACTGTGAGCTTTAATACCAACTGTGACTCATGTCCCAACTATGGACAGCACCTCACATTGATACATTACATAAAGGTACAGTCAATAATTGTTTTAGAAATTAAAATATTTGGGAAGTGCTCAAGAAAACCTTCGTACATGGGAGGCCATGCGTCTAGGTTATGATAGATATCATATGTCCACAGAATTATCCTTGGTTGACCCAATAGACCTCAAAGAAAAACGAGAAGATTACTATCATATTCTTTTTAATGGTGAGTCTTCTCTTGACATATCATTATCTCCACTGTCTCTAATTGAGAATTATACATCAACCAAACACCAAGATTATATAGGTAGTACTCGTAAATATACTTAGCAAGTGAACTGTTGATGAATATCTTTGGCCTGTAGTGCAAAGATGATATTATGTTGAATATCTTTGGTCTGTAATGCAAAGATGAACTGTTGTTGAATATCTTTGGCCTGTAGTGCAAAGATGAACTGTTGACAAATATCTTTGGCCCGTAGTACAAATATGAAATTATTAGTATGATTATGAACATGAATTGTGATTTGGTTTAACCATGATCTTTGATGTTTCAGGTAAAGATAAGTGATGAAAATTATCTTTGTCCTAGATGAGAAGAGGAATTTAGAACCATAAATATAATTATGAGTTATTCACATGAATGTGGATAGGAACTGTTGATTTATGTTACAGGGATAAAATATTGTTGGTAGATTTTTAACATGGAGAAGATAATAGACTTTATGGTCTATTCGACTCTTCTAATGGATTGCTCGTTCCGCTGCAACTATGGTTGAAATTTTTTATCATCTACCATATGTTCTAAATCTCTGATTTAATTTTGTTAAAGGCTATTGATAAATTATTTATCTTTAGTCATGATATTCTTTACTGGGCTAGTTGTGCTCACCCTTCTGTTTCACAATTCCTTTCAGATAATAAGAGTGTAGCTGGGTCGAGCGGGGGTAACAGGGGAATAGAACGGTAGTCATCATTTAGTAGTTATATTTGGTGAATCATCTAGGGTGAAGCGAACCCAACGTTGGAAGGGTGTTTTGTCACTATCATACAAGATGTCTAATGACATACAACCTCGTGTCATCATAAGACAGGGTTGTGCTCATCCACTTGCTGAGTATCTTTACAAGCACTACCTATATAATCTTGGTGTTTGTTTGAAGTATAATTTTCAATTAGAGACAATGGAGATAATGATATGTCAAGAGAAGACTCACCATTGGGAAGAATATGATAGTAAACTTCTCGTTTTTCTTTGGGGTCTATTGGGTCAACCAAGGATAATTCTGTGGCCATATGATATCTATCATAACTTAGACGCATGGCCTCCCATGTACGAAGGTTTCCTTGAGCACTTCCCAAAGATTCTAATTTTTAAAACAGTTTTTGACTATACCTTTATGTAATGTGTCATTGTGAGGTGCTGTCCACGGTTGGGACATGAGTCACATTTGGTATATATTTGTATCCAAACTCACAACATATGTGTTGTTGTATTTTGCACGACAATTGTTGTAATAAAGTTGTAGTTATTTTCTGTACCATGTATTTGGCGACTCAGAATAGGTTGGATAGAATGAACCTATTTTGGGGTCGTTACATTTTGGTATCAGAGCTTAGGGATATGATCTTTGGCGGAGATCGAGAAATAGAACTAGGAGGGGAGAGATAAGTAAATCCTTCGCTAGTGTGTCCTACCTAAG
This sequence comes from Panax notoginseng, assembly GCA_016801055.1. Lineage (NCBI taxonomy): Eukaryota > Viridiplantae > Streptophyta > Magnoliopsida > Apiales > Araliaceae > Panax > Panax notoginseng. The sequence continues at coordinate 197,558,755 of CM029019.1, read as the reverse complement.
CTTATTTGTTGGTCAGTCATAATATCGGGATATTATGTGACATGTTAATTTGTTAAATTTACCCTTGTTTTGAAGCTATATTCTAGAATGATATCTAAAATACAGGAGATGAGCAATGGAGAAATCATGATGACAGAGAAGATGGAATCTAAAATGAAAGCAAGGTATTCTCAACTCTTTGAAATACCAGGTACGTAAATTTCGGGGACAAAATTTCATAAGGAGGGGAGATTGTTAGACCCCGAATTTTATGAAATAAAAGTATTCAATTTTTCATATAATTACAATTCAGTAAATGGTTAAATTGATAAAAAGTTAAAGTTATGGGTAAAATGTGAAAACTTTTTAAAATACGCAAGTGGTTATAAAATATTCATTGTTGTCGGGGAATATTCGTTTGGTCGTGGAATATTCTTTCTGTCGGAGAATATTCGTACGACGGCGCAGACATTTGTGGGCCCCATAACAGAATAACTGTCAGATGAAGATAACGATAAAAATTGAGTTTTTATAATTAACAGCGTAGTTGTTACCGTTAACACTGTTGGAATACCCGGTGGTTAAAATACAATAATACGCGTTATTGCACAGTAGCACACGGTATTGCACAGTATTTTTAAAATTATTGATTCTTACGTAAGAAGGCACTACTGAATAATTGTTACAGTAGTTACTGTTCAATATTTTATTTTATTGATTCAATAATTGCTGCGTTGATATTTTATATTATTGTTGTTTCAATAATTGTTGCTGTACAGTATTTCTCATTATCAGATCAATAATTTATATTATTTAAATAATATTATTAGATAGCATTATTGGCAATGTCTGGAAAGTTCTGTCTAAGGAGAGGTTTGGTCATCAAATTGCGCGCTAGTAAGGAGAAATCCTTATTGGAAAGCCCCCTCTTTCCTGGGAACGGCCTGGTTGCCAGTACTGTGATTCTGTTATATTATTTGTGAATAATAAATTATTGATTTATATGATAATAAAATATTTATTTGATGTGGATATAAATGAGGGATATATTTTTGTGGTTAAAAATGAAGGAGTTAATGTTGAGGTGTTTTATCTGTATTTTTGTCGGAACGGAGGTATTGAAAATCAAATCAGGGTTTTTAAGAAATATTGCGGAGGTTATAATTTTTAATCCGACCGTTGGATCGTGGTAATTTTTGGATATGTTATTCATATATAAGTTGAGTATATGTCCACAAATTTTGAACCGTTAAAAATGAACGTATGATTTGTTATGAATTTTTACGAGATGACTGGTTCAGAAATTATAGAAGTTACGAAATTTGTCATTTTGGTGAAAAATTCTAGAATTGGTGGGCCCCACTCTTGGTTGTTGAAAAAATGTGCTGAGATTTTTATTCAAATGTGGTGGGTGGGAATAGTAGCAGGTAAAGCCATCAGGTTGCAGGTTAAGTCTGCTTCGGCCAACTAACATTTTTCTATAAATAGAGGGCTAAGTTAGAATTGAAAATCACACCAGAATTCATAAGTTTTCTTTCTTTTTCTCTCTAGATTATCGAGTGTATTTTGTGAGTATTTAGATACTTGATGAGTTGATATTCATCAGTGCAAGTTTTCTTCAGCATTATATCCGATATCCAGTCAGAAGTGCTGCTCTTTTGAGGTAAGGAATAGTAAGGGATAGTAAGGAATTTTAAGGGTTGTTATGATTTTCAGTTTCGTAATTTTTCTGAACTTCAAAAATTCTGGAAAAATTTGAAATGATTAATTGATGAGTTTTCTTGATTGTGTCCAAAAATGGAGATTTTTGGATGTATAGATTATGAGTTATGAATTTTATGAGAAAAAACTATTTTAAAAGTAACCGCTTATAACTCCTTGTGGTTAACTCCAAAATTGATGAAATTTTTATTGGAAGTATATCTATATAATATCAGTGTACTTTGTGAATTTCAGAATTTTTGGATAAATTTACAATTTATGACAAATCTCTAAATATTCGGCAGTTTTGGCCATATGAAAAATAGTAAATGAATTTTAAAAATTTCGGAAAAAAATATATTTTCAATATGAGACTATATTCTGCTAAATCCCAGAAAAGAAATATTTTTTGGACTGAATTGGTATTTTTTTATGAAAATAGACTAGTTATGAGTAAATGAATTAAATATGTTATGTGAAGTAAGAAAATTAAAAAATATGATTTTATGGCTTGAGAATCATATATGAGTTATATGCAGATTTTTGATGAGGGTTTTGGTTATTGGTGATGAAATCTTAAGAGTGGAAATTTTATGATGATTAAATGCATTAATTAGTAAAGTGTAAACAATTTAAATAAATTGTTTATAAGCTTAAGAAATATTATTCTTTCAATATTATTATATCGAAATATTGGTATGAATTTTATTGTAGAATTTATACCTTTTTGTGTCGGATTTACTATTCACGAGTTACTATTCACGGGTTACTATTCACGAGTTACTATTCACGAGTTACTATTCACAGAAAAATTGGTTTCTTTTTCTGACCAAATTATAATTAATTTTTGAATATTACTCTTGAGATTAAAACTACATGTTGATCATATTATTTTTATTATCATATATAACATTTTTATAACCCTAATGATGATATTTCTCTTTGACTTGAGTGTAAAGATGGGTAGATTTCTGGTATGATCATGACTATGGGTTCCCTTTGGCCAGTAGTGCAAAGTTGAATTGTTGACTGGTATGATCATGACCATTGAATTTATAATTGAATATCTTTAGCTTAAGTGCAAAGGTGAAATGATCAACATGGTTATAATTATTGTTTATATAAATTTTGAAATGATTATATATTTTTTGAGATATTAATATATTTGGTCTGTAATGCAAATATGAACTGTTAATGAATATATTTGGTCTGTAGTGCAAATATGAACTGTTGATGAATATCTTTGGCCTGAAGTGCAAAGATGATATGTTGTTGAATATCTTTGGCCTGTAGTGCAAAGATGAACTGTTGTTGAATATCTTTGGCCAGTAGTGCAAAGAGGAACTGTTGACGAATATCTTTGGCCCGTAGTACAAAGATGAAATTATTAGTATGATTATTAACAGAAATTGTGATTTGGTATAACCATGATCTTTGATGTTTCAGGTAAAGACAAGTGATAAAAATTATCTTTGTCCTAGATGAGAAGAGGAATTTAGAACCATAAATATAATTATGAGTTATTCACATGAATGTGGACAGGAACTGTTGATTTATGTTACAGGGATAAAATATTGTTGGTGGATTTTTAACATGGAGAAGATAATAGAATTTATGGTCTATTCGACTCTTCTAATGGATTGCTCGTTCTGCTGCAACTATGGTTGAAATTTTTTATCATCTACCATATGTTTTAAATCTCTGATTTAATTCTGTTAAAGGCTATTGATAAATTATTTATCTTTAGTCATGATATTCTTTACTGGGCTAGTTGTGCTCACCCTTCTGTTTCACAATTCCTTTCAGGTAATAAGAGTGTAGCTGGGTCGAGCGGGGGTAACAGGAGAATAGAACGGTGATCATCATTTAGTAGTTATATTTGGTGAATCATCTAGGGTGAAGCGAACCCAACGTTGGAAGGGTGTTTTGTCACTATCATACAAGATGTCTAATGACATACAACCTCGTGTCATCATAAGACAGGGTTGTGCTCATCCACTTGCTGAGTATCTTTGTGACGCCCCCAAAATTAGGTATACATCACCCATCTTGGGTCGTCAGATACATAGTACATAATACAAATACAACTTAATAATACAACTGTCGTGTACAATACGACAAAACATAAACTGTGAGTTTGAATACAAATATTATCTTCTAGAGAGTATTCATACTCAAAAGGAGTCCTCATTACATTTATTAACACACCATTACATAGAATAGTGAGGACTACTAACTAATACTATCATTCGGACCATCACTCCGTACCCCGACTTGTCCCAGCTACGTTCTCATTTCTTGAAGAGAACAGTGAAAGAAAGGGTGAGCTCAACTAGCCCAGTAAGAAATATTATGACTAAGATAATGCAGAATAAATTATCATTAGCCTTCAACAATGTTAAACTGATAAAATATAATAGACATCAAGTTTAACTGCAGCGGAACAAGCAATCCATTAAAAGAGTCAAGTAGAAAATAAACTCTACTATCTTTTATGATTTAAAAGGTTTTTCAACACTGCGATCGCTGAGACTCAGCTTAATAAAATAATCCACATCATCGAATCACCCCTGCACTACGGCCAAGGATATTCGTGTATTCATTAATGGTCATGATCATGCCAACAACTGTCCATCAATGCACTACGGGCCAATGAGGACTTTTACCACATCATTTGTAACATTACGGTCATGATTATACCGAATAATCCCTGGTCATAATCATACCAAGTCCATCTATGCACTACATGCCACAGATGACTTTCAACATTTTATAAACATGAGGATGATGACAATGATATAAGAATTCAATAAAACAAGTTCAAGAATTAATTTATCCAGGAATTAACAACGTCCAAATTGTCAACATGATACTGCATTGTGGAGTAAAATTCAAGAACGCTTAGAAGAATATTTTCTTGAAAAGATACTGGATGAAACGCAACTATCAAGGATATTCCACAAATTTCATGGAGTATAGAAGTCAAAACTTAACCAACTGAGTACAATAAAGAATGGAATAACAAAAGAAATCACCATGCATGCGATAGACCGCACAGACAGGTTATTCCAATAGAATAATAAATAATGGAACCAGGTCCGGCGTAAACGCACAGACAGGATATTCCGACAGAATAATAAATAATGGAACCAGGTCCGGTGTAAAACACACAGACAGGATGTTCCAACAGAATAATAAACGGAACCAGGTCCGGTGTAAAACACACAGACAGGATGTTCCAACAGAATAATAAACGGAACCAGGTCCGGTGTAAAACACACAGACAGGATGTTCCAACAGAATAATAGAAGAATGTCACCAAGTATAGGGTAGACCGCGTATACTGGTTATTCCAACAGAATAATAATAAATGGAATAACAGAAGTTCTCTTCATGAATATAAAAGAAATAATATTCCCTACCTTAAAAGAACTGGATATTGAAAAAGTGATGTAGCAGAATACTTTTAGTCTCTCTCTCTCTTATTCTCTCTATACTTTCTCTCTCTATAGCTTGAATGAATTCGTGAAAAATAATGAAGCCCTAGGCCTCTATTTATAGAAAAACTGAGGGTGGCTCTTGGTCTTAACGAAGGGTCAAATGACTCTTGGTCTTAACGAAGGGTCAAATGACTCTTGGTCTTAACGAAGGGTCAAATGACTCTTGGTAATATTGAAGGGACAACTACTATTGACGAAAGTAATTACTATTAACCAAGATAAATACTATTGACGAAGGTAATTACTATTGACCAAGGTAAATACTATTGACCAAGGTAAATACTATTGACGAAGGTAATTACTATTGACCAAGGTAAATACTATTGACGACGGTAATTACTATTGACGACGGTAATTACTATTGACGAAGAGACTCTTAGATGATGACATATGGCCCCCCATAAAATAACCAAACTTACCACAACGTCTCAATTATTGATTTAATAATATAACATATTATACAGACGATACTATGACAATAATTTAAGAGATATGATGCAGCAATTACTATAGCAATAATTGAGTATAGCTGAGTGACTTCTCACGTAAGCATCAATAATCAATACCGTGTGCTACTATGCAACCACGCGTATTACTGTACTTTTACTACCAAGTAGTTCAACAGTTTTAACGATTTTAACGTAATACCTCAGCTGTTATTTTTATAGAAAGATAATTTTGTCGTTTTCTCAATCCGACAATAATTCCGTTGTGGGGTCCACCAATGATTGTGCCGTCGTACGAATATTCCCCGACAAAAAGAATATTCTCCGACCAAACGAATATTTTATAACAACTTGCTTACTTTGCAAAATTTATAAATATTACCCACAACTATAACATTATATCAAATTAACTTCATAATATTCAAAAATGATATTTATAGAAAATTCATCTTTATTTATAAAAATTGGGGTCTTACAACCTCCCCTTCTTATGAAATTTCGCCCTCGAAATTAGGGTACGTACCTGGTATGTCGAAGAGGTAAGGATACCTTGATTTCATTTCTGATTCTAACTCCCAAGTCATTTCCTCAACATCGTGGTTTCTCCACAAAACTTTAACTTGAGGTATAACCTTGGAGCGTAGAATATGTTCCTTCTTATCCAAGATTTGAACAGGAACTTCTTCATACGTCAAATCCTCCGCTATTTCGTCCGGTTCTAACTCAATAATGTGGTTCGGGTCTTCCACATATTTGCGTAACATGGATATGTGGAAAACGTTATGAACACGAGACATACTTGGCGGTAAAGCGAGTCTATAAGCCACAGTTCCTACTCGATCGAGGATTAAAAATGGACCGATGAATCGAGGATTTAGCTTTCCTCTCTTTCCAAATCTCGTAACTCCTTTCCATGGAGCAACACGTAAGAACACATGATCTCCTACATCAAATTCCACGTCCTTTCGATGAAGATCAGCATAACTCTTTTGTCGATCTTGTGAGGTTTTTATACGTTGTCGGATCGTTTGAATCTTTTCTGTAGTCATACGTACCAACTCCGGTCCCAACAACGTTGCTTCGCCCACCTCATCCCAGCATACTGGAGAACGACATTTTCTTCCATACAATGCTTCGAATGGAGCCATGCCAATACTTGCTTGATAACTGTTGTTGTAGGAAAACTCCACCAATGGTAAGAACTTGTCCCAACTTCCCTTGAAGTCAAAGACACAGAGTCTTAATAGATCTTCAAGAGTTTGAATAGTCCTCTCTGATTGTCCGTCCGTCTGAGGATGATATGCTGAACTAAATCGTAACTCCGTGCCCATAGCTTTTTGTAAACTAACCCAAAATCGTGAAGTGAATCTTGGGTCTCGATCAGAAACTATGGATACTGGCATACCATGCAGTCTTACAATCTCGTTTATGTACATACGAGCAAGACGTTCAAGTGTATAAGTTTCTCGTATCGGTAAGAAATGAGCAGACTTGGTCAATCTATCAACAATGACCCAAATCGCATCAATACCTTGAGAAACCCTGGGAAGACCGGTAACGAAATCCATGGTAATGTGCTCCCACTTCCATTCTGGAATTTCAAGTGGTTGCAATGGACCTTTTGGTACTTGATGCTCCGCTTTGACTCGTTGACAAGTTAGACACCTTGAGATAAACAACGCTATCTCTCTCTTCATATTGCTCCACCAAAATGTATGACGAAGATCATGATACATTTTGGTACTTCCAGGATGGATTGCAAACGGTGTGTTGTGCGCCTCCATCATGATTTCATACTTTAAATCAGGGTTGTTAGGAACACAAAGTCTGGAGTTGACTCGAAGTATTCCTTCTTCATCGATTCTTGCTTCCGGCATAGAACCTTCTTGCACTTTCTTCCTCATACGCATCAGCTCCAGGTCTGTAGCTTGAGCAGCTTTAACTTTATCGATTAAAGTCGGTTCTACTCGTATATTCGCCATCATCACATGGGTCCCTGGAGTCTTCAACTCTATCTCCATCCTTTGCAAGTCACACAAAATGGGCCTTTGCGTTGTTAATATTGCACTTGTACCCGCATATGATCTTCTACTCAATGCGTCAGCTACCACGTTCGCTTTTCCAGGATGGTATTGAATGGTATGATCATAATCTTTCAACAGTTCAAGCCAACGTCGTTGTCGCATGTTGAGTTCCTTTTGAGTGAAGAAATATTTGAGGCTTTTATGATCCGTAAAGATCTCCACTTTCTCCCCATACAAGTAATGCCTCCAAATTTTAAGTGCAAAGACAACAGCTGCCAACTCTAGATCATGAGTAGGATAATTCCTCTCATATTCCTTGAGTTGTCTTGATGCATAGGCTATGACTTTTCCATGTTGCATGAGAACGCATCCCAACCCTTTGCTCGAAGCATCACTGTAGATGACAAATCCCTCCGAGCCAGATGGTATTGTTAGAACAGGTGCTGAAATGAGTCTCCTCTTGAGTTCTTGAAAACTCTGCTCACATTCTTCGCTCCAACCAAACTTTGTATCTTTCCGAGTCAGCTGAGTTAATGGAGTAGCGATTCGAGAAAATCCTTCCACGAATCTCCGATAATAACCAGCTAAACCAAGAAAGCTACGTACCTCGGTCACTGATTTAGGTTGCTCCCAGCTTTGAATAGCTTCAATCTTTGCCGGGTCAACCGATATTCCACGACTTGATACTACGTGCCCAAGGAATGCTACCTCTTCCAGCCAGAACTCGCATTTCTTCAACTTGGCATAAAGCTTGTATTCACGAAGCTTTTGGAGTACCAGCCTCAAGTGTTGCTCATGATCTTCACGGCTTTTGGAATAAATAAGGATGTCATCAATAAAGACGACCACAAAGTGATCCAAATATTCCTTGAATACCCGGTTCATCATATCCATGAAGGCAGCAGGAGCATTAGTCAATCCAAAGGACATAACTAAGAATTCATAATGCCCATACCGAGTTCTAAAAGCCGTCTTTGGAATATCCTCAGTTCTAACCTTCAGCTGATGATATCCAGAACGAAGATCGATCTTTGAAAAGAATTGTGCTCCTTGCAACTGGTCAAACAGGTCATCAATACGTGGCAATGGGTACCTGTTTTTGATGGTGACATGATTCAACTCCCGATAATCAATACAAAGTCGCATACTTCCATCTTTCTTCTTCACGAACAGAACAGGAGCACCCCAAGGAGAAGTACTAGGACGAATAAAGCCAATGTCTAACAATTCCTGCAGTTGGATCTTTAACTCCTGAAGTTCAATAGGAGCCATTCGATATGGGGCTTTGGAAATGGGTTTTGTACCGGGTTCAAGATCGATACAAAATTCAATTTCACGCTCTGGGGGTAGGCCAGGAAGTTCTTCAGGGAATACGTCAGGGAATTTATTAACAATAGAAATATCATTCAAAACTGACGTATTTTTGTTTAGATCTGTGACATGAGCTAAGAAAGCTTGACATCCGTTTTTCAATAAACGAATAGCTTTATGGCTTGAGATGACAGCGATTGATTTTAATGGTTTGGTTGCTTGAATTCGCATAATAGGTCGATTAGGAATATGAAAGCTAACAACCTTACGAAAACAATCAATTTTTGCATGATGAGTAGTTAACCAATCAATCCCTAGAATCACGTCAAATGCAAGTATTTTTAATGAAATAAGATCGACAGGTAATGTGTGGGTACCAACTTGAACCAAACAAGACTTATAAACCGTGGATGTAATGAAGGTTTCTCCCAATGGAGTTTCAACTGCTAAGTCAAAGTCTAATTTCTCCGGAATCAAATTTAATCGATGAGCGCAAGTAGGAGAAATAAAAGAATGGGTTGAACCGGTATCAAATAAAGTATAGACTTCGTTAGAGTTTATGATAAGCTTACCCGTGATGACCTCATTCGGGTTCCTTGCTTCTGGGAGTTCACAACAAACGCTCTCCCTTGCACAACCGGTTTTGACTTTTCTGGGACGGCTTTTGGTGCCTCCATCCTAGCTGAATTTGTCTTCGGTAAACGACAAAATCGGGCTAAATGACCTTCTCTTCCACAATTATAACATGCTTTGGACGGCATCGCGCAGTTTGGACTGATGTGCCCCTCCCCTCCGCATTTGAAACATATGATAGGTGGTCGTTCTCCTTCCTTAACGACAGGTGCTGGTGCTGACGTCTTTCCATCATTGTTGAATCTCCTCTTCTTGAAATGTCCATTCTTATTGTTTTGGCCCTGATTACCACCGAAGTGGTTACCATTTCTGGCCTGTTGATTCCCTCCACGCTTGTTGTCACCGCTTCGATGACTGCTCTCACTGGTATTATCATTTTGCCGGCTGCTCTCTTTTGGTTGCGTTATCTCGTTATCGCGCTCCACCAACTGAGCCCTATTTACAACATCTGAATACAAACACAGTTTATGAGAAACAAGATGTTGACGTATCTCCGGCTTCAAACCTCTTAAAAACATCCGCGTCATTCTTTCTTCATTATCCACCAGGTGGGACGCAAACCGGGATAACTCCGCAAATTTTGCCTCGTACTGCGACACGGTCATATTATTCTGCTCCAATTTGATGAACTCCACCTCCTTCATGTGACGAATACTCTCGGGAAAGTATTTGTCGTTAAACAGATCTTGGAACTTCTCCCAAGACATCTTCAGTGCGGCAGGTTGAGTACGCTTTATCGATTCCCACCAGTAATCTGCCTCTCCTCGCAACATAAAGGCGGCAAAGGGAACCTTTTGCTCCTCGGAGCAACCCAAGACATCAAATATCTTGGTGATCTGCTTTATCCATGTTTCAGCTACAAGTGGTTTGGGTTCTCCCTTAAACTCCGGTGGTCCCAGCTCCTTAAACTGTTTAGCGGTGACCGCCTGAGAGTTTCCAGTATTTCCACCTACGTTGTGGACAGGAGCCGCTTTCACCTGTTGTTGCATGAATTGCATAAAGCCTCTGAACATTTGATCATTCATCATTTGGTCAGTGTTGTTGTTTGCATGAGGATTGACACCTTCCTGATGCACATTATCCTGATTATTGATATGTGGTGAATCAACAGTCGTCTGTGCTCCATTGCTATTCTCAACATTCTCAGATGCCATTTTCAGATACTGCCACAAAATAAAAATTAATTGATATGTCATATATTATCCTTATATTATGACCGACCAATTAAATACCATGCAAATAAACTTAGGTATGTCATACTAGCGAAGGAATTCCCCGTCTCTCCCCTCCTAGTTCTATTCTCACATCTTAGCCAGGGATCATATCCCTAAGCTCTGATACCAACTGTGACGCCCCCAAAATTAGGTATACATCACCCATCTTGGGTCGTCAGATACATAGTACAGAATACAAATACAACTTAATAATACAACTGTCGTGTACAATACGACAAAACATAAACTGTGAGTTTGAATACAAATATTATCTTCTAGAGAGTATTCATACTCAAAAGGAGTCCTCATTACATTTATTAACACACCATTACATAGAATAGTGAGGACTACTAACTAATACTATCATTCGGACCATCACTCCGTACCCCGACTTGTCCCAGCTACGTTCTCATTTCCTGAAGAGAACAGTGAAAGAAAGGGTGAGCTCAACTAGCCCAGTAAGAAATATTATGACTAAGATAATGCAGAATAAATTATCATTAGCCTTCAACAATGTTAAACTGATAAAATATAATAGACATCAAGTTTAACTGCAGCGGAACAAGCAATCCATTAAAAGAGTCAAGTAGAAAATAAACTCTACTATCTTTTATGATTTAAAAGGTTTTTCAACACTGCGATCGCTGAGACTCAGCTTAATAAAATAATCCACATCATCGAATCACCCCTGCACTACGGCCAAGGATATTCGTGTATTCATTAATGGTCATGATCATGCCAACAACTGTCCATCAATGCACTACGGGCCAATGAGGACTTTTACCACATCATTTGTAACATTACGGTCATGATTATACCGAATAATCCCTGGTCATAATCATACCAAGTCCATCTATGCACTACATGCCACAGATGACTTTCAACATTTTATAAACATGAGGATGATGACAATGATATAAGAATTCAATAAAACAAGTTCAAGAATTAATTTATCCAGGAATTAACAACGTCCAAATTGTCAACATGATACTGCATTGTGGAGTAAAATTCAAGAATGCTTAGAAGAATATTTTCTTGAAAAGATACTGGATGAAACGCAACTATCAAGGATATTCCACAAATTTCATGGAGTATAGAAGTCAAAACTTAACCAACTGAGTACAATAAAGAATGGAATAACAAAAGAAATCACCATGCATGCGATAGACCGCACAGACAGGTTATTCCAATAGAATAATAAATAATGGAACCAGGTCCGGCGTAAACGCACAGACAGGATATTCCGACAGAATAATAAATAATGGAACCAGGTCCGGTGTAAAACACACAGACAGGATGTTCCAACAGAATAATAAACGGAACCAGGTCCGGTGTAAAACACACAGACAGGATGTTCCAACAGAATAATAGAAGAATGTCACCAAGTATAGGGTAGACCGCGTATACTGGTTATTCCAACAGAATAATAATAAATGGAATAACAGAAGTTCTCTTCATGAATATAAAAGAAATAATATTCCCTACCTTAAAAGAACTGGATATTGAAAAAGTGATGTAGCAGAATACTTTTAGTCTCTCTCTCTCTTATTCTCTCTATACTTTCTCTCTCTATAGCTTGAATGAATTCGTGAAAAATAATGAAGCCCTAGGCCTCTATTTATAGAAAAACTGAGGGTGGCTCTTGGTCTTAACGAAGGGTCAAATGACTCTTGGTCTTAACGAAGGGTCAAATGACTCTTGGTCTTAACGAAGGGTCAAATGACTCTTGGTAATATTGAAGGGACAACTACTATTGACGAAAGTAATTACTATTAACCAAGATAAATACTATTGACGAAGGTAATTACTATTGACCAAGGTAAATACTATTGACCAAGGTAAATACTATTGACGAAGGTAATTACTATTGACCAAGGTAAATACTATTGACGACGGTAATTACTATTGACGACGGTAATTACTATTGACGAAGAGACTCTTAGATGATGACATATGGCCCCCCATAAAATAACCAAACTTACCACAACGTCTCAATTATTGATTTAATAATATAACATATTATACAGACGATACTATGACAATAATTTAAGAGATATGATGCAGCAATTACTATAGCAATAATTGAGTATAGCTGAGTGACTTCTCACGTAAGCATCAATAATCAATACCGTGTGCTACTATGCAACCATGCGTATTACTGTACTTTTACTACCAAGTAGTTCAACAGTTTTAACGATTTTAACGTAATACCTCAGCTGTTATTTTTATAGAAAGATAATTTTGTCGTTTTCTCAATCCGACAATAATTCCGTTGTGGGGTCCACCAATGATTGTGCCGTCGTACGAATATTCCCCGACAAAAAGAATATTCTCCGACCAAACGAATATTTTATAACAACTTGCTTACTTTGCAAAATTTATAAATATTACCCACAACTATAACATTATATCAAATTAACTTCATAATATTCAAAAATGATATTTATAGAAAATTCATCTTTATTTATAAAAATTGGGGTCTTACAATCTTTATAAGCACTACCTATATAATCTTGGTGTTTGTTTGAAGTATAATTTTTAATTAGAGACAGTGGAGATAATGATATGTCAAGAGAAGACTCACCATTGGAAAGAATATGATAGTAAACTTCTCATTTTTCTTTGGGGTCTATTGGGTCAACCAAGGATAATTCTGTGACCATATGATATCTATCATAACTTAGACGCATGGCCTCCCATGTACGAAGGTTTTCTTGAGCACTTCCCAAAGATTCTAATTTTTAAAACAGTTTTTGACTATACCTTTATGTAAGATGTCATTGTGAGGTGCTGTCCACGGTTGGGACATGAGTCACATTTGGTATATATTTGTATCCAAACTCACAGCATATGTGTTGTTGTATTTTGCACGACAATTGTTGTAATAAAGTTGTAGTTATTTTCTGTACTATGTATTTGGCGACTCAGAATAGGTTGGATAGAATGAACCTATTTTGGGGTCGTTACAGAAAATAACTACAACTTTATTACAACAATTGTCGTGCAAAATATGACAATACATATACTGTGAGTTTTAATACCAACTGTGACTCATGTCCCAACTATGGACATCACCTCACATTGATACATTACATAAAGGTGCAATCAATAACTGTTTTAGAAATTAAAATCTTTGGGAAGTGCTTAAGAAAACCTTCGTACATGGGAGACCATGCGTCTAGGTTGTGATAGATATTATATGTCCACAGAATTATCATTGGTTGACCCAATAGACCCAAAAAAAACGAGAAGATTACTATCATATTCTTTCCAATGGTGAGTCTTCTCTTGACATATCATTATCTCCACTGTCTCTAATTGAGAATTATACTTCAACCAAACACCAAGATTATATAGGTAGTGCTCGTAGATATACTCAATAAGTGGATGTGCACAACCCTGTCTTATGATGACATGAGGTTGTATGTCATTAGATATCTTGTATGATAGTGGCAAATCACCCTTAACTTTAACTTTTTATCAATTTAACCATTTACTAAATAGAAAAATTGAATACTTTTATTTCATAAAATTCGGGATCTTACACATAATATGTAGATATGTGAAATATATTTATCTAAATCTAGCAAGAACCATTGAGCTAGAATAACTAAGATTTATTTAAATCTAGTTTTCTTTCTAGTTTTTTATTATTATTATGTGAGCCTAGGAGTCACGAGACACGAGATCTAAGATCCAGCTAACGGATCTAGATCTGGTTCCCATGATGGACCCTTTTCAGCTGTACAACTAGCTTATAAATTACTTATGGTGTTTGAACATTCTTTAATAGCTTTCATGCCCATAAGGAGTCCGACACTACTATGTATATTATTTTATCGAAGATGATTCGCAACTCGAAAATAAAATAAAATCAAGTCGAATACGGAATAAAGTATCAAATGCTTTAATTACTATGTGAGCATAAGGGTTTGAAAACATGTTTTCAAAACGTTATTGCTATATCTTGCTTAAAATTGAACTTTTATACAAATTAAATCATTTGTATATATGTACAAACGAGACATAACACTACTTCCAAATAATGCACTTAGGTCCAATAAACACACACACACACACATTTAAGATAAATTAGGGAATTGAAAAGACGCGATAACCATATTTTTCACGGAAGTCGGGAGATGCCTAACACTTTCCCCTGCTTAATCAAGCCCCCGAACTCTATGAATCTCGATTTTCAAGGTATGTTAAACAGAGTCCAACAATTGGATGGTCTTTGTGACAACCCCAAAATAGGTCCATTCCACCCAACCCATTCTGAGTCGCCAAATACATGGTACAGAAAACAACTACAACTTTATTACAACAATTGTCGTGCAAAATACAATAACATATATGCTGTGAGTTTGGATACAAATATATACCAAACGTGACACATGTCCCAACCGTGGACAGCACCTCACAGTGACACCTTACATAAAGGTATAGTCAAAAACTGTTTTAAAAATTAAAATCTTTGGGAAGTGCTCAAGGAAACCTTCGTACATGGGAGGCCACGCGTCTAGGTTATGATAGATATCATATGGCCACAGAATTATCCTTGGTTGACCCAATAGACCCCAAAGAAAAACGAGAAGATTACTATCATATTCTTCCCAATGGTGAGTCTTCTCTTGACATATCATTATCTCTACTGTCTCTAATTGAGAATTATACTTTAAACAAACACCAAGATTATATAGGTAGTGCTCGTATATATACTCAGCAAGTGGATGAGCACATCCCTGTCTTATGATGACACGAGGTTGTATGTCGTTAGACATCTTGTATGATAGTGGCAAACCACCCTTCCAACGTTGGGTACACCTTACCCTATTGGATTCACCAAATATAACTACTAAATGAACTTTTCTATACTGCCTCGGGAGAACATCCACAGCTAGAGACCACCGTTCTATTTTCCCGTTACCCTCGCTCGACTCAGCTACACTCTTATTACCTGAAAGGAATTGTGAAGCAAAAGGGTGAGCACAACTAGCTCAGTAAAGAATATCATGACTAAAGATAATTCAATTATCAATAGCCTTCATCAACAATAAATCAGAGATTTAGAACATATGGTAAATGATAAAAATTTCAACCATAGTTGTAGCGGAACGAGCAATCCATTAGAAGAGTCAAATAGACTATAAAGTCTATTATTTTCTCCATGTTAAAAATCCACCAACAATATTTTATCCATGTAACATCACTCAACAGTTCCTTTCCACAATCATATGAATAACTCATAATCATAATTGTGACTATAAATTTTTCTTCGCACCCAGGACAAAGAATATTTTCATCACCTGTCTTTACCTGAAACATCAAAGATCATGGTTATACCAAATCACAGTTCCTGTTTATAATCATACTAACAAATCCATCTTTGCACTACGGGCCAAAGATATTCATCAACAAACCATCTTTGCACTACGGGCCAAAGATATTCAACAACAGTTCATCTTTGCACTACAGGCCAAAGATATTCATCAACATGCCATCTTTGCACTACATGCCAAAGATATTCATCAACAATTCATATTTGCACTACAGGCCAAATATATTCATATCTCAAAGAAATATATAATCATTTCAGAATTTATATAAACAATAATTATAACCATGTTGATCAATTCACCTTTGCACTTAAGCTTAAGATATTAAATTATAAATTCAACGGTCATGATCATACCAGTCACAATTCAACTTTGCACTACAGGCCAAAGAGAACCCTAGTCATGATCATACCAATAATCTACCCATCTTTACACTCCAGTGAAAGAGAATTTCAACATCAGGGTTATAAAAATGTTATATATGATGATAAAAATAATATGATCAACATATAGTTTTAATCTCAAGAGTAATATTCGTAACTCATGAATAGTAACCCGACACAAAAGATAGAAATTCTACAATAAAATTCATACCAATATTTCGGTATAATGATATTGAAAGAATAACATTACTTAAATTTATAAACAATTTATTTTAATTGTTTACACTTTACTAATTAATGCATTTAATCATCATAAAATGCCAACTCTTACAATTTCATCATCAATAACCAAAACCCTCATCAAAAATCTGCATATACCTCATATAGAATTCTCAAGCCATAAAATCCTATTTTCCAATTTTCTTTCTTCACAAAACATATTTAATTCATTTACTCATAACTAGACCATTTTCATGAAAAATACCAAATCAGTTCTAAAAATATTTCTTTTCTGGGATTTAGCATAATATAGTCCCATAGTGAACATATATTTTTCTCAGAATTTTTAAAAGTCATTTACTATTTTTCATATGGCCAAAATAGCCGAATATTTAGACATTTATCAAAAATTGTACTTTTGTCTAAAAATTCTGAAATTTACAGAGTATACTTCTATCATATACATGTACTCCCAATAAAAATTTCATCAATTTTGGAGTTAACCACAAGGAATTATAAGCGGTTACTTTTAAAATAGTCTTTTCTCATAAAATTCATAACTCTCAATCTATACATCCAAAAATCACCATTTTTAGACACAATCAATAAAACTCATCAAAATATCATTTTAAATTTTTCCAGAATTTTTGAAGTTCAGAAAAATTACGAAACTGAAAATCATAACAACCCTTAAAATCCCTTACTATCCCTTACCTCAAAAGAGCAGTACTTCTGGCTGGATATCGGATATGATGCTGAAGGAAACTTGCACTGAATAGCAACTCTCAAAGTATCTAAATACTCACAAAATATGCTTCATAATATAGAGAGAGAAAGAGAGAAAACTTATGTTTCTGGTGTGATTTTCAATTCTAACTTAGCCCTCTATTTATAGGAAAATTTTGGTAGGTTTGACCTGCAACCTGATGGCTTTACCTGCTACTATTCCCACCCACCACATTTGAAATATAATTCAGCACATTTCTTCATCAACCACAAGTGGGGCCCACCAATTCTAGAATTTTCCACCAAAATGATAAACTCCAAAAATTCAACAATTTCTGAACCAGTCATCTCGTAAAATTCATAACAAATCATACGCTCATTTTTAACGGTTCAAAATTTGTGGACATATACTCAACTTATATATGTATAACATATCCAAAAATTATCACGATCCAACGGTCGGATTAAAAATTATAACCCCCGCAAAATATCTCAAAAACCCTAATTTTTAATACCTCCATTCCGACAAAAATACTGATAAAAACCTCAATATTAACTCCTTCATTTTTAACCACAAAAATATATCCCTCATTTATATCCACATAAAATAAATATTTCCTTATCATATGAATCAATAATTAATTATTCACAAATAATATTACAGAATCACATTTATGACAATCAGGCCGTTCCCAGGAAAGAGGGGGCTTTCCAATAAGGATTTCTCCTTACTGGCGCGCAATTAGATGACCAAACCTCTCCTTAGACAGAACTTTCTAGACATTGCCAATAATGCTATCTAATAATACTATTCAAATAATATGAATTATTGATCTGATAATGGAAAATACTGTGCAGCAACAATTATTGAACAACAATAATACAAAATTTCAACGTAGCAATTATTGAATCAATAAAATAAAATATTGAACAGTAATTACTGTAACAATTATTGAGTAGTGCCTTCTTACGTAAGAATCAATAATTTCAAAAATACTATGCAATATCGTGTGCTACTGTGCAATAACGCGTATTACTGTATTTTAACAACTGGGTATTTCAACAGTGTTAACGGTAACAACTACGCCGTTAATTATAAAAACTCAATTTTTGTCGTTATCTTCATTCGACCGTTTTCCGTTATAGGGCCCACAAATAGCTACGTCGTCGTACGAATATTCCCCGACAGAAAGAATATTCCACGACCAAACGAATATTCTCCGATAAAATAAATATTTTATAACTACTTGCTTATTTTGAAAAAAAATCATATATCACCCTTAACTTTAACATTTATCAATTTAACCATTTACTGAATAGTAATTATAAGAAAAATTGAATACTTTTATTTCATAAAATTCGGGGTCTTACAGTCTTCCTGTAAATCTTTTCAAAATTCGGTTGAGTTGATACAACTATTTCAAAACTACAAACTAACGACTCTGAATTTTTAAATCGTTGACATTTTATGTCGGACTCTCTTTTTAAACTAGCCCTTTCAAACAAAACTCAACACATAGAGAACATAAAGGATAAAAAGAAGAATTCCAAAGAAAAGAGGAATTTTAAACTAGCCCTTTCAAACAAAACTCAACACATAGAGAACATAAAGGATAAAAAGAAGAATTCCAAAGAAAAGAGGAAATTTTTTTCGACGTCGACAAAAGTGATGGTGTGGGAAAGAATTTTAGGTACATTTTAACCTGTTAAAAGTCTCGAAAGATGCAATTTGTTTAGTGAAAAAAAAAATTCTTATTATTAGATCATATATGAATGAATCCAATAATTTATAATTAATTACTATTATACACATTATTTTATATTATTTTTTTATATCCAATCTTTTTGTCACCAACATATTATCCTAATTTGCGGTTTGAAGTTATGTTTGCTTTCTTTATGTCACTCAAACATGTGTAGATGGTGGACGGATAAGTTATAACAACGTGATTATGATATCATCCGGTTATAACGTTACTATCCCACCAAATTATTTCAATCTCTGACCCTAATTTTATTTTTTATTTTTTATTTTATTAAAAAAGAAATATAATATAATTTTAGAATCAAATATATTATCATTATTATAATATTAAGAATTCAATTAAATCAAAGAAGAAATAAACTCATAAATAAATCTTACATAAAGGAATAAATAAACTCATATTTTATTTATAAATATTATATTCTCTCTATATTCCAAAATAGAGTATCAATGTTAATTTTTTAAAGTCGAATTGATGTATTTTTTAAAAATATAAAATTGATATTTTTTAATTTTTATAAATAATAAATCATATATTTGATAGTTTTTTTTAAATAATTTATAATATTTGAAATTATAACGACTAAAATATAAATAAATTATATTAATTATGAAAATATTAATCATATAATTTGAAAATAAGAGAGTATTAATAAGATTGTTTGTCATCACCATTCATTTTAGTTTGATTGATGAATGTAATGTTGTGAAATCATATCTTAATAGAATTATGTAAGTTTAAAAATCAAGTTTTAATGATGGACGTGGACGCTAAAAAGATAAACAATGGGTCTCATCAACTCGATTTTAATATAAATCAACAAATGAAGAAATAATATATACGTAACGTGACTGAGTGCTTACGTATATATATCACTATAAATATATAACAAGTCGAGAGAAAAATAAAATTAATCTTGTTATTTATTTATTTTAAGGGTAATTTGGTCATCAATTTATAATTTTTAAATATAAATTACATAATAATAATAATATATATTGAAAATATAATAAATATAATTATAATTAATTTTCTTAAACAATGTATCAATTATACTATTTTTAAGGAAATTAATAAACTCACAACAGAAAATGATATTAAACCGTCGCTAAAAGGAGTAGCGGCAAAATTAAAAAATTATTATTGACCGCTACTCTGACACCTGTGCCCTCACCATAGTCATTCGATCTAATTTTGAACAGCTGAATAACAGTTAACTAGAACAGTGCTCATATCTAACGTTTTATATGGAACACTTCCCAATATATATATATATATATATATATATATATATATACACTTGCATATATTCTCATCAGAAGAAAATTGGTTCCATCTTCGTATGAGAGAAATAACGTGAAAATATCATAAATTCATGTGAAAATAGTACTTCCCTAACTTTATTATATTATGAAACTTTCTTACATCACATTTTATAATTATTAAGCAATTCACACGAAACTATATACATGGCAAACGGACCGGGCCAAGCCTTTGGCTGACCAAAAAATATAAGCCCAAAGTCCGGGTTTTGGCGGTCGGGTCGGACCGGCACGCGGGCCAAAGTCGTTTTATATTTGTTTTTTGGGTTTTTTTTAATTTAGCCCAAACGGGCCGGCCCAGGCCAAAAAGACCCGAGTTTTGTGGGCTGAAAAAATACGGCCCAAAGTCTAGATTTTGACGAACGAACTGGCCTGACCCGCGGACTTTGGACCCGTTTGCCAGGTCTACAAAACTATGTGGAAATATTATGAAACTTTCTTACATTACATTTTAAAATTAAAAAAGTGTCATATATATATATATATATATATATATATGCATTTAAAAATTCACTTTTTAAACATTAATTACCGCTCTTTTCCCACTTCTCCACTTCCTTTATTATTCTTGCTTTCTTATCTCTTAAAGCATGAAGATCTTGGGGAGTATATGGAGGAGGCAAAATGCATGGAGCTGAATCAGAAGGAGCCTTCACCATGGATTCTATCTTGAACTTCTTGTTTAACTCTAGGGGTTCTCTACAAGCCATTGTCTCCGGGCAAACTTCGACGGCGCCGGGAGGTATTGTTGGTTTATAAGTCATGAGCTTTGAATATTCATTCAACGTATGAAACATGTAGTCATAAATATTCTTCATCTTTAACCCCTCTTGAATGAATTTGCTCCCCGCTCTTCCAATTTTTTGAGCCTTCAAGTCAGAAATTTGAGTTAAAAAAAGAAAGTACATAAATTTCTCTTTCAAGTGTTTTAAGGTTCGGCAGAGCTCAACAGTCTGTCTGTGATATTAATAATCTGACCATATTTTATAGGGAATGGTTAGCATGAAGTTAATTTTTAGTTAATTAATTAATGCAATGTCTACACTCAGGCGGGACGCCGATAATCTCTCTCTACACAGCATTATATTGGTTAATTAATTAATTTACTATGACCTTAATTTTATAGTAAGGTGTTCACCTTTTTTGGGTGGCTATTTCCCCAGTCAACCGCAAATTTAATTGATTTGCACGTGTCTTTAGTGTTTGTCGGCCAGTAGTGCACCAAAGGTTGTAAACCTCTTGTAAAGAAATCATAGTACCGAGGATTAATGAGAAGAGTCATAGAATCGCATGCTAGAATATATTTTTCACTAACAGACCATGCTTTTCCTTCCACATAAATCTTGTATCTAAACAAATTAAGGCCAAAAAAAAGAGGTTAATTAATAACAAATATATATATATATATATATATATATATATATATATATATAATTATGTGATAAAATGAACATGAATTATAATGTAGGACTAGATTCAGAAACTACTGAATTAAATTTGGTACCTATGAGTGCATTGATCTGCTAAATTTGAATGTTTGAATCCTTTGTTTGTCTCATCTATCCAATCCTGCAAAATTGCTAAAGTTTACAATATTTGCAGGCACAATGATAATTCACCAATAAAATATTTAAGAATGTGTCAAATGTATGTAAAGATTGCTACATGTTGTATTCGGAATCAAAATCAAAATCAAAATCAAGTGTAAGAGAGTCTGGTTTTGAACTTTCAAAAAACTTGGGAAAAATATACTCCCATGTTATGGAACTTCGAATCTACACTATATCAATAATAATTAACGAGCTTTTAATATTTCTCTCAAGTTTGTTAGTTATAAAATAGACATAAAATCTAGTATTTAAATTAATCTAGTATATAAATTAGACATACTTTTTCAAGATATTCAATGAGAGACAAGATATTGCGGGTAAGAATCAAGACTAAGAAGAGTGTTTCCAATATGCATGTGAGTGTATGTGAACGGTTTTTATGTGATAGTAAACTTATTGAGTGTTTAATTAGGCCTAAGAATAACCCCCTCTGATACCATATTAGTTTTATAAAATGGGTCCAAAATCTAGCAGTATATGAACATGTCAAGCTCTATAACTCAAAACCAATTTAAATTGAGAAGAGTTGACCCAAGTCATTATAATCTAGACATATTAATTTTCTCAACGTATTCAATGTGGGACAAGATAATTATATACTTTAACAAAGTTTTACACCCTATATATAAAACTTGAGATGAAATAAAAGTTGTAAAACTCTCCCTCCCACGATACAACTTTTTTTATACGCGTAATATAGAAGTTACAAAAACTCTCTCCCTTGTACAAACATAAAACTCACTCATACCTTCTCTCAACTTTTACGATCGAATAGTACATGACTTTTGGTTGTACTACACTTTAATAACTAAACATATAAGAGTACTATTTATAAAGTACCCACAATTATTGTACTACACTTTAGTAACTAAACATATAAGAGTACTATTTATAAAGTACCCACAATTATTTTCTTCCTATTCAATATAGGACAGTACTTTCAAAATAATACTTCTATAAAAAATAAGATTCTTTCTCAAAATAAGACTCCAACATATGATAAATATCTTATTTAAAATAACAATTATTTTCTGAATAGGATTCAAGAATTATCCCAACAATTTCTCTCTCGACTCGAATTCTAGAATACTTCAACTTCATGTCTGTCCTAAAAATTATGTAGTATAATTTTGTGGACACTACCTCATAACACACCTTCAGAATATTTGTAATAAATTCTTACATCTTTTGATCTGCTAGCTACAATTAAAGTATACCCAAAGACCATGCCAAGCTCTTTTAGTTAAAAATGACAAAGGAGATCGAGTAGTTACCAGTCGGTATAGTCGAGCATTCCAGTCATATTTGTCAGTGACGCTGCATTTCATGAGTTCGCGTCTGTTTCGACTGACCCGTGCATTCCCTTGCCAATAAGCATAAGCTTCTCTCTTCCACCATTTCATTCTCTTGCTTCCTTCTTTTAACTCATTTTTCAAAGACACCCATGGCTTTATATTGATCTCCGGCCTAGGAACCAAAAACAAAGCAAACTAAGAAATATGTAGCATGCTATATATATAAGACAGTTTTAACGAGACAGTTTTAGCCAAGACAAGAAAATAAAATAAGTAACTTGGAATAATTAAAGACGAAATAAAAGGGGAAAAAAATATGATGATTTGTCTTCTTGCATGTCCTTGTTTATTTGTTCAAGCCATTTATTTTAATCTACCATGCATGCATGCATGTAGGTAATAAATTAATCATACCAGCCCCAGAATGACCAATCAGGAAAAACCAAATCCAAAGTCGAATCATCGGCACAATAATGAAACACTGGTGGTGGAGTAGATGCTTTCATTCCCATATAGTCTTTCTTTGGGAACCTTGGCTTGTCACCCATGTCGAACATGAAATCCAGATCCGGTAATTTACCCGGATAAAACTTCAGAAGTTGCAGTAATCCCCATACGGTAAAAACATCTCTTGTTTGATAAACATATGAATACTGCTCTAGGTAAAGTTTTCCATCTAATATCACTATTCTCGTATTTGCTTTGGGAATTCCACTCTCCACAATTTCTTTGGTTATGCCGGTCTTTTGCCATGTCCTCAAGTCTTCGTGAATCCATCGGAAATATTCGGGACATTCCCCGGCCGATGAGTAATTGGTGTTGATTATTTTCGGATAATTTGTAGTTGGGCATGTTTGTGTAGTGTTTTCGGAATAAGAGCAATTGAGCTCGTATTTAAATTTTGCCTCTGTTGTTGGGGAATTTCTAGATGTTAAAAATGACTTCTGAAACGAAGGGCCTGTAAAAAAGTACTGAAGAAATGAAACTAGTTAAAGAGGAATTGTTAAGACAAACGTTATAAATCAATTCAGAAAGATAAAGACAATAACACAAAGTTTAATTTACGTAAAAACTTAAATTGAAAAAAAAAACCATCGAAAAAAGCAGGAGGAATCCAATACAAAGGTTTATCTAAAGAACCCAAATAAAAAATATAGAAGAAATCCACTAAATAAAAATCTAAAGAATTCGAGATAACTATGATAATTATTAGAATGTTTCTGAATTATTAAAATTTTCTTCCAAAGTTGGAAAGATTTGGAAGAAAATTTTCCAAACACTTAGATTACAAATTAAAATATGAAAATTACCCTTATAATAATTTCTAAAATGTAATCTCATAAGGTTAAAATAATATATAGTTAAAATTTCCTTCTAAAACTCACAAACACAGAGAAAGAGGAAAATTTAAATTTCTTTCTTTTTTTTCTCTCCCCAGACTCACAAACAAAGTGTAGAAGAGTGGAAAAGAGCCACTCAAACAAACCACAAACAGAGCAAAACTCTCACCTCAATAATCCAAGGTACCTATAGTCAAAAATCAAGATGAGAAATTGCCCACCTCATTGTATATTACTTTTTTTCTGATAAAAAGGGATGATAATGTAAACATGTAGAACTTTGATCACCTATATATATATATATATATATGTGTGTGTGTGTGTGTGTGTGTGTTATATGTATATACACAGCTGTGTAGTACACAATTGATTATGGCGACGATTTTTTGGGCTATAGCGACAGTTCAGCCGTTGCCATATACCAGAATAGCTATAGCGACGGGTGAACCATAAAAAAAACCGTCGTCATAGATGACTGTGCAGCTGTATATATACATTTTTTCATATATATATATATATATATATATATATATATATATATATATATAACTAGCTACCTTCCAATTTCCAAATTAACAAGGGGATCCTAATTTTCTGTTTCTTATTTCCTCTATATATGTCCAAACTTGGAACAAAATAAGTGCATGATGAAAGAAAGAAAAACTTACGTGGTCTAGCCAGCGGGTGGCGAAAAGGGATCCGATGAACATAAATATAAAAAATATGGTGGCAGTTGTTAAAGCTGCTCCTCCTTCCTTCATAATTATCTGCCCAATGGTTTTTGAAGAATAATATGATTCAGCTTCATCCAACCCACTCTAACTCTTATTTGATGCACCATCATATTATATTTAATGCATGTTTGGCTTGTCTAAACAAGAAGAGTTGAGAATAATTTCAGAATATATATCGAAATAATTAAATAATTATATATGGGGAATGATTTATAGTAAGTACTTAATATAGATAAAAAATGGTCAAACATCGTCTCTATCGTCCAATCCTCCCTTAGATTATATGCATATGCACACACGAGTTGCATGCGACATGTGTCTCGTTAAAATTATGCTACTAATTCAATTACTATAATTAAGATAATATTTTTTCATATGAACTTTATAACACTCCAGTCTCACAACGAAAAATATTATTTATATATAAAGAATTAAGTTACTAACAATTATACATTCAGTCATGACCTGTTAGATAAATATGCAGTAAATTCAGATAATCCAAGAAGATACAATTGGATTAGTAGTTTAAGCCTTGGTTGGATGAATTTAATTCGATTCGTACTTGGAGTTTGACCTAATATTTGTTTATCTGTATATAAGAAGTTAAGTTACTAATAATAATATTTTAAGTCTTATTTAAATAAATTTAATTCGGACTTAAGATTTGACCCAAAATTTATTTCGCAGTCGAGATTTTATCTGAGTTGTTTCAACTTGCAACACATTTTGTTTGTTTTCTTGATGATATTCAAAGTTTCAAACATGTCTAGAAGATAACAACATGATTGATTGTCTGTCATGTTTTCTTTTTCTTTTTCTGGGGAAACCGGTTAATTGGTTATCTTGTTACTATACCACCTACCAAATTATTTCGTGTTAATTAAAAATCTAACTGACTAATCATAATTAACCCTTCTACATCACGAGTTGCATGCAACATATGTGTCTCTTTAAAATTATGCTACTAATTAAATTACTATAATTAAGATAATAATAATAATTTTTCATATGAACTTACAAGACATTTTGTTAATTTGTTTTTCTTAATTGATGATATTCAAAGTTTCAAACACGTCTAGGTGATTGATTGTTTGTCATATTTTTTCTTTTTTTGGGGTAACCGATTAATTGGTTATAGTGTTACTATCCCACCTACCAAATTATTTCGTGTGAATTAAATATCTAACTCACTAATCATAATTATTAACCCTTCTAAACTCTGATAATTACTCTTTCCCGCTTCCCATTTTCCTTCCTAAACTTTTTTATTCTCCCTCTATTCCAAAATACAATATCAGTATTAATTTTTCTAAGTTAATTTTGATATCTTTTTAAAATTTAAAATTGATGATGTTTTTAATTTTTGAAAATAATGAATTAAATATTTGATAGCAACTTTTTATATGAGACCGATATCTCATCCCTTAATGGTACTACTCCCTTTGTTCCTTAACATAAATCGTTTTAGACAATTGTTTTTGTTCCTTAATATAAGTCGTTTGAGAATTTCAAGCAAACATTAATTACTTAGTTTCTAATATTACCCCAAGTAATAAATATAACTTTGATTCTCTCACTATTTTTTGCTCAATAATTAACACTCTCTTTTTTCAATACAATATAATATAGACAATTGATATTATATTTAATGTTATACAATCATTTTCTTAATACTTATGCACAACTTTAAAATCACTTATATTAAAGAACGGAGGGAGTACTATAGAAGATTATCGTATATTTCATTTTAGTATTATGCCTCTAGTTGTTGAGGATGATATTATTCAATAAAATTCTTCGTATTTTGACTGTTCTCTTGGAAAAAAAAAATATTATCCTAATCATCATCATAACTATTACTCCCTCCGTCCCGAATTAACTGTTGTTCTAGAGTTCCACACAAATACCAATATGTGTGATAAAAATACTAAAATACCCTTATGTGCTGACTTTTTTATTTTCTGCGCATGAATCCTTATTGGTGGGAATATGAAAATGGTGCTTAAAAAAGAAGAGAGACATGAATGAGAGTAATGACTATCAACAATTAGGGTAAAGAGGCAAACTTGGAAAACAAAGAGAAAAAATGAATTGAAATCTTGAAAAAGCAGATATTGTGGGACAATTTTTTTTACTAAAACAGCAGATAATTCGGGACGGAAGGAGTATTATATAGACAAATTTAACATCATAGGCGGAACGGGGGGGGGTCATATGACCCCCCAATCCTGGAATCTGAAGAATGTTAATATTAGTTAAATTTGATCTTTATTATGAGATAGTACTATTAATTTATTTATTTTTTCATGTCTTTTCACCTATAATAAATTAACAATATTACTGTTCGGGCATAATCTATCGACCCCTATGTGGGTTGAAGGCCTAGGTTGAGAAAAGTTTATTGAGCCCAATGGGCCGAAGCTAGTAGAGAGATTGGTGGTGTTTGGGTTCGGGCGTCCGAGTCCTCTAGGCCCGAGTCCTATTCGATTTGATGATGTTTGGGGTCGGGCATTCGAGTCCTTTGGGCTGAAGCCCAAACCAATTCATAGGGGTTCGGATGATTTGGACATGTATAAAAGATTATTCCTCGTATGGAGTCCAGAGTGATAAAGAGTCTGAATGCTTAAGGATTCCAATCCTAACCATATTTAAATACCAACTCCAAATGTAAGAGTTTGTATTATATCCAACTTGTACTTTTAAGGAGATTGAGTTGGACCCAAACAATGGTAACTGCCATGTTTAGGAGTCCTAATCCTATTCGGAGATGACTTCAATTAACAGGTAATACACTTTTTGAGCACTAAACACTAAAGCCTCCATTGTTAAACCTTGTACCAGCTTGTACTCATTTTCGAGCTATCACCCGATGGCACAAGCGATCACCTTCTTGTGTGATCTATTACTGTGCAAGTTCAAGCGCGTGAATTTGGTGATTGGACGCGCCGGCGAAACTTGACGTTAACAATTACTATAAGATAAAATAATGTTAAATACGCTTGATAATTAATTAATTAATATTACACTCATTTGTCTTACTGACTTAATCATACATTGGTATCATTTTTTTTGTAAATGAGAATAATTTAATTCATTTTCTTGCTTTGAGTGGCTACTCTCAGTTGTCTCTAAAGAAGATAATCAGAACCACAATATAAGGTTTTGAATATATAATATTATAATTTATAATTTATCTATAAAAGTAGCTAATCAGTTGACTAAAAAATTCAAAGTCTGATTAATAGTATCATAATTCAGGAAAAATTAATATATATATATATATATATATATATATATATATATATATATATATATATATATATATATATATACACACACACACACACATTTAAAGTTATTAGACAACTGTTTACAATGGTTGGAATAAGATATTGTGAAATATTATAATTGGGCAAAATAAATTTGAAAAAAACACTGCAAGCGTCAATAAATAATTTTTTTTTATTGATATATTTTGACCCTTTCTAAAAATATTCTGATTCCACCACTGTTTAACATATAATTGAAAGGGCAGATGACTCGTCTATAAAATTAAGGTTAAATGGTTAAATATATATCCTCACAGCTTAAGATAATAAATCAATAATATAAAATTCAACACCAAATCGATTTAAATCTTGCCAAGTCTTTAATACTTAGACAACCGAGAAGAATAAAATCAACATAAAATCTTGGAGTGGGCTTGATATTTCAATAAAGGCCCTTAACATTTAAGCCCATAAAAACAAACTTTGATATTATATGAACCCAAAATACCACATGCAAAATTTAAAATAAAGTTAATGCATATTTTAGCAATCATGCCACCAGAACTTCATTGAAACCGAACCTCTGTTGGGCCGATGGTTGCTCCCTTATACACATGGGACAACCCGGACAAGTATGTCTCCCATTTCGGTTCACCTTCATATTTTTCGTGGTCTATATCATGTGAGTTATAATAATCTTAATTAAAGAATTTGTTCGGTGTCTCAGAGTTGTAATATTCCAATTAATGATTGTGACAGCTCTTGTAGGATACATACCACCTTAGGGACAAACGAGCTTTTGAGGAGCTACAGTAATTACAAGTTTAGGTAGCGTCATATTTATAGTAGGAGATCTGAGATACCATAACGACTTGACTTTGGGATGGTTTCTCCGTTGATGAAGTTTTATCCTTGGTGACTATAGTCCAATAGCAAATTCATAAGTTTTACTCGCAATCAAATTTTTAAAAAGTTATCTTCTTTTAGTGTGTAAAGTTACATGTTCGAGTCTATCCATCACTAATAAGTCAAAACTAAACAAATACGTGTAAATTTCTCTCAAGTTTCCGCCTAATTCCATTCCCAACTCAAAATACATGCATCGTAATCTTATTGTATTATAAAACTTTCTTACGTCACGTCAAATTTAGCAATTAAAGAGAATCTAACATATTTTTTTACTTATAAAAGGAAAGACAAACTACAAAATACAGATTATATATATATATATATATATATATATATATATATATATATATATGAAAGGTGATTTAATTTCATCAACTCTCTCAATAATGAAAATAAGAACACCTAAACAAAAATGTCATATCTTCATTTAAAAATTCACTTCTTTAGCTTTCCCGCTCTTTTCCCACGTCTCCACTTCCTTTATTATTCTTGCTTTCTTATCTCTTAAAGCATGAAGATCTTGGGGAGTATATGGAGGAGGCAAAATGCATGGAGCTGAATCAGAAGGAGCCTTCACCATGGATTCTATCTTGAACTTCTTGTTTAACTCTAGGGGTTCTCTACAAGCCATTGTCTCCGGGCAAACTTCGACGGCGCCGGGAGGTACTGTTGGTTTATAAGTCATGAGCTTTGAATATTCATTCAACGTATGAAACATGTAGTCATAAATATTCTTCATCTTTAACCCCTCTTGAATGAATTTGCTCCCCTCTCTTCCAATTTTTTGAGCCTTCAAGTCACAAAATTGAGTTAAAAAGAAAAGAAGAAAGTCCATAAATTTATCTTTCAAGTGTTTTAGGGTTTGCTTTTAATTTTGTTTAAAGTATGTGGAGTTTTATAGATTGGAGTTACCTTCTTCTTGTGGCTATTTCCCCAATCAACAGCAAATTTAACTGATCTGCACTTATCATTATTGTTTATCGGCCAATAATGCACCAGAGGTTGTAAACCTCTTGTAAAGAAATCATAGTACTGAGGATTAATGAGAAGAGTCATAGAATCACAGGCTAAAATATATTTTTCACTAACAGACCATGCTCTTCCTTCAATATAAATCTTGTATCTACACAAATTAAGTCCAAAAAAAGATGTTAATTAATTAACAAATATATTGAAGTATATATTTTGTATAATTTAATTTGTTACAAAATAATGAACATGAATTTTATATATATATATATATATATATATATATATATATATATATATATATATATAGGACAAGATTTAGAAACTACTGAAGTAAATTTGGTACCTATGAGTGCATTGATCTGCTAAATTTGAATGTGTGAATCCTTTCTTTACCTCATCATTCCAATTCTACAAAATTGCTAAAGTTTACCATATTTGCAGGCACAGTGATAATTAATTCATGCACCAATGACATTAATAAGAACGTTTGAAATGAATGCAAAGATTACTGCATGCATGCAGAGTATTTGGAATCCTCCCGAGCTTTACACCCTAAATTTTGAGTTTCTATAATATCCCGACACAACTTTTTGCATGGACTAAAAGATGCAAAACCCTTACACCCACAAATATAAACTTTTTAGTACGGAATATAAAACTTGCAAAAATCTCTCCCCCTCACACAAACACGAAACTCACTCACATCCTCTCTCAACTCTTAGGATGCTACATGACTTTTGATTGTATTACACTTCAACAACTCATCATATATAATACTTTATTTATTGAATATCCACAATTCTTCTCTTCCTATTCAAAATAGGACATTTCCGAAATAAAATTTCTATTACAAATTAATATTTTTTCCCAAAATAATACTCCTATTAAAAATATGATTTCTTCATTTTCATATTAGCAATTCTTTTCTGAATTGAATTCGAAGAGTAACCTAACAATTCCTTTCTCGACTCAAATCCCGAATACTTCAACTCATTAATGTCTGAATAGAATTGGAGTAGTTTTCTAACAAATATAGCTTATTTCGAATTTTGACATCAATATCAATATTTTCTTAAAATGCGTGGAAAAAAAAAATCGGATATAAGCACTATCTACAATATTTTACCCCAAATTTATACATTCAATGGATGAAGTATAAATGAGAAAGAAGAGTAATTACCACATGATACAGTCGAGCATTCCAGTCATTTTTGCGAGTGACATTGCATTTCATGAGGTCGCCTCTGTTTCGACTGACCCATCCATTCCCTTGCCAATGAGCATAAGCTTGTCTCTTCGACCATTTCATTCTCTTGCTTCCTTCTTTTAACTCCTTTTTCAAAGACACCCATGGCTTTATATTAATCTCCGGCCTAGGAAGAACCAAAAAACAAAGCAAGCTAAGAATTAAGTTGGCTTGAAAATGACCAATAACGTTCACTACAAACAACATATAATTTCTTCAAATTAACTCCACAGACAGAATTAGAAATATAGCATGCCACTGTGTCTAATCGGCTAAAATGTTAACCGACAGATTTTCAAATATTTATCAAGTATGCTATTGGGGAGTGGTTATCGTGAAGTTAACTTTGGTCAATTGACCAATACAATGTCGACACGCAGGCAATAGGTGATCTGTGTGTCAGCACTGTATTGGTCACACGACCAATTTATCATAAAATTAAGTCAGTTAAAGAGTCGACTGAAAAAATCGTACCAACCCCAGAACGACCAATCGGGAAAAACTAAATCTAAAGTGGAATCATCGGCACAATAATGAAACACCGGTGGTGGAATAGATGCATTCATATAGTCTCTCTTTGGGATCCTTGGCATGTCACCCAATTCGAACATGAAATCCACATCCGGTAATTTACCCGGATAAAACTTTAGAAGCTGCAGTAATCCCCACAGTGAAAACACATCCCTTGTTTGAAAAACACTTGAATACTGCTCTAGGTAAAGTTTTCCATCTAATATCACTACTCTCATATTTGCCTTGGAAATTCCACTCTCCACAATTTCTTTGCTTATGCCCCCCGTCTGTTGCCATGGTCTCAAGTCTTCGTAAATCCACCGGAAATATTCAGGACATGATTCTTCCCCGGCCGATGTGTTGATTATTTTCGGATAATTTGCTGGGCATGTTTGTGTAGTGTTTTCGGAATAAGAGCAATTGAGCTTATATTTAAATTTGGCCTCTGTTGTTGTGTGATTTCTGGATGCTAAAACTGACTTTTGAAATGAAGCACCTGTAATAATGGACTGGAAAAAATGAAACTAGTTAAAGGGAAATTAAGCTTTTCCATGGCCAAACCAAAAAAAACCCATTAGCCAAATGGAATGGGTTTACATCACCTTTAATACTAACACTCGATTTGGATGGAAAAATGGTTAAATAAAGACAATAAATTAAATGACTCAGATATTATAAAAACATGCAGATTAATTTGGCGAGTCCTGTTTTGTTTTATAACATGGACTAAACATGAAGCGAAATTAAATGAAGATATTCAAAATCACTTTCACGTTAGAATTTAAGAACGAATAATAGCACACTCACACATATATTATAAAAACACACGATATACCCAGGTTTAGTTAATTTTATCGGATGTATTCATAAGAACTCTCACGCTCTACAAAACAATGTTTTATGGTAACTCAAAAATCTAACTGTTATAACATGAACTCAAAACTCATAAAATCTAATACTCCACATTAGTAAAACTCAAGAGCAGACTAGCTACTAATAAATCGTCGAGCCCTAATTGCACTCATAAGTACCATTAATCGAACCTGCATAATTCCATAACTTTCTATAATTCCCTCTTCTTTGCTGCAAAAGCTAAATCAGATTTATCTAATTAATCCTGTAACACTAATATATTCATTATAATTAAGAAAATGAGTCCAAAATTAAGTAACACCACATACTATCAGTAGCTCCAAATAGGCTACACAATAACCCAAACAAAAATTGCTAAAAGTCAAACCAGAGTGAAGGTCACCGCAATCAAACACCACAAATATTATGTTTAAAACACTCCGAACACCAAAACAAACAAGGCCTCAACCTGAAAAACCTCAATAAACTCCACAATTCCTTGTATACATAAATATATTATGGTATTATACAAAAACCCAGAAACTAACGTCATGTTTGTTTGCAATGATTATAATTCTGATATTATAATATCTGATTAAATATGGCATTAAATAGTCCCTTATATTAAGTCATTTTATAATTTTTAAACTAGTAATTCCAAATTTAAATTGAAAACTTACAAGGGACAAGAATTTCTCCTAGAATAATCACAAAAATTCATTAATTTCTTAAATTACTTTTTTCATACTCCCTCCTATTCAGATTAAATGACATTTTAGAGTTAAGCATACTTATTAAGAAATAACACAAAATATCTTTTGTGTCCCTAATTAATTATTTCTCTCTCTACAATTGTCTCTTCTCATTCTCCACAATTGTCCCTAATTAATTATTTATCTCTCCACAATTGTATTTACTAAGCATATTAAATAGAGGGGTAAATTAGTAAAAAATAGTGCAATATTGCATAAAGATTCCAAAACGACAAATTAAACTTTCTAAAACGTCATTTAATCTGAATAGGAGGGAGTATATCAATCAGAACTATCAAGTACCAACGTACTACCAAGTATGACAAGATTAATTTACCGAGGGACAAGATAGTTCAATATGATCATTCCTTTTTCTTCTTCTTTTTTGCGTACATATTCAGAACAAAATATGTACAAAATAACAGAACCAGTTATTATGAAGTTAATTCTATGGTAAGTTAGTCAATTAACCAATACAGTAATGACACGCAAAGAGCTAGAGAGATCACCTCCCGGCCTGGACACTGTATTGATCAATTGATCAAAGTTAACTTCACGGTAACCACTTCTCAAAATAACGGCCGGCATGATGAAAGAAATTAAGAAACACTTACAACATCTAGCCACCGGGTGGCGAAAACGGCTCCTCCTATGAACATGAATATACAAAATATGGTGGCAGTACTCGTTAAACCTCCTTTCCTCATTATCTGCCACCAACTCTTAGTACTCTTATCTGATGATGCACCACCATCATATTCTTCCATCGCCAAACCTATCTCACCGGCCGGGCTTGAGGAGATCAAGTCCTTAATTCAATTCAAGTATATTAACTTGTTGCCATATTAGTCAATGGAGATTAGTCAAAAAAAAGAAAAAAAGAAATTTCCAAGGACTAGAAGGAAAGATAAAGGATAAGTATTAATTCTGTGACTTACCAAATCAAATCAAATCAAATAAAATAAATAAAATTGTACATGCATGCATATGGTGCTCTACAGATTTAGAGGCTAAAACATATATGAAGTTTGTTTCATGCATGTTCGGATTGTATGAAGAAAGAGAGGAGGCTAGTTTTTTGAGATTTTCCAGAATATATCGAAATAATTAAACAATTATATATGCAATTCTAGTTTTGTTATAAAAAAAAGTAATTAGGCATGTTGTGCAGGGTAAGATAAAATAAAATAAATTATAAAGTCAAACACATGATCAGAAGACTCACGAAATATATTCAGTTCTTGACATAGACGTGCTGGCGAGTAGCAATATTTGAATTAAAAATTAAGAAGCTTAATTTCATAGGAAGATTATATAATTGAAGTTCAGAATTTGAATAATTAAGAGTTTAAATACCTACGATTAATTATTCATGGAGAAAATTATGCATAATTTACTCTTCCTTCCAGTTAATACTAAGAAAAAGTAAGCTCAAGAATTGCATTCACACCCGACCAAAAAGAAAATCATGAAACTAGGAGAGAGAGAAAACAGAGAAAGAACCGGAGAGAAGATAGATAGGAGAGAGAGAGTCCTAATATTAATACAAATATATTTACAGATAGGAGAGTTTTATGGCCTGATATCAGTCCATGTTTATGGTAGTTTATTTGGAATAATTTGTCCTAGATTTTAAACAATAAACTAAAATTGAGAATATGATTATTAAATAGTTCTTAATTAGGTAATACTCTCTCGGTTCCAAAAATAAATATATATTTTTAAAATGACGACTTAAATCTTTTTAAGAATAATTTTATGCGCTCAAATACTGTGCAAATATTGGCAAAAAATTCAATTGTTGTGGTGCACGTGATATTGAAAATGACAGAAAAAAATAATGACAAATTAGGAACATCATATCATTTTATAATTTTAAAATAGAAATATATCTCTAATTTTGGTATAGATTAAAAACAAAAATATATTTCTAATTTTAGAATAGAGTAGGTAGATAGTTATTAATTTTTTACCTAGGTAAGTAATAAATCTACACAATATTAATAGTCGTTTGACAAATAAGTATATTTTTTGACAAATTAGATTTAGTAAGTTTTCATTAATATAAGTTTGTTGATAGATATCACTAATTTATACGAAAATTTTATTTATTCAAATACTTTAATATATTCTTTATATCTATCTATACGATTGGATTTATCTAAAAATCATAAATATTGAAATATATATTAATCCTATTTGGTATACTAGTTTATACCCCTCGAGGCTCATGGGTATCTTCCTTTTTCACAAATTTTAATTTAGTTATGACAACAGACAATATATAACCACTAATATTATTAACCTAAATTCATAGCAATTATTAATATAATTGAAACGCATGATTTAATGAAATTTCATGTTTAAATGAATTCTAGTTTAGTTTCAACACTAATTTAGTAAGAAATTTCACAGCTAATATAACTATATATAATTAATTAATCCATTTGATATGTTTTTTGTTCTAGAGATTTTTTCTCTTTGCTATTTTATTATTAGATTTTTTGAAAAAATAATGAAATCATATATTAAGATTTAATTAATTACATTGACGATTTAAATAAATAAATTTCTTAAAATATCAATCTCAATAGAACTTAGAAATTAATATCTATAAATTTTAGAATCAAAGTTATTAATTATCTCTAAGACTAATCAAATATACTACGATCTTCTAAGTCAAATTCATTATATTTAATATATAAAGTGATGCAATAAACAACGATACACTAAGTATATATGTAAATATATATATATTAAAAAAATTACTTCCATTAATCTCATTTAAATAATTAAAATTTGTTACTAATTAACATATATTAATGGTAGTGGAAGAAGTCTTTAGAATAGACATTTTTGAAATTGGACCACATAATATTTAGAAAAATTAGTTTCAATGGTTGCACTTGCACAACATAGACTACATTAATATCAATTAATTAACGTAATCGTCTCATAATCATTGACTTTGAGATTATAATTAAGTAAGCTTTATATATAAAAAGGTTATGCTTAATATTTATATAACCAATCTTTCTATAAATAAATAATAATAATAATAATAATAATAATAATAATAATAATAATAATAATACAAAATTCACCTTGTAAGCGGATCAATAATGACTGCCACAAAATTTCAATACTTTCCAAAATTTTGGTAGCATTAATTATTTTAATTTGCCATTTCACAAATAACAACACGTGCATGTACTCCTAAAGAAAATTAATGCTTTATTATACATAATACACCTAATTAATCAATTCTAAATATACCCTAGAGAAAATAAATATACCAACGATAAATTTTTGAATCACCAATTTCACAGAATATAGACTCAGAAAAATAAATAATGGAAGATGATTTCAAGACATCTGTAAAATTCTAAGGGTGGTTTGAATCGCCTATAAGCAATTGAATCTGTTTATAATCAGTTTTAATAAACGAAAAGTGTTTGATAATTATACATACCGCTATTTATTTCTCAAAATCTTCATTTTTAATAATTTAAACTTAAAATAAGTGATAGACAATTTTATTTTTAAAAAAATTGATTATAAATAAAAGCGGTAATAAAAATTACTAATCACATTTTTTTAAGTGGGTGGAGTGCTTAATTCAAAGAACAATAGTACAACATAAGATAAATTCTATAAATTAAAATTTACTAATCATCTATAAAACTATACAAATACACAAGACTAGATATATTTATGTGCTAAAAATAAAAACAATTTATAATTTTTTTAAATAAATAAATAAAATCCTAATTACCAGTTGAATTAAAATGACAAGAATTAAAGATTGATTGATATTAATTACTATGCAAAGCTTATGAAGTTTGATGCTCCAATATTATTACTTGATTCCCATAATTCAACTTGCCTTGTTAAATTCTCTTTTCTTTCAAGAAAATATTGAAGAGCTGGAGGGTCATAGGGAGGGGGAATTGTGCAAGGTCCTATATGATCTGCAGCAGCTTCCTCCACCAAGGACTGTAACTTAAACCTTTTCTTCAACCCTACGCCGGAACAAAACAACGACTCCGAGCATACTTCCACGGCGCCTGCCGGAACACTTGGTTTATACCTCAGAAGTTTTGCGTATTCCGATAACAAATGAAACATGTAGTCATACACATACTTCATTTTTACCTGCTCTTGAATAAATTTACTCCCTGCTTTCCCCAACTTCTTTGCCTGCAAAATTAAGATATATGTTAAAATATATATATATATATATATATATATATATATATATATATATATATATATATATATATATAGAAATTGTTGGGATACTTGTCGATCTCATATGAAAAGGAGGTAGAAGTACTACTTTTAACACGAGTATATATTATTTAGGAACTCTTCTAGGTAAACATGAAAATTAGATATAGTTAATTTTAATTTTATGTATTTGTATTTTTACTTGTTATTTGAGATCAAAATACAAATAAGTAAAATTCAAATACACTCGTGTCCAATTTTCATGTGGACATAGAGTTTTGACAAGCCACATATTCATATAGATATTAGGAATGAGATTGATTGGTGTTACCTTTGTGGGGTGCTTATTACCCCAATCAACAGCAAATTTAATTGATCTGCATTCCTGGTCCTCATTTATCGGCCAGTAATGAACTGTAGGTACCAAATTTCTCGTAAAGAAATCATAATAACGAGGCATTATAACCAGAGTCACAGAATCACAGGCTAGAATATACTTCTCACTAACTGACCATGCATTTCCTTCAACATAAATTTTATATCTACATCCATTAAATAAAAGAAAGGTAAATTAAATGGTGATAAATTAACACACACACACAAAATAGCAAATTAAAATATATAGCATTACCAACCTATGAGTGCATTGATTTGTTAAATCTGAATTTTTAAATCCTTCTACACGACGTTCGCGTTGCCAATCCTGCATTAATGGTTACTATTAGCATGCATGCATATATGTATGTGTGTATGTAAAATTACTACTACTCGATCCCTATATATGATTCTAGCTAGTAGATAGCTTGATTTAATATATGAAACATGCTTGCTAAACCATTAATTTCAGCATATATGTACGTTGTTGATCTATTTCATTGCTTATCTTTTATGAAATTAATTTAAGAGACTTAATTCCCAGACACAAAAAACAAACAAATTAAAGTAGAGTTATAATTAATGTACGTACCATGCCATAAATTCGAGCATTCCAGTCATGTTCATCGGTGATATTGCATTTAACAAGGTCTGGCCTGCCTCCTAATTTTGCATTTCCTTTCCAATAAGCATAAGGTTCTCTATCCTCCCACTCAATTACATTGTTTGCTTCTTCTAAATTCTTCGTCAGGATTTCCCATGGCTTTATCTTTAGCTCTGGCCTGCATGCAATCCCCAATTAATGAATCAGATAGATCATCAAGTACTGCATATGTGCTTTGATATATATATATATATATATATATATATATGATAATTTAGCTAGCTAGCTAGTCGTGAGAGAGATTAAAGAAGGTAAACATGCATGCGCATATATGCTTGCTTAATTACCTACCAACCCCAAAAGGACCAGTCAGGAAAAACAATATCAAAACTCGAATCATCTCCGCAGTAATGAAACACTGGTGGCACAATTTTTCCAGTACCATACTGATTCTTGAGGATTTTGGGCTTGTCACCACACTCGAACATCAAATCCAAGTCCGGCAACTGGCCTGGGTATAATCTAAGGAGCTGCATTATTCCCCATAATGTAAACACGTCTCTGGTTTGAAAAATGGGTTTGTCGTACTTTTTTAAGTAAACTGTCCCATTTACTATCACTAATCTAAAATGTGCTTTCTCTTTCCCTTTAACTACCATTTCCTTGCTGATTCCCGTCTTCTTCCAATACTTTAGGTCTTCGTGTATCCATCGAAAATAATCCGGGCATGTCTTGTTGGCAGAGGT
The DNA here is from genome assembly GCA_016801055.1 of Panax notoginseng. Lineage (NCBI taxonomy): Eukaryota > Viridiplantae > Streptophyta > Magnoliopsida > Apiales > Araliaceae > Panax > Panax notoginseng. The sequence continues at coordinate 197,518,745 of CM029019.1, read as the reverse complement.
TTTAGGCCGCCGTTTACCAGTAACCCCAAGCTGCAGGTTTGCAGCTGGGGGGCATGTCAAAGAGCAATTGATAGTTGGATATTTTATGGACCTTTTGGAGCTGGACCACAGATCAATATACTTCCCAAATGTGAAAACTGACTGAAAAAAAAAACATGCATGGACCTCGATTTCAATTTAATTATTTGCTAGATGAAAGAAATATATATATATATATATATATATATATATATATATATATATATATATAGAGAGAGAGAGAGAGAGAGACTCATAATTAGAAAAATGTCACACTACAAAAAACTGATCATTGAATTCAGTCTTAATCTGAACCATGATATATATATATATATATATATATATATATATATATATATATATATATATATATATCTTTCTCATGAAAATTAAAAATTGTAAAAAGGAATCTTATTGAAATTGCTATAAAAAAATTCAAATACCAAAATCATATATACTTACAAGATCAACCCATTGCATGGATATAATGGCAGCCACAAAGAGTATGATATATAAGCGGGAAACACCCATTGAAACCAGTTAGCTTAAGAACCATGATCAGCATGGACAATCAAACTATTACATTCATATTAATTAATCTTTCTCATGAAAATTAAAGGAAAAAAAAGAAGAAGAAGAAGATGATGAAGAAGAAGAAGAATTGAAGGGAAGGAAATTTACTACTTACTATTTACTGAAATGTGTGGTGTAAATTGCAAAAATTTTACCTAGCTAGCTAGAGCCGATCGAGCAATTCTTTGGGATAACACTTGTTACTTTCTCCGTTTATGTAGATAATTATAAAAGACTCTCTAGGATATGATATGTATGTCCCAACAAACACTTCCTATATTATTGCTTACAAGTGTTCTTAGAAGCATTGAACAATGAACTAGTCATTTTCAAATTCTCGTTACAGCTTATATATATATATATATATATATATATATATATATATATATATATATATATATATTCTGTAGAACACTTTTTTTCAATAAGAAATTTGATTGCAAAAGGTTTTTAGTTATTTTGCCGCTCCCAAACCAAATAGACACTTAAGCTATGTTTGTTTTCAAGAAATAGAATTATAATTTTGAGATTATAATTATAATAATCTCAAGACAATTAAATTATTTTATAATTTTTAGACTAATAATCTAAACAAGACACAATCCATTTTTTTAATTTTTTTTTCTATCGTCTTTGGGTTTTTTAGGTAAAAGAACACCATTGAAAATAACTTAGGGGAGGTTAATTTATTTTAAGAATAATACTAGAGACACAAACTATTCTATAAATATTTTATAAACTACTGATATGGCATACTTCACCTCAGTATATTGTGTGGAGCCGAAAATTATATTGAAATAATTTGTTGATCAATATGCTGAGGTGGAGTATACTACATCACATCAATAATTTATAAAATATTTGTAAATTAGTTTGTGTACGTAGCACTGATCTTATTTTAAAACACCAACCAAAAGTTCGATAGCCTGTATGTCAACAGACTTGATTAATACAATAGCATCATACACACAATTATCCGCTAAGTCACATGTATTTGTTAAGTTCAAAATTTTTGTTTACTAATAAAAAGTCAACACAAGATGTTTAGAGTTCGTAAATAAACCATATTAATTCCTTAATCACTAAGTATTCACATTGTCTTCACTCTCTTAGATTTACACCGCGTCTCTGAGTTTTTAATAAGAAGAAACGAAAATTAAAGTTATAAAGATAAAAAAAAAAATAGAGAAAAATATAGAAAAAATGGGATAATTTTTTAGATTTGACAAAAGTAGCCCAAGCTCGCGGCTAGCCCAACCCGTTCACTGAAAAATGGGTTTTGAGTTTTATTTTGGGTCCTTTACATAAGTATACAAATATTAGAAAGATATTACAATAATAGTGCACCAATTAAATAATTATATTAATAGTGCAATAATATAAATAAATATCAATTGTAGTGCAATCCACGTCACATAAAGCAAATCAACTGAAATACAAACACCTTAATTTAAGGGGAAAATTGCTCCATCATTCACGTCAGTTACCTACTAAAAAAACATTCAAAAATCAACGGAAAAAAAAACGACTGCTCCATATCAGAACAAATCTGAAAGCTTTTACAGATAATCATCATCTTCAACTAATTTATCATCTTCAAGAGAGGATCAATCGATAAGAAACAGAAGCATTCATAAAATAGAAGCCTAATTCCAAAGCACAGAAAAGCGAAAACAGAGTATCGGAAATCGACATGCACAAACCGATCACAGGTTTCCGAAACTGAAAGAAGAGCTATAAACGGAGATTGCAAACCGAATCTGGATACTGAATACAAAGGTACGAATCAGTTAAATATATATTGAAATCATGTTTTGTTACCTACGAAATCAACTGCAGGGGAAGTATTTATAACAATAAATATTTGCTTTTCACTACAATTTTGATACTCATACAAAGTATTTGGAACATTCATATAAAGATTTGTTTACCTTGTTTCAAGTGTTTAAAATATACAACATTAAAATTTTAGTTTTGAATTTTGAAGGAATTAAAACATTACTTTACAGTAACAAAGATACCAATAACGTATATTTTGGTTACTTAACAATGTTAATTTGGTAACCAATTAAATAGTTTTTGTAATTTCAGTTGCCAAATACTATTGGTTACAAATGCCAATTTTGGAAGCATTTATGTAAAACTTTGACAACATTCTTATAATTATTTGGATTCCTTGTTTTTAGTGTTTAATATTTAGTATTTCATTTTGAGGAACATTATAATTTGTGTTTTGCTTATGGAAGGAATGAAAACATTACTTTACAGTAACAAATATACCAATAACTTATATTTTGGTTACTGAATAATGTTAATTTGGTAACCGATTAAATAACTTTTGAAATTTCAGTAGCCAAATACTATTGGTTACAAATGCATATTTTGTAAGCATTTATATCAAAATTTGGCAACATTCATATAAATATTTGGATTCCTTGTTTTTAGTGTTTAATATATAGTATTTCATCTTAAGGGCATTTTAAATTATGATTTGTTTATAACCAAACTGAAAGTAGTTTGATGCATAATAATTGATACTAAAAACGTCTACTTTGGTTACTTAATAAAGTTGTTTTAGTATCTAAAAAGTGAATATAAATTATATAAGTTACAAAATAGTTTGAGAAACAGTAACATTCATATTTCGTTACGCATACAAAGATTTGGAAACATTCATATAAATATTTGGATACTAATTAAATTATTGGGTCAATGTTACTGTTTCAGTATTGGGAATATGGATATGCTTCCAATTGTAGTTTACTTCCACGGAACGTGGACAGACAGTAGCCAATATCAAAATTTCGAAGTTACCGGCCTACTAGCCCCTTCAGATTGTTCATTCACAGAAATGCACAACATGATATGTACTGCATTAAATCTAAACTACATCACAATGGAATTGACAATAAAATTTCAGATTAAGAGCAACATTCCTCCAATCAAGGTGACAAATGAAGCATCATTGAGATTTTATATGGAAGTCAGTAGAAGATCAAATGATCATTGCAAGTTTCCACTAATTATAGATTATGAACACATCATTGGAGGGACTACAAGCTTACATAATGTGATAAATGAAGAAGAATATATAGTGCAAACAGAAACGCCAATGAGATTGACACAGTGGAATTCTGAATTTGTTTCGTTGGCAACACAAGAAGACCAAAATGAATCACAATATGTTGAGCAGCTGGCAATTGAAGTAATTGACAAACAAAAAGTCAGAAACCAGAACATATCAAACAATGCAGTACAATGTGATGAGGTCATTTCAGATCCAAATAAGTTTAAAGTCAAAATACATCAAACTTACATAAACAAGAAAATTCTTTCACAAGCAATAAGGCTACATTCCATAAGGCAGAACAGACAACACAAGGTTGAAAGAACAAGTGGTCGAGATTTTGTTCTGGTATGCCTAGACAATGGAAATTGCAAATGGAAACTAAGAGCATCAAAGTTTCGGAAAACAACTATGTTCAAGGTAAGAGAATTTAATAATGTACACACTTGTTCGTCAAACATACTGCTTGGAGATCACAGACAAGCAAACAGTGAGATGGTTAGTGAGTGCATTAAGCATAAACTAACTAACTTCAAGAAAATTTACACACCAACAGACTTTGTGGAAGACATGATGACGGAGTATAACGTGTCCATCTCCTACCAAAAAGCATGGAGATCAAAGGAAAAAGCAATGCAAAAAGTAAGAGGAAATCCACACGACTACACTCTGATCCTTTCTTGGTTGCACATATTGCAAAAAACTAATCCAGGTAGCAATTGCAAACTATTTATTAAATGTTTCAACTATTTTGGTTACTCAAAGTAAGAAGTTTAGTCACTTACAAATACATGTATGGCTACTATATATTTTAATTAAATAAAACTAAATCTGATTTTTGCAGCAGACAAATATATACATGAAATAAAACTATTAAATAGCATTTTAGATACCATCTAAACACTATAAAGACATAAAAATATAAGTTATTATAAAGCAAAAGTAATACACATAGTAATCATAACTACAAATCTGGACAATAATTATTGCATATAATTACATTAACCTTACTTTAAAATTCATTTCAGGATCCATCACATCATTGGAGTTGGAAAAAAATGTTCGCTTCAAATATCTCTTCTTCGCAATAGGAGCATCCATCGAAGTATGGCAACATTGTTTGCCAATCATTGTAGTTGATGGGACATTCATACAGTCAAACTACGGGGGTACACTGCTCATAGCAAGCACGCAAGATGCAAACAGGAACATCATACCGATTACTTTTGCAGTTGTTGACAGTGAAAATGAATCATCATGGAGATGGTTTTATATCAATTTGAGAAATGTTTGTGGTGTTAGAGAAGGACAATGCATCGTTTCAGATAGACATGAAGCAATTATCAAGGGACTTAACTGTGTGTTCCCTGATGTCATGCACGGTTCATGCACCTACTATATTCTGAAAAATATTTAAAACAAAATCAAAAAGAAAGGAGAAGAGATCAAAAAAGCATACAACGCAGCTTGTAGGGCTTACACTATAGAAGAATTCAACATACATATGGTTGAACTTGATGCAATTGATACTAGAATAAGAACATATCTGGAGGAAGAAGTTAAGCTAGAAAAGTGCACGAGGCTCCATGGAACTGTAAGCAGGTATTCAACAATGACTTCAAACACCGCTGAATCTATTAACCATGCAATCAAGGGAATTAGAGATCTTCCAGTTGCGTCGATGATTGAATGCCTACGTTGTATGGTTCAAAGTGGTATTTCACAAACAAACAGTCAGCAATATCAACGTTCACAAATCTATCCACGACAGGTGAGAGAAGATTACAAGATAATATCAACGAGTCAAAGAAACTTAAGGTTAGCCATAAAACCCATAAATTGTTACTGCACATCTTTGGAAAAAAATAGCATTAACAATTATATGAAACCACAATATGAATTCTTGGTTACCAATATAAACTGTAAAAGTTACTAACAAAACATATAACTTAAATTATTCTATATATTTTTTTTAAAAAAAAGTAATTATTATACATACTAACTAAACTATTAAAATTTGTTGTAGGTTGAGACATCAAATCTAGTGATTTTTACTGTTTATGATGTCACCAAGCAATTTATCGTGGATATGGGAAAAAAGACATGCACATGCCGTAAATTTCAATACCATGAAATGCCTTGCTCACACGCTGCTGCTGTTATTAGCAAACGGAATATGAGCTGTTATGATTTTTACTCAAAATACTATTCAAAAAAAGCTTTGATGGGCACATATTCAGCTTCCATCATGCCATTGGACGACAAAGAGAATTGGGATGTTCCAGACGAGATTAAAAACATATGTGTCAAACCACCAAATACAAGAAAACCAGCTGGACGACCAAAGATTGGAAGGTACAAGCATGTGTCTGAAAATACCGTTCAGAATAAATGCAGACGATGCCAACAAAAAGGACACAACAAAAAAACATGCAATAATCCACCAATTTTGCAGCTGAAAACGTTGTAATATATTTCATTTTTAACAAAAAAAATTTGTAACAATCTCATTGATGATTAATGAGGTTGGTCAATATACATTCATATTGTAATCATTTTATTGATTAAGTAAATAAAAATTTATATTGCACAATATTAAAATATGTTTATTTTTCATTAATTTCTTTTTAACAAGAAGTAATTATATCTTCAAATCAACAAATGTATATTATAATTATTGATGTATATTTTATTTACTACCTAAAACTACAACAATTACTTGTAAATGCAATTTTGGCTACCAAGTGTACAATGAAAAAAATTTGCAATTCCAAATAATTTAATTAATAAATTAATTTTAATTAATATAACTATTTGGTAAACCACAAAATACTGTTTATTATAATAGATACCTGTAATTGAAATTTTGGCTACTAACTGTACCATGTTAAAAAACTATAAAATTACTGTTTGGTTACTATCTAAAACTAAAATAGATACCTGAAAATGAAATTTTGGCTACTAACTGTACCATGTTAAAAAACTATAAAATTACTAAAATTAATTAATAGAGTATTTTTAAATTAATATAAATATTTGATAAACCTTAAATACTGTTTATTATAAACAATATACGTTGTTAGTGAACCATCATTACCATAACAAAAGAAAAAAACATAAAATAATGTGTAAAATATGATATAGTTTCCTGTTATGGCTGATTCCCCGTTTTGAAATGTTTTTATTCTAATTAATATCTTTAAAAAAATAATTAGTTCTAATTACAAATAAAATAAAATATAACAGACATACTTATGTATATTTTGGTTACTATCTAAAACTAAAATAGTTACCTGTAAATGAAATTTTGGCTATCAACTGTACAATGTTAAAAAAAATATAATTATAAAAATTAATTATCCATACTAATTCCCTTATCATTTTCGGTTGGCACATATTCAATTCTATTCATTTTCGGTTATAGGGAAGTATATCAGCTTAGGTCTCTGTGTTTCTATTCAATTCTGGAAATGAGACATTGATTAGGTTTCTGTTTAGCTTTTTCCTCCACTTCCACATTGTTGTCATTTACTTGTTTGGTTTTGTACCCACGTAACCTTTGTACACATGATTACGATAAATGGTAACTCTCTTTACAAAGTTTAGTATCGTTGCCACAGTTAAATGTTGTTGTTTTTTTGCAAACAGAAACTCACTTTCTAAAACATTAGAAATGCTAACAAAAAAATAAGTTTATATGGGTCAACAGATATACATCATGGTCATTAGTTTGAATGCACATTATATGTACAACATTATTAATTTTTTTAATGTTTTTTTACAATATATTATCCATACTAATTGGATACCAATACCAATTCAAATAGATACCGTAATATCAAAATTTAGAAACCAACTGTACCATAAATAAAAATGTTAACAATAATAAGTACAAAAATTAAATACAAAACAAAAAACAACAATGTGAGCCAACAAAACATACTCATACTTCCACTAGTAAAAATTAATACATCATTCAACCATCATAATAATTAAAAAACATTCCACAACAAATAACCACATCAAATCAGAATAATTACAACGAATTTCCACAACCAATAACCATATCAAGATGCATAATAATACTAATCTTCAGTAGCTAATCTTTCTGGATATTCTAAGTCAGATTCATATCCAACTAAATGTTTGTTCCTCGCATGATTAAACAAGTAGACACATAGCTTCCTACGGTATTGAAGGATCGGAAATGGTTTTGGCATTTTAGAGATCATCTGATGAATGAAATGTGCCGCAAAACAAATTGTAAACATTCCGCAATCGCTGAAAAAACAATATATATATATATATAACACAAATCAAAACAGACTTCATTATATATACAAAACTGAACAAATAAAAGTAATTAGAAAATTACCCTTCAATTTGTTCCGGAATACCCTCTGCAAATTCGAGATCAATGATATCATGTTCTCCTTTGTTGCGATATGGAACACTATTGAAATCAATATCTGTTCTATTCTTCCAAAACCCGCAACTAGACAAAATTATGGGGAGAATAAAGATGTACGGCTCGCACACATCCATAATATTTGTGCGCATTACATTCCTATCCTGTTGAAGAGAATTATAAACCACTAATACTCTGCGATGCATGTCAAACACCAACAAAAACCAATGACCAAGAGCTGACATATGAATGGGAAACATAACAAAATCGACGTTAACCTAGGGTGTGTTGACTTCCATAAGAAACCCATGAATGTACTCAACTATATCACCAGAAGCCAACAATAGATTCTTATCACAATTTCTATTACAATATTTCCCATATAAATTGGTCAACTTGATATGGAACCAACAATCTGTTGTTGTAACCCTTATTTGAATTTGGTTCGAGTGCTTAGCCACTTTACGAATGTAATACAAGCATATGTTGATGTGCTGAACAAAAATTAAAAACAAAATAACAATCAGAGCTAAACAAAGGAAAAAAAAATAATAATGTAACATAATAGTTTCCAATAAATATTCAAATAGTTACCAATATAATGCAATAAGGTGACCAAAACTAACAAACATGTATTCAAAGGTAATAAAAAAACTCACATCATCATCAAGCCACTGGCCTGGGGTCTTAAGCTTGTAAAACCACATTTTTGAAGCTATTGGCACAGACCCAAATATGAATGAAAGCTCAATTTTGTCATTGTTACCCGGAAACTTTTCAATCCTTCAAAAAAGTAACACAATGGAAATACCAAAGAAATTATTTTATATCCTACTAAAAAACATAATGAAAATATATTAAACTCCAATATACATACCTTTTCCGGTTATTTAATCCAATCTTAAACCACTGCTCAAAAAGAACATCTTCATCTTTCGAAGGAATACACATACAGATATCTGGAAATGCTGACAGACCTGGGGGTAATTGACGAACATCCACATCTGAAGAGGTAGAACCAGCTGAACCAAACTTTGAAGTAAAAGGACTCTTCAAAACAGCACTCTTCGCAACCGTGCGAACAGGCCTGCCAATTGGTCTTGCAGCAGATTTTTCAACTTCAGAACAATGAATTAAATCATGAGTTGTAAACACCAGCTCATCAAGTATAGAAATGTCTGATCCTTCGAATTTATTACCCTGTAATGTTTTACAATACATGACACACAAAACAAGGTCAATAACAAATTAAAAATACAAAACTTTTGATCAATACAAACATAAACACTATGGCAAACTAACTAATACAACAAATTAAGTAAATTACTGATAAAAAAAATAACAAACCTCAATGGGAGTAAAAAAACAATTTCCTTTCCACTAGATTGACTTAAAATATCAAAGCTAGGAACGTCATCCATCTTCTTAAAAAAAATAGAGTTTATAAATATAACACATTAAAAAAAATAACATTTTAAAAAAAATGTTTAACATTTTCATCCTCAACGTGAATTTTAACCTCTCTAGGCGTATAAACAACTATCTCTTTCCCAGAAGAATTTAAACCAACATTCTTGCTCTCAATCTGTTAATAAAAAACAGAAAGAAGTAAGCATTTACTTAATAAGCATGAAAAATAAAATGAAAAACTAAAACTCCCTTTAATATTACCAACATCAACGTTCTCACCCAACTCATCATCATCATCATCATCATCAGCAGAACCATCAGCATCATCAACATCATCATTATCAGCAACACTGTAGGACCCCGAATTTTATGAAATAAAAGTATTCAATTTTTCTTATAATTACTATTCAGTAAATGGTTAAATTGATAAAAGTTTAAAGTTAAGGGTGATATATGAAATTTTTTCAAACTACGCAAGTGGTTATAAAATATTCATTGTTGTCGGGGAATATTCGTTTGGTCGTGGAATATTCTTTCTGTCGGGGAATATTCGTACGACGGCACAGCTATTTGTGGGCCCCATAACGAATAACTGTCGGGTGAAGAAAATGACAAATTTGAGTTTTTACAAATAACGGCGTAGTTGTTACCGTTAACACTGTTGGAATACCCGGTGGTTAAAATACAGTAATACGCGTTATTACACAGTAGCACACGGTATTGCATAGTATTTTTAAAATTATTGATTCTTACGTAAGAAGGCACTACTCAATAATTGTTACAGTAATTACTGTTCAATATTTTATTATTGATTCAATAATTGCTGCATTGATATTTTATATTATTGTTGTTTCAATAATTGTTGCTGCACAGTATTTTCCATTATCAGATCAGTAATTCATATTATTTAAATAATATTATTAGATAGCATTATTGACAATGTTTAGAAAGTTCTGTCTAAGGAGAGGTTTGGTCATCTAATTGCGCGCCAGTAAGGAGAAATCCTTATTGGAAAGCCCCCTCTTTCCTGGGAACGGCCTGGTTGTCATAAATGTGATTCTGTAATATTATTTGTGAATAATTAATTATTGATTCATATGATAAGAAAATATTTATTTTATGTGGATATAAATGAGGGATATATTTTTGTGGTTAAAAAATGAAGGAGTTAATGTTGAGATTTTTATCCGTATTTTTGTCGGAATGGAGGTATTAAAAATCAGGGTTTTTGAGATATTTTGCGGGGGTTATAATTTTTAATCCGACCGTTGGATCGTGGTAATTTTTGGATATGTTATACATATATAAGTTGAGTATATGTCCACAAATTTTGAACCGTTAAAAATGAACGTATGATTTGTTATGAATTTTACGAGATGACTGGTTCAGAAATTGTTGAATTTTTGGAGTTTATCATTTTTGTGGAAAATTCTAGAATTGGTGGGCCACACTTGTGGTTGGTGAAGAAATGTGCTGAATTATATTTTAAATGTGGTGGGTGGGAATAGTAGCAGGTAAAGCCATCAGGTTGCAGGTCAAACCTACCAAAATTTTCCTATAAATAGAGGGCTAAGTTAGAATTGAAAATCACACCAGAAACATAAGCTTTCTCTCTTTCTCTCTCTATATTATGAAGCATATTTTGTGAGTTTTTAGATACTTGGTGAGTTGCTATTCATCAGTGCAAGTTTCCTTCAGCATCATATCCGATATCCAGTCAGAAGTACTGCTCTTTTGAGGTAAGGGATAGTAAAGGATATTAAGGGATTTTAAGGGTTGTTATGATTTTCAGTTTCGTAATTTTTCTGATCTTCAAAAATTCTAGAAAAATTTGAAATGATATTTTGATGAGTTTTATTGATTGTATCCAAAAATGGTGATTTTTGGATGTATAGATTGAGAGTTATGAATTTTATGAGAAAAGACTATTTTAGAAGTAACAGCTTATAATTCCTTGTGGTTAACTCCAAAATTGATGAAATTTTTATTGGGAGTACATGTATATGATAGAAGTATACTCTGTAAATTTCAGAATTTTTAGACAAAAGTACAATTTTTGATAAATGTCTAAATATTCGGTTGTTTTGGCCATATGAAAAATAGTAAATGACTTTTAAAAATTCTGAGAAAAATATATGTTCAATATGGGACTATATTCTGCTAAATCCCAGAAACGAAATATTTTTGGAACTGATTTGATATTTTTCATGAAAATGGACTAGTTATGAGTAAATGAATTAAATATGTTATGTGAAGTAAGAAAATTAGAAAATAGGATTTTATGACTTGAGAATCCTATATAAGGTATATGCAGATTTTTGATGAGGGTTTTGATTATTGGTGATAAAATCTTATGAGTTTGGTATTTTAGAATGATTAAATGCATTAATTAGTAAAGTGTAAATAATTTAAATAAATTGTTTATAAGCTTAAGAAATATTATTCTTTCAATATCATTATACCGAAATACTGGTATGGATTTTATTGTGGAATTTCTACCTTTTTGTGTCGGGTTTACTATTTATGAGTTACTATTCACGAGTTACTATTCATGAGTTACTATTCACGAGTTACTATTCACGACAAAATTAGTTTCTTTTTCTAACCAAATTATAGTTGATTTATGAATATTGCTCTTGAAATTAAATCCATGTTTTGATCATATTGTTTTTATTATCATATATAACATTTTTATAACCTTGATGTTGAAATTCTCTTTCGCTTGAGTGTAAAGATGGGTAAATTATTGGTATGATCATGACTATGGGTTCTCTTTGGCCAGTAGTGCAAAGTTGAATTGTTGATTGGTATGATCATGACCATTGAATTTATATGTGAATATCTTTAGCTTAAGTGCAAAGGTGAATTGATCAACATGGTTATAATTATTGTTTATATAAATTCTGAAATGATTATATATTTCTTTGAGATATTAATATCTTTGGCCTGTAGTGCAAAGATGAATTGTTGATGAATATCTTTGGCCCGTAGTGCAAAGATGATATGTTGTTGAATATCTTTGGCCAGTAGTGCAAAGATGAACAGATGTTGAGATAAACATGACCAACTGGTGATACAAATGAATATCTTTGGCCGTAGTGCAAAGATGAAGTTATTAGTATGATTATGAACAGGAAATGTGATTTGGTGTAACCATGATCTTTGATGTTTCAGGTAAAGATAGGTGATGAAAATTATCTTCGTCCTGGATGAGAAGAGGAATTTAGAACTACAGTTATGATTATGAGTTATTCATATGATTGTGAACCAGAATTGTTGATTGATGTTACAGGGATAAAACATTGTTGATAGATTTTTAACATGGAGAAGATAATAGACTTTATAGTCTATTTGACTCTTCTGATGGATTTCTCGTTCCGCTGCAACTATGGTTGAAATTTTGATCATTTACCATATATTCTAAATCTCTGATTTATTGTTGATGAAGGCTATTGATAATTGAATTATCTTTAGTCATGATATTCTTTACTGAGCTAGTTGTGCTCACCCTTTTGCTTCACAATTCCTTTCAGGTAATAAGAGTGTAGCTGGGTCGAGCGGGGGTAACAAGGGAATAGAACGGTGGTCATCATTTAGTAGTTATATTTGGTGAAGAAAATAGGGTGAGGCGAACCCAACGTTGGAATGGTGTTTTGTCACTATCATACAAGATGTCTAATGACATACAACCTCGTGTCATCATAAGACAGGGTTGTGCTCATCCACTTGCTGAGTATATCTATGGGCACTACCTATATAATCTTGGTGTTTGTTTGAAGTATAATTCTCAATTAGAGACAGTGGAGATAATGATAAGTCAAGAGAAGACTCACCATTGGGAAGAATATGATAGTAATCTTCTCGTTTTTTTTTGGGGTCTATTGGGTCAACCAAGGATAATTCTGTGGCCATATGATATCTATCATAACCTAGACGCGTGGCCTCCCATGTACGAAGGTTTCCTTGAGCACTTCCCAAAGATTCTAATTTCTAAACCAGTTTTTGACTATACCTTTATGTAAGGTGTTATTGTGAGGTGATGTCCACGGTTGGAACATGAGTCACATTTGGTATATATTTGTATCCAAACTCACAGCATATGTGTTGTTGTATTTTGCACGATAATTGTTGTAATAAAGTTGTAGTTGTTTTCTGTACCATGTATTTGACGACTCAGAATGGGTTGGGTGGAATGGACCTGTTTTGGGGTTGTCACAGTTGGTATCAGAGCCATAAGTAAAGAGCCCCGAGCCTCTCGCTGGTGACTTCCTGTTGATGGGGGATGCACCGAAGCCAGACTCTCCGTAGGGGACGCCGTTCTGCGGTGGTAAACTGATAGGTACCACTGTGAGGTGCTGTGATTGAAGCACCATGAGAGTCACAGGTGGTATCAGAGCTTAGGGATATGATCTCTGGCAGAGATTGGGGAATACAACTAGGAGGGGAGAGATGAGTAAATCCTTCGCTAGTGTGTCCTACCTAAGCTTATTTGTTGGTCAGTCATAATATTGGGATATTATGTGATATGTTAATTTGTTCAATTAACCCTTATTTTGAAGCTGTATTCTAGAATGATATCTGAAATACAGGAGATGAGCAATGGAGAAATCATGATGATAGGGAAGATGAAATCTGAAATGAAAGCAAGGTATTCTCAACTCTTTGAAATACCAGGTACGTAAATTTCGGGGACGAAATTTCATAAGGAGGGGAGATTGTAAGACCCCGAATTTTATGAAATAAAAGTATTCAATTTTTCTTATAATTACTATTCAGTAAATGATTAAATTGATAAAAGTTTAAAGTTAAGGGTGATATATGAAATTTTTTCAAACTACGCAAGTGGTTATAAAATATTCATTGTTGTCGGGGAATATTCGTTTGGTCGTGGAATATTCTTTCTGTCGGGGAATATTCGTACGACGGCACAGCTATTTGTGGGCCCCATAACGAATAACTGTCGGGTGAAGAAAACGACAAATTTGAGTTTATACAAATAACGGCGTAGTTGTTACCGTTAACACTGTTGAAATACCCGGTGGTTAAAATACAGTAATACGCGTTATTACACAGTAGCACACGGTATTGCATAGTATTTTTAAAATTATTGATTCTTACGCAAGAAGGTACTACTCAATAATTGTTACAGTAATTACTGTTCAATATTTTATTATTGATTCAATAATTGCTGCATTGATATTTTATATTATTGTTGTTTCAATAATTGTTGCTGCACAGTATTTTCCATTATCAGATCAGTAATTCATATTATTTAAATAATATTATTAGATAGCATTATTGACAATGTTTAGAAAGTTCTGTCTAAGGAGAGGTTTGGTCATCTAATTGCGCGCCAGTAAGGAGAAATCCTTATTGGAAAGCCCCCTCTTTCCTGGGAACGGCCTGGTTGTCATAAATGTGATTCTGTAATATTATTTGTGAATAATTAATTATTGATTCATATGATAAGAAAATATTTATTTTATGTGGATATAAATGAGGGATATATTTTTGTGGTTAAAAAATGAAGGAGTTAATGTTGAGATTTTTATCCGTATTTTTGTCGGAATGGAGGTATTAAAAATCAGGGTTTTTGAGATATTTTGCGGGGGTTATAATTTTTAATCCGACCGTTGGATCGTGGTAATTTTTGGATATGTTATACATATATAAGTTGAGTATATGTCCACAAATTTTGAACCGTTAAAAATGAACGTATGATTTGTTATGAATTTTACGAGATGACTGGTTCAGAAATTGTTGAATTTTTGGAGTTTATTATTTTGGTGAAAAATTCTAGAATTGGTGGGCCCCACTTGTGGTTGGTGAAGAAATGTGCTGAATTATATTTTAAATGTGGTGGGTGGGAATAGTAGCAGGTAAAGCCATCAGGTTGCAGGTCAAACCTACCAAAATTTTCCTATAAATAGAGGGCTAAGTTAGAATTGAAAATCACACCAGAAACATAAGCTTTCTCTCTTTCTCTCTCTATATTATGAAGCATATTTTGTGAGTTTTTAGATACTTGGTGAGTTGCTATTCATCAGTGCAAGTTTCCTTCAGCATCATATCCGATATCCAGTCAGAAGTACTGCTCTTTTGAGGTAAGGGATAGTAAAGGATATTAAGGGATTTTAAGGGTTGTTATGATTTTCAGTTTCGTAATTTTTCTGATCTTCAAAAATTCTGGAAAAATTTGAAATGATATTTTGATGAGTTTTATTGATTGTGTCCAAAAATGGTGATTTTTGGATGTATAGATTGAGAGTTATGAATTTTATGAGAAAAGACTATTTTAGAAGTAACAGGTTATAATTCCTTGTGGTTAACTCCAAAATTGATGAAATTTTTATTGGGAGTACATGTATATGATAGAAGTATACTCTGTAAATTTCAGAATTTTTAGACAAAAGTACAATTTTTGATAAATGTCTAAATATTCGGTTGTTTTGGCCATATGAAAAATAGTAAATGACTTTTAAAAATTCTGAGAAAAATATATGTTCAATATGGGACTATATTCTGCTAAATCCCAGAAACGAAATATTTTTGGAACTGATTTGATATTTTTCATGAAAATGGACTAGTTATGAGTAAATGAATTAAATATGTTATGTGAAGTAAGAAAATTGGAAAATAGGATTTTATGACTTGAGAATCCTATATAAGGTATATGCAGATTTTTGATGAGGGTTTTGATTATTGGTGATAAAATCTTATGAGTTTGGTATTTTAGAATGATTAAATGCATTAATTAGTAAAGTGTAAATAATTTAAATAAATTGTTTATAAGCTTAAGAAATATTATTATTTCAATATCATTATACCGAAATACTGGTATGAATTTTATTGTGGAATTTCTACCTTTTTGTGTCGGGTTTACTATTTATGAGTTACTATTCACGAGTTACTATTCACGAGTTACTATTCACGACAAAATTAGTTTCTTTTTCTAACCAAATTATAGTTGATTTATGAATATTGCTCTTGAAATTAAATCCATGTTTTGATCATATTGTTTTTATTATCATATATAACATTTTTATAACATTGATGTTGAAATTCTCTTTCGCTTGAGTGTAAAGATGGGTAAATTATTGGTATGATCATGACTATGGGTTCTCTTTGGCCAGTAGTGCAAAGTTAAATTGTTGATTGGTATGATCATGACCATTGAATTTATATGTGAATATCTTTAGCTTAAGTGCAAAGGTGAATTGATCAACATGATTATAATTATTGTTTATATAAATTCTGAAATGATTATATATTTCTTTGAGATATTAATATCTTTGGCCTGTAGTGCAAAGATGAATTGTTGATGAATATCTTTGGCCCGTAGTGCAAAGATGATGTGTTGTTGAATATCTTTGGCCAGTAGTGCAAAGATGAACAGATGTTGAGATAAACATGACCAACTGGTGATACAAATGAATATCTTTGGCCGTAGTGCAAAGATGAAGTTATTAGTGTAACGACCCCAAAATAGGTCCATTCCATCCAACCTATTCTGAGTCGCCAAATACATGGTACAGAAAACAACTACAACTTTATTACAACAATTGTCGTGCAAAATATAACAACACATATGCTGTGAGTTTGGATACAAATATATACCAAATGTGACTCATGTTCCAACCATGGACATCACCTCACAATAACACCTTACATAAAGGTATAGTCAAAAACTGTTTTAGAAATTAGAATCTTTGGAAAGTGCTCAAGGAAACCTTCGTACATGGGAGGCCACGCGTCTAGGTTATGATAGATATCATATGGCCACAGAATTATCCTTGGTTGACCCAATAGACCCCAAAGAAAAACGAGAAGATTACTATCATATTCTTCCCAATGGTGAGTCTTCTCTTGACTTATCATTATCTCCACTGTCTCTAATTGAGAATTATACTTCAAACAAACACCAAGATTATATAGGTAGTGCCCATAGATATACTCAGCAAGTGGATGAGCACAACCCTGTCTTATGATGACACGAGGTTGTATGTCATTAGACATCTTGTATGATAGTGACAAAACACCCTTCCAACGTTGGGTTCGCCTCACCCTATTTTCTTCACCAAATATAACTACTAAATGATGACCACCGTTCTATTCCCTTGTTACCCCCGCTCGACCCAGCTACACTCTTATTACCTGAAAGGAATTGTGAAGCAAAAGGGTGAGCACAACTAGCTCAGTAAAGAATATCATGACTAAAGATAATTCAATTATCAATAGCCTTCATCAACAATAAATCAGAGATTTAGAACATATGGTAAATGATAAAAATTTCAACCATAGTTGCAGCGGAACGAGCAATCCATTAGAAGAGTCAAATAGACTATAAAGTCTATTATCTTCTCCATGTTAAAAATCCACCAACAATATTTTATCCATGTAACATCACTCAACAGTTCCTTTTCACAATCATATGAATAACTCATAATCATAATTGTGACTATAAATTTTTCTTCGCACCCAGGACGAAGAATATTTTCATCACCTATCTTTACCTGAAACATCAAAGATCATGGTTATACCAAATCACAGTTCCTGTTTATAATCATACTAACAAATCCATCTTTGCACTACGGGCCAAAGATATTCATCAACAAACCATCTTTGCACTACGGGCCAAAGATATTCAACAACAGTTCATCTTTGCACTACAGGCCAAAGATATTCATCAACAGGTCATCTTTGCACTACATGCCAAAGATATTCATCAACAATTCATATTTGCACTACAGGCCAAATATATTCATATCTCAAAGAAATATATAATCATTTCAGAATTTATATAAACAATAATTATAACCATGTTGATCAATTCACCTTTGCACTTAAGCTTAAGATATTCAATTATAAATTCAATGGTCATGATCATACCAGTCACAATTCAACTTTGCACTACAGGCCAAAGAACCCTAGTCATGATCATACCAATAATCTATCCATCTTTACACTCCAGTGAAAGAGAATTTCAACATCAGGGTTATAAAAATGTTATATATGATGATAAAAATAATATGATCAACATATAGTTTTAATCTCAAGAGTAATATTCGTAACTCATGAATAGTAACCCCGACACAAAAGATAGAAATTCAATAATAAAATTCATACCAATATTTCGGTATAATGATATTGAAAGAATAACATTACTTAAATTTATAAACAATTTATTTTAATTGTTTACACTTTACTAATTAATGCATTTAATCATCATAAAATGCCAACTCTTACAATTTCATCATCAATAACCAAAACCCTCATCAAAAATCTGCATATACCTCATATAGGATTCTCAAGCCATAAAATCCTATTTTTCAATTTTCTTTCTTCACAAAACATATTTAATTCATTTACTCATAACTAGACCATTTTCATGAAAAATACCAAATCAGTTCCAAAAATATTTCTTTTCTGGGATTTAGCATAATATAGTCCCATAGTGAACATATATTTTTCTCAGAATTTTTAAAAGTCATTTACTATTTTTCATATGGCCAAAATAGCCGAATATTTAGACATTTATCAAAAATTGTACTTTTGTCTAAAAATTCTGAAATTTACAGAGTATACTTCTATCATATACATGTACTCCCAATAAAAATTTCATCAATTTTGGAGTTAACCACAAGGAATTATAAGTTGTTACTTCTAAAATAGTCTTTTCTCATAAAATTCATAACTCTCAATCTATACATCCAAAAATCACATTTTTGGACACAATCAAGAAAACTCATCAAAATATCATTTCAAATTTTTCCAGAATTTTTGAAGTTCAGAAAAATTACGAAACTGAAAATCATAACAACCCTTAAAATCCCTTACTATCCCTTACTATCCCTTACCTCAAAAGAGCAGTACTTCTGATCGGTATAAGGCTGAAGAAAACTTGCACTGAATAGTAACTCTCAAAGTATCTAAATACTCACAAAATATGCTTCATAATATAGAGAGAGAAAGAGAGAAAGCTTATGTTTCTGGTGTGATTTTCAATTCTAACTTAGCCCTCTATTTATAGGAAAATTTTGGTAGGTTTGACCTGCAACCTGATGGCTTTACCTGCTACTATTCCCACCCACCACATTTGAAATATAATTCAGCACATTTCTTCACCAACCACAAGTGGGGCCCACCAATTCTAGAATTTTCCACCAAAATGATAAACTCCGAAAATTCAACAATTTCTGAACCAGTCATCTCGTAAAATTCATAATAAATCATACGTTCATTTTTAACGGTTCAAAATTTGTGGGCATATACTCAACTTATATATGTATAACATATCCAAAAATTACCACGATCCAACGGTCGGATTAAAAATTATAACCCCCGCAAAATATCTCAAAAATCCTAATTTTTAATACCTCCATTCCAACAAAAATACTGATAAAAACCTCAACATTAACTCCTTCATTTTTAACCACAAAAATATATCCCTCGTTTATATCCACATAAAATAAATATTTCCTTATCATATGAATCAATAATTAATTATTCACAAATAATATTACAGAATCACATTTATGACAACCAGGCCGTTCCCAGGAAAGAGGGGGCTTTCCAATAAGGATTTTTCCTTACTGGCGCGCAATTAGATGACCAAACCTCTCCTTAGACAGAACTTTCTAGTCATTGCCAATAATGTTATCTAATAATATTATTCAAATAATATGAATTATTGATCTGATAATGGGAAATACTGTGCAGCAACAATTATTGAACAACAATAATATAAAATTTCAACGTAGCAATTATTGAATCAATAAAATAAAATATTGAACAGTAATTACTGTAACAATTATTGAGTAGTGCCTTCTTACGTAAGAATCAATAATTTTAAAAATACTGTGCAATACCGTGTGCTACTGTGCAATAACGCGTATTACTGTATTTTAATCACCGGTATTCCAACAGTGTTAACAGTAACAACTACGTCGTTATTTGTAAAAACTCAAATTTGTCGTTTTCTTCACCCGACAGTTATTCGTTATGGGGCCCACAAATAGCTGCGCCGTCGTACGAATATTCCCCGACAGAAAAAATATTCCACGACCAAACGAATATTTCCCGACAACAATGATTATTTTATAACCACTTGTGTATTTTGAAAAAAATCATATATCACCCTTAACTTTAACATTTATCAATTTAACCATTTACTGAATAGTAATTATAAGAAAAATTGAATACTTTTATTTCATAAAATTCGGGGTCTTACAATCTCCCCTCCTTATGAAATTTCGTCCCCGAAATTTACGTACCTGGTATTTCAAAGAGTTGAGAATACCTTCCTTTCATTTCAATTTCCATCTTCTCTGTCATCATAATTTTTCCATTGCTCATCTCCTGTATTTCAAATAACATTCTAGAATACAGCTTCAAAATAAGTGTTAATTTAACAAATTAACATATCACATAATATCCCGATATTATGACTGACCAACAAATAAGCTTAGGTAGGACACACTAGCGAAGGATTTACTCATCTCTCCCCTCCTAGTTGTATTCCCCGATCTCCGCCAGAGATCATATCCCCAAGCTCTGATACCAAATGTAACGACCCCAAAATAGGTCCATTCCATCCAACCTATTCTGAGTCGCCAAATACATGGTACAGAAAACAACTACAACTTTATTACAACAATTGTCGTGCAAAATACAACAACACATATGCTGTGAGTTTGGATACAAATATATACCAAATGTGACTCATGTTCCAACCGTGGACATCACCTCACAATAACACCTTACATAAAGGTATAGTCAAAAACTGTTTTAGAAATTAGAATCTTTGGAAGTGCTCAAGGAAACCTTCGTACATGGGAGGCCACGCGTCTAGGTTATGATAGATATCATATGGCCACAGAATTATCCTTGGTTGACCCAATAGACCCCAAAGAAAAACGAGAAGATTACTATCATATTCTTCCCAATGGTGAGTCTTCTCTTGACTTATCATTATCTCCACTGTCTCTAATTGAGAATTATACTTCAAACAAACACCAAGATTATATAGGTAGTGCCCATAGATATACTCAGCAAGTGGATGAGCACAACCCTGTCTTATGATGACACGAGGTTGTATGTCATTAGACATCTTGTATGATAGTGACAAAACACCCTTCCAACGTTGGGTTCGCCTCACCCTATTTTCTTCACCAAATATAACTACTAAATGATGACCACCGTTCTATTCCCTTGTTACCCCCGCTCGACCCAGCTACACTCTTATTACCTGAAAGGAATTGTGAAGCAAAAGGGTGAGCACAACTAGCTCAGTAAAGAATATCATGACTAAAGATAATTCAATTATCAATAGCCTTCATCAACAATAAATCAGAGATTTAGAACATATGGTAAATGATAAAAATTTCAACCATAGTTGCAGCGGAACGAGCAATCCATTAGAAGAGTCAAATAGACTATAAAGTCTATTATCTTCTCCATGTTAAAAATCCACCAACAATATTTTATCCATGTAACATCACTCAACAGTTCCTTTCCACAATCATATGAATAACTCATAATCATAATTGTGACTATAAATTTTTCTTCGCACCCAGGACGAAGAATATTTTCATCACCTGTCTTTACCTGAAACATCAAAGATCATGGTTATACCAAATCACAGTTCCTGTTTATAATCATACTAACAAATCCATCTTTGCACTACGGGCCAAAGATATTCATCAACAAACCATCTTTGCACTACGGGCCAAAGATATTCAACAACAGTTCATCTTTGCACTACAGGCCAAAGATATTCATCAACAGGCCATCTTTGCACTACATGCCAAAGATATTCATCAACAATTCATATTTGCACTACAGGCCAAATATATTCATATCTCAAAGAAATATATAATCATTTCAGAATTTATATAAACAATAATTATAACCATGTTGATCAATTCACCTTTGCACTTAAGCTTAAGATATTCAATTATAAATTCAATGGTCATGATCATACCAGTCACAATTCAACTTTGCACTACAGGCCAAAGAGAACCTAGTCATGATCATACCAATAATCTACCCATCTTTACACTCCAGTGAAAGAGAATTTCAACATCAGGGTTATAAAAATGTTATATATGATGATAAAAATAATATGATCAACATATAGTTTTAATCTCAAGAGTAATATTCGTAACTCATGAATAGTAACCCCGACACAAAAGATAGAAATTCTACAATAAAATTCATACCAATATTTCGGTATAATGATATTGAAAGAATAACATTACTTAAATTTATAAACAATTTATTTTAATTGTTTACACTTTACTAATTAATGCATTTAATCATCATAAAATGCCAACTCTTACAATTTCATCATCAATAACCAAAACCCTCATCAAAAATCTGCATATACCTCATATAGGATTCTCAAGCCATAAAATCCTATTTTTCAATTTTCTTTCTTCACAAAACATATTTAATTCATTTACTCATAACTAGACCATTTTCATGAAAAATACCAAATCAGTTCCAAAAATATTTCTTTTCTGGGATTTAGCATAATATAGTCCCATAGTGAACATATATTTTTCTCAGAATTTTTAAAAGTCATTTACTATTTTTCATATGGCCAAAATAGCCGAATATTTAGACATTTATCAAAAATTGTACTTTTGTCTAAAAATTCTGAAATTTACAGAGTATACTTCTATCATATACATGTACTCCCAATAAAAATTTCATCAATTTTGGAGTTAACCACAAGGAATTATAAGCTGTTACTTTTAAAATAGTCTTTTCTCATAAAATTCATAACTCTCAATCTATACATCCAAAAATCACCATTTTTGGACACAATCAAGAAAACTCATCAAAATATCATTTCAAATTTTTCCAGAATTTTTGAAGTTCAGAAAAATTACGAAACTGAAAATCATAACAACCCTTAAAATCCCTTACTATCCCTTACTATCCCTTACCTCAAAAGAGCAGTACTTCTGATCGGTATAAGGCTGAAGAAAACTTGCACTGAATAGTAACTCTCAAAGTATCTAAATACTCACAAAATATGCTTCATAATATAGAGAGAGAAAGAGAGAAAGCTTATGTTTCTGGTGTGATTTTCCATTCTAACTTAGCCCTCTATTTATAGGAAAATTTTGGTAGGTTTGACCTGCAACCTGATGGCTTTACCTGCTACTATTCCCACCCACCACATTTGAAATATAATTCAGCACATTTCTTCACCAACCACAAGTGGGGCCCACCAATTCTAGAATTTTCCACCAAAATGATAAACTCCGAAAATTCAACAATTTCTGAACCAGTCATCTCGTAAAATTCATAATAAATCATACGTTCATTTTTAACGGTTCAAAATTTGTGGGCATATACTCAACTTATATATGTATAACATATCCAAAAATTACCACGATCCAACGGTCGGATTAAAAATTATAACCCCCGCAAAATATCTCAAAAACCCTAATTTTTAATACCTCCATTCCAACAAAAATACTGATAAAAACCTCAACATTAACTCCTTCATTTTTAACCACAAAAATATATCCCTCATTATATCCACATAAAATAAATATTTCCTTATCATATGAATCAATAATTAATTATTCACAAATAATATTACAGAATCACATTTATGACAACCAGGCCGTTCCCAGGAAAGAGGGGGCTTTCCAATAAGAATTTCTCCTTACTGGCGCGCAATTAGATGACCAAACCTCTCCTTAGACAGAACTTTCTAGACATTGCCAATAATGTTATCTAATAATATTATTCAAATAATATGAATTATTGATCTGATAATGGGAAATACTGTGCAGCAACAATTATTGAACAACAATAATATAAAATTTCAACGTAGCAATTATTGAATCAATAAAATAAAATATTGAACAGTAATTACTGTAACAATTATTGAGTAGTGCCTTCTTACGTAAGAATCAATAATTTTAAAAATACTGTGCAATACCGTGTGCTACTGTGCAATAACGCGTATTACTGTATTTTAATCACCGGGTATTCCAACAGTGTTAACGGTAACAACTACGCCGTTATTTGTAAAAACTCAAATTTGTCGTTTTCTTCACCCGACAGTTATTCGTTATGGGGCCCACAAATAGCTGCGCCGTCGTACGAATATTCCCCGACAGAAAAAATATTCCACGACCAAACGAATATTTCCCGACAACAATGATTATTTTATAACCACTTGTGTATTTTGAAAAAAATCATATATCACCCTTAACTTTAACATTTATCAATTTAACCATTTACTGAATAGTAATTATAAGAAAAATTGAATACTTTTATTTCATAAAATTCGGGGTCTTACAATCTCCCCTCCTTATGAAATTTCGTCCCCGAAATTTACGTACCTGGTATTTCAAAGAGTTGAGAATACCTTCCTTTCATTTCAATTTCCATCTTCTCTGTCATCATAATTTTTCCATTGCTCATCTCCTGTATTTCAAATAACATTCTAGAATACAGCTTCAAAATAAGTGTTAATTTAACAAATTAACATATCACATAATATCCCGATATTATGACTGACCAACAAATAAGCTTAGGTAGGACACACTAGCGAAGGATTTACTCATCTCTCCCCTCCTAGTTGTATTCCCCGATCTCCGCCAGAGATCATATCCCCAAGCTCTGATACCAAATGTAACGACCCCAAAATAGGTCCATTCCATCCAACCTATTCTGAGTCGCCAAATACATGGTACAGAAAACAACTACAACTTTATTACAACAATTGTCGTGCAAAATATAACAACACATATGCTGTGAGTTTGGATACAAATATATACCAAATGTGACTCATGTTCCAACCGTGGACATCACCTCACAATAACACCTTACATAAAGGTATAGTCAAAAACTGTTTTAGAAATTAGAATCTTTGGAAAGTGCTCAAGGAAACCTTCGTACATGGGAGGCCACGCGTCTAGGTTATGATAGATATCATATGGCCACAGAATTATCCTTGGTTGACCCAATAGACCCCAAAGAAAAACGAGAAGATTACTATCATATTCTTCCCAATGGTGAGTCTTCTCTTGACTTATCATTATCTCCACTGTCTCTAATTGAGAATTATACTTCAAACAAACACCAAGATTATATAGGTAGTGCCCATAGATATACTCAGCAAGTGGATGAGCACAACCCTGTCTTATGATGACACGAGGTTGTATGTCATTAGACATCTTGTATGATAGTGACAAAACACCCTTCCAACGTTGGGTTCGCCTCACCCTATTTTCTTCACCAAATATAACTACTAAATGATGACCACCGTTCTATTCCCTTGTTACCCCCGCTCGACCCAGCTACACTCTTATTACCTGAAAGGAATTGTGAAGCAAAAGGGTGAGCACAACTAGCTCAGTAAAGAATATCATGACTAAAGATAATTCAATTATCAATAGCCTTCATCAACAATAAATCAGAGATTTAGAACATATGGTAAATGATAAAAATTTCAACCATAGTTGCAGCGGAACGAGCAATCCATTAGAAGAGTCAAATAGACTATAAAGTCTATTATCTTCTCCATGTTAAAAATCCACCAACAATATTTTATCCATGTAACATCACTCAACAGTTCCTTTCCACAATCATATGAATAACTCATAATCATAATTGTGACTATAAATTTTTCTTCGCACCCAGGACGAAGAATATTTTCATCACCTGTCTTTACCTGAAACATCAAAGATCATGGTTATACCAAATCACAGTTCCTGTTTATAATCATACTAACAAATCCATCTTTGCACTACGGGCCAAAGATATTCATCAACAAACCATCTTTGCACTACGGGCCAAAGATATTCAACAACAGTTCATCTTTGCACTACAGGCCAAAGATATTCATCAACAGGCCATATTTGCACTACATGCCAAAGATATTCATCAACAATTCATATTTGCACTACAGGCCAAATATATTCATATCTCAAAGAAATATATAATCATTTCAGAATTTATATAAACAATAATTATAACCATGTTGATCAATTCATCTTTGCACTTAAGCTTAAGATATTCAATTATAAATTCAATGGTCATGATCATACCAGTCACAATTCAACTTTGCACTACAGGCCAAAGAGAACCCTAGTCATGATCATACCAATAATCTATCCATCTTTACACTCCAGTGAAAGAGAATTTCAACATCAGGGTTATAAAAATGTTATATATGATGATAAAAATAATATGATCAACATATAGTTTTAATCTCAAGAGTAATATTCGTAACTCATGAATAGTAACCCCGACACAAAAGATAGAAATTCTATAATAAAATTCATACCAATATTTCGGTATAATGATATTGAAAGAATAACATTACTTAAATTTATAAACAATTTATTTTAATTGTTTACACTTTACTAATTAATGCATTTAATCATCATAAAATGCCAACTCTTACAATTTCATCATCAATAACCAAAACCCTCATCAAAAATCTGCATATACCTCATATAGGATTCTCAAGCCATAAAATCCTATTTTTCAATTTTCTTTCTTCACAAAACATATTTAATTCATTTACTCATAACTAGACCATTTTCATGAAAAATACCAAATCAGTTCTAAAAATATTTCTTTTCTGGGATTTAGCATAATATAGTCCCATAGTGAACATATATTTTTCTCAGAATTTTTAAAAGTCATTTACTATTTTTCATATGGCCAAAATAGCCGAATATTTAGACATTTATCAAAAATTGTACTTTTGTCTAAAAATTCTAAAATTTACAGAGTATACTTCTATCATATACATGTACTCCCAATAAAAATTTCATCAATTTTGGAGTTAACCACAAGGAATTATAAGTTGTTACTTCTAAAATAGTCTTTTCTCATAAAATTCATAACTCTCAATCTATACATCCAAAAATCACAATTTTTGGACACAATCAAGAAAACTCATCAAAATATCATTTCAAATTTTTCCAGAATTTTTGAAGTTCAGAAAAATTACGAAACTGAAAATCATAACAACCCTTAAAATCCCTTACTATCCCTTACTATCCCTTACTTCAAAAGAGCAGTACTTCTGATCGGTATAAGGCTGAAGAAAACTTGCACTGAATAGTAACTCTCAAAGTATCTAAATACTCACAAAATATGCTTCATAATATAGAGAGAGAAAGAGAGAAAGCTTATGTTTCTGGTGTGATTTTCATTCTAACTTAGCCCTCTATTTATAGGAAAATTTTGGTAGGTTTGACCTGCAACCTGATGGCTTTACCTGCTACTATTCCCACCCACCACATTTGAAATATAATTCAGCACATTTCTTCACCAACCACAAGTGGGGCCCACCAATTCTAGAATTTTTCACCAAAATGATAAACTCCGAAAATTCAACAATTTCTGAACCAGTCATCTCGTAAAATTCATAATAAATCATACGTTCATTTTTAACGGTTCAAAATTTGTGGGCATATACTCAACTTATATATGTATAACATATCCAAAAATTACCACGATCCAACGGTCGGATTAAAAATTATAACCCCCCAAAAATATCTCAAAAATCCTAATTTTTAATACCTCCATTCCAACAAAAATACTGATAAAAACCTCAACATTAACTCCTTCATTTTTAACCACAAAAATATATCCCTCGTTTATATCCACATAAAATAAATATTTCCTTATCATATGAATCAATAATTAATTATTCACAAATAATATTACAGAATCACATTTATGACAACCAGGCCGTTCCCAGGAAAGAGGGGGCTTTCCAATAAGGATTTTTCCTTACTGGCGCGCAATTAGATGACCAAACCTCTCCTTAGACAGAACTTTCTAGTCATTGCCAATAATGTTATCTAATAATATTATTCAAATAATATGAATTATTGATCTGATAATGGGAAATACTGTGCAGCAACAATTATTGAACAACAACAATATAAAATTTCAACGTAGCAATTATTGAATCAATAAAATAAAATATTGAACAGTAATTACTGTAACAATTATTGAGTAGTGCCTTCTTACGTAAGAATCAATAATTTTAAAAATACTGTGCAATACCGTGTGCTACTGTGCAATAACGCGTATTACTGTATTTTAATCACCGGGTATTCCAACAGTGTTAACAGTAACAACTACGTCGTTATTTGTAAAAACTCAAATTTGTCGTTTTCTTCACCCGACAGTTATTCGTTATGGGGCCCACAAATAGCTGCGCCGTCGTACGAATATTCCCCGACAGAAAAAATATTCCACGACCAAACGAATATTCCCCGACAACAATGATTATTTTATAACCACTTGTGTATTTTAAAAAAAATCATATATCACCCTTAACTTTAACATTTATCAATTTAACCATTTACTGAATAGTAATTATAAGAAAAATTGAATACTTTTATTTCATAAAATTCGGGTCTTACAATGTCTAAACATTCGGTTGTTTTGGCCATATGAAAAATAGTAAATGACTTTTAAAAATTCTGAGAAAAATATATGTTCACTATGAGACTATATTATGCTAAATCCCAGAAAAGAAATATTTTTGGAACTGATTTGGTATTTTTCATAAAAATGGTCTAGTTATGAATAAATGAATTAAATATGTTATGTGAAGTAAGAAAATTAAAAAAATAGGATTTTATGACTTGAGAATTCTATATGAGGTATATGCAGATTTTTAATGAGAATTTTAGTTATTGGTGATGAAATCTTAAGAGTTGGCATTTTATGATGATTAAATGCATTAATTAGTAAAGTGTAAACAACTTAAATAAATTGTTTATAAGCTTAAAAATATTATTCTTTTAATATCATTATACCGAAATATTGGTATGTATATTATTGTGAAATTTCTACCTTTTTCATGTCAGGGTTACTATTCACGAGTTACTATTCATGAGTTACTATTCACGAGTTACTATTCATGAGTTACTATTCACGAGTTACTATTCACGACAAAATTGGTTTCTTTTCTAACCAAATTTTAGTTGATTTATGAATATTACTCTTGAGATTAAATCTATATGTTGATCATATTATTTTTATTATCATATATAACATTTTTATAACCTTGATGTTGAAATTCTCTTTCACTGGAGTGTAAAGATGGGTAGATTATTGGTATGATCATGACTAGGGTTCTCTTTGGCCTGTAGTGCAAAGTTGAATTGTGACTGGTATGATCATGACCATTGAATTTATAATTGAATATCTTAAGCTTAAGTGCAAAGGTGAATTGATCAACATGATTATAATTATTGTTTATATAAATTCTGAAATGATTATATATTTCTTTGAGATATGAATATATTTGGCCTGTAGTGCAAATATGAATTGTTGATGAATATCTTTGGCATGTAGTGCAAAGATGGCCTGTTGATGAATATCTTTGGCCTGTAGTGCAAAGATGAGCTGTTGTTGAATATCTTTGGCCCGTAGTGCAAAGATGGTTTGTTGATGAATATCTTTGGCCGTAGTGCAAAGATGGATTTGTTAGTATGATTATAAACAGGAATTGTGATTTGGTATAACCATGATCTTTGATGTTTCAGGTAAAGACAGGTGATGAAATATTCTTCGTCCTGGGTGCGAAGAAAAATTTATAGTCACAATTATGATTATGAGTTATTCATATGATTGTGGAAAGGAACTGTTGAGTGATGTTACATGGATAAAATATTGTTGGTGGATTTTTAAACATGGAGAAGATAATAGACTTTATAGTCTATTTGACTCTTCTAATGGATTGCTCGTTCCGCTGCAACTATGGTTGAAATTTTTATCATTTACCATATGTTCTAAATCTCTGATTTATTGTTGATGAAGGCTATTGATAATTGAATTATCTTTAGTCATGATATTCTTTACTGAGCTAGTTGTGCTCACCCTTTTGCTTCACAATTCCTTTCAGGTAATAAGAGTGTAGCTGGGTCGAGCGGGGGTAACAAGAGAATAGAACGGTGGTCATCATTTAGTAGTTATGTTTGGTGAAGAAAATAGGGTGAGGCGAACCCAACGTTGGAAGGGTGTTTTGTCACTATCATACAAGATGTCTAATGACATACAACCTCGTGTCATCATAAGACAGGATTGTGCTCATCCACTTGCTGAGTATATCTATGGGCACTACCTATATAATCTTGGTGTTTGTTTGAAGTGTAATTCTCAATTAGAGACAGTGGAGATAATGATAAGTCAAGAGAAGACTCACCATTGGGAAGAATATGATAGTAATCTTCTCGTTTTTTTCTTTGGGGTCTATTGGGTCAACCAAGGATAATTCTGTGGCCATATGATATCTATCATAACCTAGATGCGTGGCCTCCCATGTACGAAGGTTTCCTTGAGCACTTCCCAAAGATTCTATTTCTAAAATAATTTTTGACTATACCTTTATGTAAGATGTCATTGTGAGGTGATGTCCACGGTTGGAACATGAGTCACATTTGGTATATATTTGTATCCAAACTCACAGTATATGTGTTGTCGTATTTTGCACGACAATTGTAATAATAAAGTTGTAGTTATTTTCTGTACCATGTATTTGGCGACTCAGAATGGGTTGGATGGATTGGACCTATTTTGGGGTTGTCACAGGTGGTATCAGAGCTATAAGTAAAGAGCCCCGAGCCTCTCGCTGGTGACTTCCTGTTGATGGGGGATGCACCGAAACCTGACTCTCCGTAGGGGACGCCGTTCTGCGGTGGCAAACTGATAGGTACCACTGTGAGGTGCTGTCCACTGATGGGACATTTGTCACAGGTGGTATCAGAGCTTGGGGATATGATCTCTGGCGGAGATCGGGGAATACAACTAGGAGGGAGAGATGAGTAAATCCTTCGCTAGTGTGTCCTACCTAAGCTTATTTGTTGGTCAGTCATAATATCGGGATATTATGTGATATGTTAATTTGTTAAATTAACACTTGTTTTGAAGCTGTATTCTAGAATGTTATTTGAAATACAGGAGATGAGCAATGGAGAAATTATGATGACAGAGAAGATGGAAATTGAAATGAAAGGAAGGTATTCTCAACTCTTTTGAAATACCAGGTACGTAAATTTCGGGGACGAAATTTCATAAGGAGGGGAGATTGTAAGACCCCGAATTTTATAAATAAAAGTATTCAATTTTTCTTATAATTACTATTCAGTAAATGGTTAAATTGATAAATGTTAAAGTTAAGGGTGATATATGATTTTTTTCAAAATAAGCAAGTGGTTATAAAATAATCATTGTTGTCGGGGAATATTCGTTTGGTCGTGGAATATTCTTTCTGTCGGAGAATATTCGTACGACGGCGCAGCTATTTGTGGGCCCCATAACGAATAACTGTCGGGTGAAGGAAAACGACAAATTTGAGTTTTTACAAATAACGACGTAGTTTTACTGTTAACACTGTTGGAATACCCGGTGATTAAAATACAGTAATACGCGTTATTGCACAGTAGCACACGGTATTGCACAGTATTTTTAAAATTATTGATTCTTACGTAAGAAGGCTGTAAGACCCCGAATTTTATGAAATAAAAGTATTCAATTTTTCTTATAATTACAATTCAGTAAATGGTTAAATTGATAAAAAGTTAAAGTTATGGGTGAAATGTGAAAATTTTTTAAAATACACAAGTGGTTATAAAATAATCATTGTTGTCGGGGAATATTCGTTTGGTCGTAGAATATTCTTTCTGTCGGAGAATATTCGTACGACGGCGCAGCCATTTGTGGGCCCCATAACAGAATAACTGTCGGGTGAAGAAAATGATAAATTTGAGTTTTTACAAATAACGGTGTAGTTGTTACCGTTAACACTGTTGGAATACCCGGTGATTAAAATACAGTAATACGCGTTATTGCACAGTAGCACACGGTATTGCACAGTATTTTGAAATTATTGATTCTTACGTAAGAAGGCACTACTCAATAATTGCTACAGTAATTACTGTTCAATATTTTATTTTATTGATTCAATAATTGCTACGTTGAAATTTTGTATTATTGTTGTTCAATAATTGTTGCTGCACAGTATTTCCCATTATCAGATCAATAATTCATATTATTTGAATAGTATTATTAGATAGCATTATTGGCAATGTCTAGAAAGTTCTGTCTAAGGAGAGGTTTGGTCATCTAATTGCGCGCCAGTAAGGAGAAATCCTTATTGGAAAGCCCCCTCTTTCCTGGGAATGGCCTGGTTGTCATAAATGTGATTCTGTAATATTATTTGTGAATAATTAATTATTGATTCATATGATAAGGAAATATTTATATTATGTGGATATAAATGAGGGATATATTTTTGTGGTTAAAAATGAAGGAGTTAATGTTGAGATTTTTATCAGTATTTTTGTCGGAATGGAGGTATTAAAAATCAGGGTTTTGAGATATTTTACGGGGGTTATAATTTTTAATCCGACCGTTGGATCGTGGTAATTTTTGGATATGTTATACATATATAAGTTGAGTATATGTCCACAAATTTTGAACCGTTAAAAATGAACGTATGATTTGTTATGAATTTTAAGAGGTGGCTGATTCGGAAATCAGGTTATAAATCATTTTTGGTGGAAAATTCTAGAATTGGTGGGCCCCACTTGTGGTTGGTGAAGAAATGTGCTGAATTATATTTCAAATGTGGTGGGTGGGAATAGTAGCAGGTAAAGCCATCAGGTTGCAGGTCAAACCTACCAAAATTTTCCTATAAATAGAGGGCTAAGTTAGAATTGAAAATCACACCAGAAACATAAGCTTTCTCTCTTTCTCTCTCTAGATTATTGAGTGTATTTTGTGAGTATTTAGATACTTGGTGAGTTGCTATTCATCAGTGCAAGTTTCCTTCAGCCTTATACCGATCAGAAGTACTGCTCTTTTGAGGTAAGGGATAGTAAGGGATATTAAGGGATTTTAAGGGTTGTTATGATTTTCAGTTTCGTAATTTTTCTGATCTTCAAAAATTCTAGAAAAATTTGAAATGATATTTTGATGAGTTTTCTTGATTGTATCCAAAAATGGTGATTTTTGGATGTATAGATTGAGAGTTATGAATTTTATGAGAAAAGACTATTTTAAAAGTAACAGCTTATAATTCTTGTGGTTAACTCCAAAATTGATGAAATTTTTATTGGGAGTACATGTATATGATAGAAGTATACTCTGTAAATTTCAGAATTTTTAGACAAAATACAATTTTTGATAAATGTCTAAATATTTGGCTATTTTGACCATATGAAAAATAGTAAATTACTTTTAAAAATTCTGAGAAAAATATATGTTCACTATGAGACTATATTATGCTAAATCCCAGAAAAGAAATATTTTGGAACTGATTTGGTATTTTTCATAAAATGGTCTAGTTATGAGTAAATGAATTAAATATGTTTTGTGAAGAAAGAAAATTGGAAAATAGGATTTTATGGCTTGAGAATCCTATATGAGGTATATGTAGATTTTTTGATGAGGGTTTTGGTTATTGATGATGAAATTGTAAGAGTTGGCATTTTATGATGATTAAATGCATTAATTAGTAAAGTGTAAACAATTAAAATAAATTGTTTATAAATTTAAGTAATGTTATTCTTTCAATATCATTATACCAAAATATTGGTATGAATTTATTGTAGAATTTCTATCTTTTGTGTCGGAGTTACTATTCATGAGTTACGAATATTACTCTTGAGATTAAAACTATATGTTGATCATATTATTTTTATCATCATATATAAAATTTTTATTAACCCTGATGTTGAAATTCTCTTTCACTGGAGTGTAAAGATGGGTAGATTATTGGTATGATCATGACTAGGGTTCTCTTTGGCCTGTAGTGCAAAGTTGAATTGTGACTGGTATGATCATGACCATTGAATTTATAAGTGAATATCTTTAGCTTAAGTGCAAAGGTGAAATGATCAACATGTTATATTATTGTTTATATAAATTCTGAAATGATTATATATTTCTTTGAGATATGAATATATTTGGCCTGTAGTGCAAATATGAATTGTTGATGAATATCTTTGGCATGTAGTGCAAAGATGGCATGTTTGATGAATATCTTTGGCCTGTAGTGCAAAGATGAACTGTTGTTGAATATCTTTGGCCGTGTAGTGCAAAGATGGTTTGTTGATGAATATCTTTGGCCTGTAGTGCAAGGATGAACTGTTGTTGAATATCTTTGGCCCGTAGTGCAAAGATGTTTGTTGATGAATATCTTTGGCCCGTAGTGCAAAGATGGATTTGTTAGTATGATTATAAACAGGAACTGTGATTTGGTATAACCATGATCTTTGATGTTTCAGGTAAAGACAGGTGATGAAAATATTCTTCGTCCTGGGTGCGAAGAAAAATTTATAGTCACAATTATGATTATGAGTTATTCATATGATTGTGGAAAGGAACTGTTGAGTGATGTTACATGGATAAAATATTGTTGGTGGATTTTTAACATGGAGAAGATAATAGACTTTATAGTCTATTTGACTCTTCTAATGGATTGCTCGTTCCGCTGCAACTATGGTTGAAATTTTTATCATTTACCATATGTTCTAAATCTCTAATTTATTGTTGATGAAGGCTATTGATAATTGAATTATCTTTAGTCATGATATTCTTTACTGAGCTAGTTGTGCTCACCCTTTTGCTTCACAATTCCTTTCAGGTAATAAGAGTGTAGCTGGGTCGAGCGGGGGTAACAAGGAAATAGAACGGTGGTCATCATTTAGTAGTTATATTTGGTGAAGAAAATAGGGTGAGGCGAACCCAACGTTGGAAGGGTGTTTTGTCACTATCATACAAGATGTCTAATGACATACAACCTCGTGTCATCATAGGACAGGGTTGTGCTCATCCACTTGCTGAGTATATCTATGGGCACTACCTATATAATCTTGGTGTTTGTTTGAAGTATAATTCTCAATTAGAGACAGTGGAGATAATGATAAGTCAAGAGAAGACTCACCATTGGGAAGAATATGATAGTAATCTTCTCGTTTTTCTTTGGGGTCTATTGGGTCAACCAAGGATAATTCTGTGGCCATATGATATCTATCATAACCTAGACGCGTGGCCTCCCATGTACGAAGGTTTCCTTGAGCACTTCCCAAAGATTCTAATTTCTAAAATAGTTTTTGACTATACCTTTATGTAAGGTGTCATTGTGAGGTGATGTCCACGGTTGGATCATGAGTCACATTTGGTATATATTTGTATCCAAACTCACAGCATATGTGTTGTTGTATTTTACACGACAATTGTTGTAATAAAGTTGTAGTTGTTTTCTGTACCATGTATTTGGCGACTCAGAATGGGTTGGGTGGAATGGACCTATTTTGGGGTCGTTACATTTGGTATCAGAGCTTGGGGATATGATCTCTGGCGGAGATCGGGGAATAAAACTAGGAGGGGAGAGATGAGTAAATCCTTCGCTAGTGTGTCCTACCTAAGCTTATTTGTTGGTCAGTCATAATATCGAGATATTATGTGATTTGTTAATTTGTTCAATTAACCCTTGTTTTGAAGCTGTATTCTAGAATGATATTTGAAATACAGGAGATGAGCAATGGAGAAATTATGATGACAGGGAAGATGGAATTTGAAATGAAAGGAAGGTATTCTCAACTCTTTGAAATACCAGGTACGTAAATTTCGAGGACGAAATTTCATAAGTAGGGGAGATTGTAAGACCCCGAATTTTATGAAATAAAAGTATTCAATTTTTCTTATAATTACAATTCAGTAAATGGTTAAATTGATAAAAGTTAAAGTTATGGGTGAAATGTGAAAATTTTTCAAAATACACAAGTGGTTATAAAATAATCATTGTTGTCGGGGAATATTCGTTTGGTCGTAGAATATTCTTTCTGTCGGGGAATATTCGTACGACGGCGCAGCCATTTATGGACCCCATAACAGAATAACTGTCGGGTGAAGAAAATGATAAATTTGAGTTTTTACAAATAACGGTGTAGTTGTTACCGTTAACACTGTTGGAATACCCGGTGATTAAAATACAGTAATACGCGTTATTGCACAGTAGCACACGGTATTGCACAGTATTTTTGAAATTATTGATTCTTACGTAAGAAGGCACTACTCAATAATTGCTACAGTAATTACTGTTCAATATTTTATTTTATTGATTCAATAATTGCTACGTTGAAATTTTGTATTATTGTTGTTCAATAATTGTTGCTGCACAGTATTTCCCATTATCAGATCAATAATTCATATTATTTGAATAGTATTATTAGATAGCATTATTGGCAATGTCTAGAAAGTTCTGTCTAAGGAGAGGTTTGGTCATCTAATTGCGCGCCAGTAAGGAGAAATCCTTATTGGAAAGCCCCCTCTTTCCTGGGAATGGCCTGGTTGTCATAAATGTGATTCTGTAATATTATTTGTGAATAATTAATTATTGATTCATATGATAAGGAAATATTTATATTATTGGATATAAATGAGGGATATATTTTTGTGGTTAAAAATGAAGGAGTTAATGTTGAGATTTTTATCAGTATTTTTGTCGGAATGGAGGTATTAAAAATCAGGGTTTTTGAGATATTTTACGGGGGTTATAATTTTTAATCCGACCGTTGGATCGTGGTAATTTTTGGATATGTTATACATATATAAGTTGAGTATATGTCCACAAATTTTGAACCGTTAAAAATGAACGTATGATTTGTTATGAATTTTAAGAGGTGGCTGATTCGGAAATCAGGTTATAAATCATTTTTGGTGGAAAATTCTAGAATTGGTGGGCCCCACTTGTGGTTGGTGAAGAAATGTGCTGAATTATATTTCAAATGTGGTGGGTGGGAATAGTAGCAGGTAAAGCCATCAGGTTGCAGGTCAAACCTACCAAAATTTTCCTATAAATAGAGGGCTAAGTTAGAATTGAAAATCACACCAGAAACATAAGCTTTCTCTCTTTCTCTCTCTAGATTATTGAGTGTATTTTGTGAGTATTTAGATACTTGGTGAGTTGCTATTCATCAGTGCAAGTTTCCTTCAGCCTTATACCGATCAGAAGTACTGCTCTTTTGAGGTAAGGGATAGTAAGGGATATTAAGGGATTTTAAGGGTTGTTATGATTTTCAGTTTCGTAATTTTTCTGACCTTCAAAAATTCTAGAAAAATTTGAAATGATATTTTGATGAGTTTTCTTGATTGTATCCAAAAATGGTGATTTTTGGATGTATAGATTGAGAGTTATGAATTTTATGAGAAAAGACTATTTTAAAAGTAACAGCTTATAATTCCTTGTGGTTAACTCCAAAATTGATGAAATTTTTATTGGGAGTACATGTATATGATAGAAGTATACTCTGTAAATTTCAGAATTTTTAGACAAAAGTACAATTTTTGATAAATGTCTAAATATTCGGCTATTTTGGCCATATGAAAAATAGTAAATTACTTTTAAAAATTCTGAGAAAAATATATGTTCACTATGGGACTATATTATGCTAAATCCCAGAAAAGAAATATTTTTGGAACTGATTTGGTATTTTTCATGAAAATGGTCTAGTTATGAGTAAATGAATTAAATATGTTTTGTGAAGAAAGAAAATTGGAAAATAGGATTTTATGGCTTGAGAATCCTATATGAGGTATATGTAGATTTTTATGAGGGTTTTGGTTATTGATGATGAAATTGTAAGAGTTGGCATTTTATGATGATTAAATGCATTAATTAGTAAAGTGTAAACAATTAAAATAAATTGTTTATAAATTTAAGTAATGTTATTCTTTCAATATCATTATACCGAAATATTGGTATGAATTTTATTGTAGAATTTCTATCTTTTGTGTCGGAGTTACTATTCATGAGTTACGAATATTACTCTTGAGATTAAAACTATATGTTGATCATATTATTTTTATCATCATATATAAATTTTTATAACCCTGATGTTGAAATTCCCTTTCACTGGAGTGTAAAGATGGGTAGATTATTGGTATGATCATGACTAGGGTTCTCTTTGGCCTGTAGTGCAAAGTTGAATTGTGACTGGTATGATCATGACCATTGAATTTATAATTGAATATCTTTAGCTTAAGTGCAAAGGTGAAATGATCAACATGGTTATAATTATTGTTTATATAAATTCTGAAATGATTATATATTTCTTTGAGATATGAATATATTTGGCCTGTAGTGCAAATATGAATTGTTGATGAATATCTTTGGCATGTAGTGCAAAGATGGCATGTTGATGAATATCTTTGGCCTGTAGTGCAAAGATGAACTGTTGTTGAATATCTTTGGCCCGTAGTGCAAAGATGGTTTGTTGATGAATATCTTTGGCCCGTAGTGCAAAGATGGATTTGTTAGTATGATTATAAACAGGAACTGTGATTTGGTATAACCATGATCTTTGATGTTTCAGGTAAAGACAGGTGATGAAAATATTCTTCGTCCTGGGTGCGAAGAAAAATTTATAGTCACAATTATGATTATGAGTTATTCATATGATTGTGGAAAGGAACTGTTGAGTGATGTTACATGGATAAAATATTGTTGGTGGATTTTTAACATGGAGAAGATAATAGACTTTATAGTCTATTTGACTCTTCTAATGGATTGCTCGTTCCGCTGCAACTATGGTTGAAATTTTTATCATTTACCATATGTTCTAAATCTCTGATTTATTATTGATGAAGGCTATTGATAATTGAATTATCTTTAGTCATGATATTCTTTACTGAGCTAGTTGTGCTCACCCTTTTGCTTCACAATTCCTTTCAGGTAATAAGAGTGTAGCTGGGTCGAGCGGGGTAACAAGGAAATAGAACGGTGGTCATCATTTAGTAGTTATATTTGGTGAAGAAAATAGGGTGAGGCGAACCCAACGTTGGAAGGGTGTTTTGTCACTATCATACAAGATGTCTAATGACATACAACCTCGTGTCATCATAAGACAGGGTTGTGCTCATCCACTTGCTGAGTATATCTATGGGCACTACCTATATAATCTTGGTGTTTGTTTGAAGTATAATTCTCAATTAGAGACAGTGGAGATAATGATAAGTCAAGAGAAGACTCACCATTGGGAAGAATATGATAGTAATCTTCTCGTTTTTCTTTGGGGTCTATTGGGTCAACCAAGGATAATTCTGTGGCCATATGATATCTATCATAACCTAGACGCGTGGCCTCCCATGTACGAAGGTTTCCTTGAGCACTTCCCAAAGATTCTAATTTCTAAAACAGTTTTTGACTATACCTTTATGTAAGGTGTCATTGTGAGGTGATGTCCACGGTTGGAACATGAGTCACATTTGGTATATATTTGTATCCAAACTCACAGCATATGTGTTGTTGTATTTTGCACGACAATTGTTGTAATAAAGTTGTAGTTGTTTTCTGTACCATGTATTTGACGACTCAGAATGGGTTGGGTGGAATGGACCTATTTTGGGGTCGTTACATTTGGTATCAGAGCTTAGGGATATGATCTCTGGCGGAGATCGGGGAATAAAACTAGGAGGGGAGAGATGAGTAAATCCTTCGCTAGTGTGTCCTACCTAAGCTTATTTGTTGGTCAGTCATAATATCGGGATATTATGTGATATGTTAATTTGTTAAATTAACCCTTGTTTTGAAGCTGTATTCTAGAATGATATTTGAAATACAGGAGATGAGCAATGGAGAAATTATGATGACAGGGAAGATGGAATTTGAAATGAAAGGAAGGTATTCTCAACTCTTTGAAATACCAGGTACGTAAATTTCGGGGACGAAATTTCATAAGGAGGGGAGATTGTAAGACCCCGAATTTTATGAAATAAAAGTATTCAATTTTTCTTATAATTACTATTCAGTAAATGGTTAAATTGATAAAAAGTTAAAGTTATGGGTGAAATATGAAAATTTTTTTCAAAATACACAAGTGGTTATAAAATAATCATTGTTGTCGGGGAATATTCGTTTGGTCGTGGAATATTCTTTCTGTCGGGGAATATTCGTACGACGGCGCAGCTATTTGTGGGCCCCATAACGAATAACTGTCGGGTGAAGAAAACGACAAATTTGAGTTTTTACAAATAACGGCGTAGTTGTTACCGTTAACACTGTTGGAATACCCGGTGGTTAAAATACAGTAATACGCGTTATTGCACAGTAGCACACGGTATTGCACAGTATTTTTGAAATTATTGATTCTTACGTAAGAAGGCACTACTCAATAATTGTTACAGTAATTACTGTTCAATATTTTATTTTATTGATTCAATAATTGCTACGTTGAAATTTTATATTATTGTTGTTCAATAATTGTTGCTGCACAGTATTTCCCATTATCAGATCAATAATTCATATTATTTGAATAGTATTATTAGATAGCATTATTGGCAATGTCTAGAAAGTTCTGTCTAAGGAGAGGTTTGGTCATCTAATTGCGCGCCAGTAAGGAGAAATCCTTATTGGAAAGCCCCCTCTTTCCTGGGAACGGCCTGGTTGTCATAAATGTGATTCTGTAATATTATTTGTGAATAATTAATTATTGATTCATATGATAAGGAAATATTTATTTTATGTGGATATAAATGAGGGATATATTTTTGTGGTTAAAAATGAAGGAGTTAATGTTGAGATTTTTATCAGTATTTTTGTCGGAATGGAGGTATTAAAAATCAGGGTTTTTGAGATATTTTGCGGGGGTTATAATTTTTAATCCGACCGTTGGATCGTGGTAATTTTTGGATATGTTATACATATATAAGTTGAGTATATGTCCACAAATTTTGAACCGTTAAAAATGAACGTATGATTTGTTATGAATTTTAAGAGATGGCTGATTCAGAAATCAGGTTATAAATCATTTTTGGTGGAAAATTCTAGAATTGGTGGGCCCCACTTGTGGTTGGTGAAGAAATGTGCTGAATTATATTTCAAATGTGGTGGGTGGGAATAGTAGCAGGTAAAGCCATCAGGTTGCAGGTCAAACCTACCAAAATTTTCCTATAAATAGAGGGCTAAG
The DNA here is from genome assembly GCA_016801055.1 of Panax notoginseng. Taxonomy (NCBI): domain Eukaryota; kingdom Viridiplantae; phylum Streptophyta; class Magnoliopsida; order Apiales; family Araliaceae; genus Panax; species Panax notoginseng. Next base: position 197,477,290 of record CM029019.1, on the reverse strand, counting down.
TTAGAATTGAAAATCACACCAGAAACATAAGCTTTCTCTCTTTCTCTCTCTATATTATTGAGCATATTTTGTGAGTATTTAGATACTTGGTGAGTTGCTATTCATCAGTGCAAGTTTCCTTCAGCCTTATACCGATCAGAAGTACTGCTCTTTTGAGGTAAGGGATAGTAAGGGATATTAAGGGATTTTAAGGGTTGTTATGATTTTCAGTTTCGTAATTTTTCTGATCTTCAAAAATTCTGGAAAAATTTGAAATGATATTTTGATGAGTTTTCTTGATTGTGTCCAAAAATGGTGATTTTTGGATGTATAGATTGAGAGTTATGAATTTTATGAGAAAAGACTATTTTAAAAGTAACCGCTTATAATTCCTTGTGGTTAACTCCAAAATTGATGAAATTTTTATTGGGAGTACATGTATATGATAGAAGTATACTCTGTAAATTTCAGAATTTTTAGACAAAAGTACAATTTTTGATAAATGTCTAAATATTCGGCTATTTTGGCCATATGAAAAATAGTAAATGACTTTTAAAAATTCTGAGAAAAATATATGTTCACTATGGGACTATATTATGCTAAATCCCAGAAAAGAAATATTTTTGGAACTGATTTGGTATTTTTCATGAAAATGGTCTAGTTATGAGTAAATGAATTAAATATGTTTTGTGAAGAAAGAAAATTGGAAAATAGGATTTTATGGCTTGAGAATCCTATATGAGGTATATGCAGATTTTTGATGAGGGTTTTGGTTATTGATGATGAAATTGTAAGAGTTGGCATTTTATGATGATTAAATGCATTAATTAGTAAAGTGTAAACAATTAAAATAAATTGTTTATAAATTTAAGTAATGTTATTCTTTCAATATCATTATACCGAAATATTGGTATGAATTTTATTGTAAATTTCTATCTTTTGTGTCGGGTTACTATTCATGAGTTACGAATATTACTCTTGAGATTAAAACTATATGTTGATCATATTATTTTTATCATCATATATAACATTTTTATAACCCTGATGTTGAAATTCTCTTTCACTGGAGTGTAAAGATGGGTAGATTATTGGTATGATCATGACTAGGGTTCTCTTTGGCCTGTAGTGCAAAGTTGAATTGTGACTGGTATGATCATGACCATTGAATTTATAATTGAATATCTTTAGCTTAAGTGCAAAGGTGAATTGATCAACATGGTTATAATTATTGTTTATATAAATTCTGAAATGATTATATATTTCTTTGAGATATGAATATATTTGGCCTGTAGTGCAAATATGAATTGTTGATGAATATCTTTGGCATGTAGTGCAAAGATGGCATGTTGATGAATATCTTTGGCCTGTAGTGCAAAGATGAACTGTTGTTGAATATCTTTGGCCCGTAGTGCAAAGATGTTTGTTGATGAATATCTTTGGCCTGTAGTGCAAAGATGAACTGTTGTTGAATATCTTTGGCCCGTAGTGCAAAGATGGTTTGTTGATGAATATCTTTGGCCCGTAGTGCAAAGATGGATTTGTTAGTATGATTATAAACAGGAACTGTGATTTGGTATAACCATGATCTTTGATGTTTCAGGTAAAGACAGGTGATGAAAATATTCTTCGTCCTGGGTGCGAAGAAAAATTTATAGTCACAATTATGATTATGAGTTATTCATATGATTGTGGAAAGGAACTGTTGAGTGATGTTACATGGATAAAATATTGTTGGTGGATTTTTAACATGGAGAAGATAATAGACTTTATAGTCTATTTGACTCTTCTAATGGATTGCTCGTTCCGCTGCAACTATGGTTGAAATTTTTATCATTTACCATATGTTCTAAATCTCTGATTTATTGTTGATGAAGGCTATTGATAATTTAATTATCTTTAGTCATGATATTCTTTACTGAGCTAGTTGTGCTCACCCTTTTGCTTCACAATTCCTTTCAGGTAATAAGAGTGTAGCTGGGTCGAGCGGGGGTAACAAGGAAATAGAACGGTGGTCATCATTTAGTAGTTATATTTGGTGAAGAAAATAGGGTGAGGCGAACCCAACGTTGGAAGGGTGTTTTGTCACTATCATACAAGATGTCTAATGACATACAACCTCGTGTCATCATAGACAGGGTTGTGCTCATCCACTTGCTGAGTATATCTATGGGCACTACCTATATAATCTTGGTGTTTGTTTGAAGTATAATTCTCAATTAGAGACAGTGGAGATAATGATAAGTCAAGAGAAGACTCACCATTGGGAAGAATATGATAGTAATCTTCTCGTTTTTCTTTGGGGTCTATTGGGTCAACCAAGGATAATTCTGTGGCCATATGATATCTATCATAACCTAGACGCGTGGCCTCCCATGTACGAAGGTTTCCTTGAGTACTTCCCAAAGATTCTAATTTCTAAAACAGTTTTTGACTATACCTTTATGTAAGGTGTTTGTGAGGTGATGTCCACGGTTGGAACATGAGTCACATTTGGTATATATTTGTATCCAAACTCACAGCATATGTGTTGTTGTATTTTACACGACAATTGTTGTAATAAAGTTGTAGTTGTTTTCTGTACCATGTATTTGGCGACTCAGAATGGGTTGGGTGGAATGGACCTATTTTGGGGTCGTTACAAAGGCACTACTCAATAATTGTTACAGTAATTACGGTTCAATATTTTATTTTATTGATTCAATAATTGCTACGTTGAAATTTTATATTGTTGTTTGTTCAATAATTGTTGCTGTTAAAAAAAAAAGTCAAATTATTTCCCATTATCAGATCAATAATTCATATTATTTGAATAATATTATTAGATAGCATTATTGGCAATGTCTAGAAAGTTCTGTCTAAGGAGAGGTTTGGTTATCTAATTGCGCGCCACAAATGAGAAATTCTTATTGGAAAGCCCCCTCTTCCTGGGAACGGCCTGGTTGTCATAAATGTGATTCTGTAATATTATTTGTGAATAATTAATTATTGATTCATATGATAAGGAAATATTTATATTATGTGGATATAAATGAGGGATATATTTTTTGTGGTTAAAAATGAAGGAGTTAATGTTGAGGTTTTTATCAGTATTTTTGTCGGAATGGAGGTATTAAAAATCAGGGTTTTTGAGATATTTTGCGGGGGTTATAATTTTTAATCCGACCGTTGGATCGTGGTAATTTTTGGATATGTTATACATATATAAGTTGGGTATATGTCCATAAATTTTGAACCGTTAAAAATAAACGTATGATTTGTTATGAATTTTAAGAGGTGGCTGATTCGGAAATCAGGTTATAAATCATTTTTGGTGGAAAATTCTAGAATTGGTGGGCCCCACTTGTGGTTGGTGAAGAAATGTGCTGAATTATATTTCAAATGTGGTGGGTGGGAATAGTAGCAGGTAAAGCCATCAGGTTGCAGGTCAAACCTACCAAAATTTTCCTATAAATAGAGGGCTAAGTTAGAATTGAAAATCACACCAGAAACAAGTTTTCTCTCTTTCTCTCTCTATATTATGAAGCATATTTTGTGAGTATTTAGATACTTTGAGAGTTGCTATTCAGTGCAAGTTTCCTTCGGCTTTGCATACCGATCAGAAGTACTGCTCTTTTGAGGTAAGGGATAAGGGATAAGGATTGTAAGGGATTGTAAGGGATAGTAAGGAATTTTAAGGGTTGTTATGATTTTCAGTTTCGTAATTTTTCTGATCTTCAAAAATTCTGAAAAAATTTGAAATGATATTTTGATGAGTTTCCTTGATTGTGTCCAAAAATGGTGATTTTTGGATGTATAGATTGAGAGTTATGAATTTTATGAGAAAAGACTATTTTAAAAGTAACAGCTTATAATTCCTTGTGGTTAACTCCAAAATTGATGAAATTTTTATTGGGAGTACATGTATATGATAGAAGTATACTCTGTAAATTTTAGAATTTTTAGACAAAAGTACAATTTTTGATAAATGTCTAAACATTCGGTTGTTTTTGGCCATATGAAAAATAGTAAATGACTTTTAAAAATTCTGAGAAAAATATATGTTCACTATGGGACTATATTATGCTAAATCCCAGAAAAGAAATATTTTTGGAACTGATTTGGTATTTTTCATGAAAATGGTCTAGTTATGAATAAATGAATTAAATATGTTATGTGAAGTAAGAAAATTGAAAAATAGGATTTTATGACTTGAGAATCCTATATGAGGTATATGCAGATTTTTGATGAGAATTTTAGTTATTGGTGATGAAATCTTAAGAGTTGGCATTTTATGATGATTAAATGCATTAATTAGTAAAGTGTAAATAATTTAAATAAATTGTTTATAAGCTTAAGAATATTATTCTTTCAATATCATTATACCGAAATATTGGTATGTATATTATTGTGGAATTTCTACCTTTTTCATGTCAGGGTTACTATTCACGAGTTACTATTCATGAGTTACTATTCACGAGTTACTATTCATGAGTTATTATTCACGAGTTACTATTCACGACAAAATTGGTTTCTTTTTCTAACCAAATTTTAGTTGATTTATGAATATTACTCTTGAGATTAAATCTATTTGTTGATCATATTATTTTTATTATCATATATAACATTTTTATAACCTTGATGTTGAAATTCTCTTTCACTGGAGTGTAAAGATGGGTAGATTATTGGTATGATCATGACTAGGGTTCTCTTTGGCCTGTAGTACAAAGTTGAATTGTGACTGGTATGATCATGACCATTGAATTTATAATTGAATATCTTAAGCTTAAGTGCAAAGGTGAATTGATCAACATGGTTATAATTATTGTTTATATAAATTCTGAAATGATTATATATTTCTTTGAGATATGAATATATTTGGCCTGTAGTGCAAATATGAATGTTGATGAATATCTTTGGCATGTAGTGCAAAGATGGCCTGTTGATGAATATCTTTGGCCTGTAGTGCAAAGATGAGCTGTTGTTGAATATCTTTGGCCCGTAGTGCAAAGATGGTGTTGTTGATGAATATCTTTGGCCCGTAGTGCAAAGATGGATTTGTTAGTATGATTATAAACAGGAATTGTGATTTGGTATAACCATGATCTTTGATGTTTCAGGTAAAGACAGGTGATGAAAATATTCTTCGTCCTGGGTGCGAAGAAAAATTCATAGTCACAATTATGATTATGAGTTATTCATATGATTGTGAAAGGAACTGTTGAGTGATGTTACATGGATAAAATATTGTTGGTGGATTTTTAACATGGAGAAGATAATAGACTTTATAGTCTATTTGACTCTTCTAATGGATTGCTCGTTCCGCTGCAACTATGGTTGAAATTTTTATCATTTACCATATGTTCTAAATCTCTGATTTATTGTTGATGAAGGCTATTGATAATTGAATTATCTTTAGTCATGATATTCTTTACTGAGCTAGTTGTGCTCACCCTTTTGCTTCATAATTCCTTTCAGGTAATAAGAGTGTAGCTGGGTCGAGCGGGGGTAACAAGAGAATAGAACGGTGGTCATCATTTAGTAGTTATGTTTGGTGAAGAAAATAGGGTGAGGCGAACCCAACGTTGGAAGGGTGTTTTGTCACTATCATACAAGATGTCTAATGACATACAACCTCGTGTCATCATAAGACAGGATTGTGCTCATCCACTTGCTGAGTATATCTATGGGCACTACCTATATAATCTTGGTGTTTGTTTGAAGTGTAATTCTCAATTAGAGACAGTGGAGATAATGATAAGTCAAGAGAAGACTCACCATTGGGAAGAATATGATAGTAATCTTCTTGTTTTTCTTTGGGGTCTATTGGGTCAACCAAGGATAATTCTGTGGCCATATGATATCTATCATAACCTAGATGCGTGGCCTCCCATGTACGAAGGTTTCCTTGAGCACTTCCCAAAGATTCTAATTTCTAAAATAATTTTTGACTATACCTTTATGTAAGATGTCATTGTGAGGTGATGTCCACGGTTGGAACATGAGTCACATTTGGTATATATTTGTATCCAAACTCACAGTATATGTGTTGTCGTATTTTGCACGACAATTGTAATAATAAAGTTGTAGTTATTTTCTGTACCATGTATTTGGCGACTCAGAATGGGTTGGATGGATTGGACCTATTTTGGGGTTGTCACAAAATTTTCCATTATCAGATCAGTAATTCATATTATTTAAATAATATTATTAGATAGCATTATTGACAATGTTTAGAAAGTTCTGTCTAAGGAGAGGTTTGGTCATCTAATTGCGCGCCAGTAAGGAGAAATCCTTATTGGAAAGCCCCCTCTTCCTGGGAACGGCCTGGTTGTCATAAATGTGATTCTGTAATATTATTTGTGAATAATTAATTATTGATTCATATGATAAGAAAATATTTATTTTATGTGGATATAAATGAGGGATATATTTTTGTAGTTAAAAAATGAAGGATGTAATGTTGAGATTTTTATCCGTATTTTTGTCGGAATGGAGGTATTAAAAATCAGGGTTTTTGAGATATTTTGCGGGGGTTATAATTTTAATCCGACCGTTGGATCGTGGTAATTTTTGGATATGTTATACATATATAAGTTGAGTATATGTCCACAAATTTGAACCGTTAAAAATGAACGTATGATTTGTTATGAATTTTACGAGATGACTGGTTCAGAAATTGTTGAATTTTTGGAGTTTATCATTTTGGTGGAAAATTCTAGAATTGGTGGGCCCCACTTGTGGTTGGTGAAGAAATGTGCTGAATTATATTTCAAATGTGGTGGGTGGGAATAGTAACAGGTAAAGCCATCAGGTTGCAGGTCAAACTTACCAAAATTTTCCTATAAATAGAGGGCTAAGTTAGAATTGAAAATCACACCAGAAACATAAGCTTTCTCTCTTTCTCTCTCTATATTATGAAGCATATTTTGTGAGTTTTTAGATACTTGGTGAGTTGCTATTCATCAGTGCAAGTTTTCTTCAGCATCATATCCGATATCCAGTCAGAAGTACTGCTCTTTTGAGGTAAGGAATAGTAAAGGATATTAAGGGATTTTAAGGGTTGTTATGATTTTCAGTTTCGTAATTTTTCTAATCTTCAAAAATTCTGGAAAAATTTGAAATGATATTTTGATGAGTTTTATTGATTGTGTCCAAAAATGGTGATTTTTGGATGTATAGATTGAGAGTTATGAATTTTATGAGAAAAGACTATTTTAGAAGTAACAGCTTATAATTCCTTGTGGTTAACTCCAAAATTGATGAAATTTTTATTGGGAGTACATGTATATGATAGAAGTATACTCTGTAAATTTCAGAATTTTTAGACAAAAGTACAATTTTTGATAAATGTCTAAATATTCGGTTGTTTTGGCCATATGAAAAATAGTAAATGACTTTTAAAAATTTTGAGAAAAATATATGTTCAATATGGGACTATATTCTGCTAAATCCCAAAAAAGAAATATTTTTGGAACTGATTTGATATTTTTCATGAAAATGGACTAGTTATGAGTAAATGAATTAAATATGTTATGTGAAGTAAGAAAATTGGAAAATAGGATTTTATGACTTGAGAATCCTATATAAGGTATATGCAGATTTTTGATGAGGGTTTTGATTATTGGTGATAAAATCTTATGAGTTTGGTATTTTAGAATGATTAAATGCATTAATTAGTAAAGTGTAAATAATTTAAATAAATTGTTTATAAGCTTAAGAAATATTATTCTTTCAATATCATTATACCGAAATACTGGTATGAATTTTATTGTGGAATTTCTACCTTTTTGTGTCGGGTTTACTATTTATGAGTTACTATTCACGAGTTACTATTCATGAGTTACTATTCACGAGTTACTATTCACGACAAAATTAGTTTCTTTTTCTAACCAAATTATAGTTGATTTATGAATATTGCTCTTGAAATTAAATCCATGTTTTGATCATATTGTTTTTATTATCATATATAACATTTTTATAACCTTGATGTTGAAATTCTCTTTCGCTTGAGTGTAAAGATGGGTAAATTATTGGTATGATCATGACTATGGGTTCTCTTTGGCCAGTAGTGCAAAGTTGAATTGTTGATTGGTATGATCATGACCATTGAATTTATATGTGAATATCTTTAGCTTAAGTGCAAAGGTGAATTGATCAACATGGTTATAATTATTGTTTATATAAATTCTGAAATGATTATATATTTCTTTGAGATATTAATATCTTTGGCCTGTAGTGCAAAGATGAATTGTTGATGAATATCTTTGGCCCGTAGTGCAAAGATGATATGTTGTTGAATATCTTTGGCCAGTAGTGCAAAGATGAACAGATGTTGAATAAACATGACCAACTGGTGATACAAATGAATATCTTTGGCCGTAGTGCAAAGATGAAGTTATTAGTATGATTATGAACAGGAAATGTGATTTGGTGTAACCATGATCTTTGATGTTTCAGGTAAAGATAGGTGATGAAAATTATCTTCGTCCTGGATGAGAAGAGGAATTTAGAACTACAGTTATGATTATGAGTTATTCATATGATTGTGAACCAGAATTGTTGATTGATGTTACAGGGATAAAACATTGTTGATAGATTTTTAACATGGAGAAGATAATAGACTTTATAGTCTATTTGACTCTTCTGATGGATTTCTCGTTCCGCTGCAACTATGGTTGAAATTTTGATCATTTACCATATATTCTAAATCTCTGATTTATTGTTGATGAAGGCTATTGATAATTGAATTATCTTTAGTCATGATATTCTTTACTGAGCTAGTTGTGCTCACCCTTTTGCTTCACAATTCCTTTCAGGTAATAAGAGTGTAGCTGGGTCGAGCGGGGGTAACAAGGGAATAGAACGGTGGTCATCATTTAGTAGTTATATTGGTGAAGAAAATAGGGTGAGGCGAACCCAACGTTGGAAGGGTGTTTTGTCACTATCATACAAGATGTCTAATGACATACAACCTCGTGTCATCATAAGACAGGGTTGTGCTCATCCACTTGCTGAGTATATCTATGGGCACTACCTATATAATCTTGGTGTTTGTTTGAAGTATAATTCTCAATTAGAGACAGTGGAGATAATGATAAGTCAAGAGAAGACTCACCATTGGGAAGAATATGATAGTAATCTTCTCGTTTTTTTTGGGGTCTATTGGGTCAACCAAGGATAATTCTGTGGCCATATGATATCTATCATAACCTAGACGCGTGGCCTCCCATGTACGAAGGTTTCCTTGAGCACTTCCCAAAGATTCTAATTTCTAAACCAGTTTTTGACTATACCTTTATGTAAGGTGTTATTGTGAGGTGATGTCCACGGTTGGAACATGAGTCACATTTGGTATATATTTGTATCCAAACTCACAGCATATGTGTTGTTGTATTTTGCACGATAATTGTTGTAATAAAGTTGTAGTTGTTTTCTGTACCATGTATTTGACGACTCAGAATGGGTTGGGTGGAATGAACCTGTTTTGGGGTTGTCACAAACACCATCATCATCATCAGCATCACCACCATCACCATCACCATCACCATCACCATCACCATCACCAGCATCATCATCACCATCATCATCATCATCATCATTATCATCATCTTCAACAAAAGTAACATTTTTATGTTTGCTATAACTAGACAGACCATATATAAACTTTCTAATCATCTTTTTTACATCCCTGCAAATTTGCATTTGAAACACTTGCAGTTGGTCTTTTAACTCAACACCCAAATTCTCAATATCTTTTTTCATCTCCATCATATTACCTTCTAAAGGTTTTACGCGTTTATCAATAACTTCTTCCACATCAGAAATAGAAAACCCAATATCATTAAAATTCCTCGATGAGTCAACTTTAACATCAAAAATTTTGCCTGCAATATCATTTCCATTAAAAAAATAAAAACCCCCTAACCCCAACCGAACCTTTTCATCATCCGTAGGAACAATATTCTGAACGATCAACTGAAAAATAATAATAACAACAAATATACCATGTCAAAAAGATTAAATATAAAACATAAGCAAAACAATACAAAAAAAAATTAACAGTAACCAATATAAAATATAAATGGAAACCAACTATAAAGCAACTGAAAACCAACATACCTGACTAGATCCAAAAACAAGGTCATTCAATTTCTCATTTTTGGGAGGCTTTCCTAACTCCCTCCATCTAAATAATCTCAACTCTACAGCATGGTCATCAACACAAAATCCTCTGACTTTCAAAGTAGGTATTGTAAGTTTGTAAGATTTACAATGACCATCCCTATAAAAATTGTAAATCACCCCACCATGCTTATCCTTCCTTACATGACCCTTGACTGCAATGGATAAAGAATTCTTTGTCTGTTGAAAAGTAAATTTACCCCATGGATAACTTTAAATATCCCCATAAGACAAAAAGTTAAACAAAGTTTCATCAATATAATTGTCAGAAACGGAAGCTAGAATGAAATTAAAAATCAATAAAATACTAGACATCCTAACTGCCTCATCATCATCATCAAAAACAACGCTCCTATATATCTTGCCAATAGTAGAACGGGTGACAACCTCATCACCAAAAAACTTTTCCACCAACAGATTTTGAATCCCCTTAAAACTATCAATATCTTCATTTCCTTGCCAATTCAAACCAGAAATCAAACAAAATTCGGGCAATCCAAACCTAACCCTTCTCTCACTAAACAAAAACCACAACTCCCCATCATTCCTTTGATAAACTTCCCTAATAAAGGCCTGGTGAATAATCTGGGAAAACATTTGTGGCTGTCCAAACTCTAAAAATTTACCAAAACATGTCAACTTAAACTTATTCAATTGTACCTCAGACAATTTGTTCTTGATAATATTTGGTACCTCCATATCACACCAATAAATAATTTTTGCTGAAAAATTCCGATTACGCTCCTCGTAGAATAGATCCCAAATCTGAAAATGCAAAAACTTACATTAAAAACACATTAACCAAATTAAAAAACTACATTAAAACTTTAAATCAAAAACTGTTAAATGAGCAATATCAATGATAACCAAAATAATTTCAGCAATTGATCATAATCAAAATTAATTATAATTTTTAAATAAAAAATCATAAACAATCATCAATCTCCAAGACTATTGGAATAAAAGACATGTTAACAAGTATGATATCAACAGTTTCCAATCATTACCATGTTGGTAACAAAAAATAAAATAACAAGTTACCTGCATAATATAAATCTAAATAATAACAATAATGTAATGTTGAAACAAAAAAAAAATCTAATAGTATCTTATACTCAAATATAATAAAAATATTTATTCAAACAAGAACAATTTGAACAATCCTTAAAACAACACAAACTCTAATGAAACATTATACATTTTAACAACTATTACAAAAAACAGTTTCCAAACATATAAAGGAAGGAAACCAACTAACAATTATCAGGTTACTTATATTGAAATAAAATACATGGAAACAAGAATGGTATCAGCGGTATCCAATCATTTCAATATTCGTAACAAAGAAAAAAAATAGCTAGTTACCAGCATATTATAAATCTAAATAATAACAATAATGTAATGTTGAAACCAAAAAAAATCTAATAGTATCTAAGACTCAAATATAATGAAAATATTTATTTAAACAAGAACAATTTGAACAATCCTTAAAACAACACAAACTCTAATGAAACATTATACATTTTAACAACTATTACAAAAATCAGTTTCCAAACATATAGAAGAAGGTAACCAACTAACAATTATCAGGTTACTTATATTGAAATAAAATACATGTGAACAAGAATGGTAGCAGCATTTTCCAATCATTTCAATATTGGTAACAAAAAAACAAATAGCTAGTTACCAACATATTATAAATCTAAATAATAACAATAATTTAATGTTGAAACCAAAAAAATATCTAATAGTATCTAAGACTCAAAAAGAATGAAAACATTTATTTAAACAAGACCAATTTGAACAATCCTTAAAACAACAAAAACTCTAATGAAAGATCAGTTTTAACAACACAAACTCTAATACATTTTAATAACTATTACAAAAATCAGTTTGCAAACATATAATAGAAGGTAACCAAATAACAACTAATATGTATCTTCTATTGAAATAAACTAAATGTTAACAAATATGGAATCAAAAGTTTTCAATAATTTCAATATTGTTAACAAAAAATAAAATAGCAAGTTACCACCATATTATAAATCTAAATAATAACAACAACTTCAACATCCATAAAACTACTGAACAACAAAAAAAACAACAATACAAACCAAAACACCACCATGCAGAAAATAAAAACACTAAAAAAAAACAACTAAAAAATATAATTCTTAAAAAAAAATTTAACAAACCTTCAAATGTTTCTGCCGTGGAACCATTTTCCGGCTATGAGCCTCGACTTTATCTTCTTTAACAACTTTTTCAGTAGAACCTTCAAAATCGGAATCAATATACACCAGTGATTTCGCCTTCTTCTTCGAATGTCTCCCAATATTCTTAATATCAACATTTGATTTCAACAATAACCTCTTCCCCTGTTTAGAAGACTTTGGACAACTATCCTTCACCATTAAAGATAACTTCGAATCCTCTAAAGAATAATCTTTTGGAACTCTTTTCCTCTTCCTATCCGGTTTCTTAACCCCCATTCCCTCCATGCTCTTCCTCGTAGAGACCATCACGAAAAAAGAGAGAAAGAAATCAGAAAATGTAGTACCGATAAATAGGAACAAACAAAAAAAACTGAGAATAACACGATCTGAAGCAAAATACGACAGACACGAAGTAAAAATCAAACGCCGACAACAAAAATCTACCCGAAAAATTGACAAAAAAACAGAGAAGAAGATGAATAAGGGTTTGCTTAGAAAGTGAACAAAACACCAAATAAAAGTTTTCAAAAGAAAATATACTACATACGGACCAAAAAAAATTTAAAATGAACGCAATCCCCAAAAAAACGCAAAATCAGTTTTTTTTAAAAAAAAACTGAATTGTCATGTCATCAGGAAATTAAAACACATCCCATAATAAAAGGAAGCATAAATATGTACTAATAATGAAAATAAAATTTTAAATATATTAATTGTGTAAATATTTAATGAGTGCACTTTTATTGTAATTATGTTTTTAAATGTACTATAAAATATAATTGTTCCTTTTATTTTGATAGCTCACTAGAACTTGGGCCATTTTAGCCCGGCCTATTATGACTCAGCCCGCGAGTGGCCTGGCCTACCAGGTAAAAATTTAGATCAATTACACTTTCTAGTACATTTTTTAAAATAATTACAACAATAATGCATTCCTAAAATATTTACACAATTAATGCATTTAAATATTTTATTTACAAAATTAATATATTTATTATCCCTTTAATTTAGGTGGGTATTTTAAATATCATCTTCATTGTTGTCATCATCATCATCATCGAAAATAAACACTTCAGATTTACAACTTCCACCGCCATCTCCTCCCCTCCCGAATCGCTTCCCCTTCATCATCTCCTCCCCTCCCGATTCGTTTCCCCTTCCGCCGCCACCTCCACCTCCACCTCCACCTCCTCCTCCGTCGCCTCCACCGTCATCTCCTCCCCTCCCGATCCGCTTCCCATTCTGCCTCCACCTCTTCCTCCACCGCTTCCACCGCCATCTCCTCCACTCTCGATCCGCTTCCCCGTCGCCATATCCTCACTTCCCGATTCGCTTCCCCTTTCGCCGCCACCTCCATATCCTCCTCCGTCGCCTCAATTATGGTCGTCTCCTCCTCCACATCCACTACCTCCGTTATGACCACCTCCGCCTCCATTACCTCCGTTACGACCACCTCCGCCTCCATTATGGTCGCCTTCTGCCTCCACCTCCTCCTCCGCCACCTCCTCCTCCTCCTATGCGCCTCCATTATGGCCGCCTCCTCCTCCGCCTCCACCACCTTCGTTATAACCACCTCCGCCTCCATTAACCGTCTTGCCACCTGTAACGTTTTCCACCACCCCACTTGTGACGACCCCAAAATAGGTCCATTCCATCTAACCCATTCTGAGTTGCCAAATACATGGTACAGAAAGCAAACTACAACTTCAATAATACAATTGTCGTGCAAAATACGACAACACATATTGTGAGTTTAAATACAATTATTGTCTTCTAGACAATATCCACACTCAAATAACTCCTCATTACAATTATTCAAACACTATTTTACAGAAATAGTGAGAACTGCTAAAACATCTTTCTAGAACCATCACTCCATACCCCGACTAGATCCTGCTATGTTCTCACCTCCTGAGAAGAAAAATGGAACAAAAAAGAAAAGGGTGAGCTCAACTAGCCCACTAAAGAATATTATGACTACGATAATATACAACAAATTATCAATAGTTTTCAACAGGGAAAAATCTAATAAAATATAATAGACAACAAATTTTAGATCAACAACTACAGCGAAAATAACAAACCATTAGAAGAGTCAAGTAGAGAATGAGTTCTACTATTTTCTAAGATTTAAAAGTTTATCATCAATATTTTATCCCTGTAACAACAATCAATAACCATCTTTAATCAAATATTCATTTTTGCACTACAGGCCAAAGATATTCATTTGTATCACCAGTCGGTCATGTTCATCTTAACACCTGTTCATCTTTGCACTACGGACCAAAGATATTCATCAGTTAATCATTCATCTTTGCACTACAGGCCAAATGTGACGCCCCCAAAATAGGTCCAATCCACAACCCATTCTGAGTCGCCAAAATACATGGTACAGAAACAACTACAACTTTATTAAAACAATTGTCGTGCAAAATACGACGACACTTAAACTGTGAGTTTAAATACAAATATTGTCATCTAGACAATATTCACACTCAAATAAGTCCTCATTACAATTATTGATACATTATTTCACAAAAATGGTGAGGACTACTAAAATAACTTCCAGAACCATCATTCCATACCCCGACTAGTACTCACTACATTCTCGCCTCCTGAGAAAAATGGAACAAAAAGGAAAAGGGTGAGCTCAACTAGCCCAGTAAAGAACATTATGACTAAGATAATACAGAATAAATTATCGTTAGTCTTCAACAGGAAAAATTTAATAGAATACAATAGATAATAAGTTTTAAATCAATATTCGCAGCGGAAATAATAATCATTAGAAGAGTAGTTTAGTAGAGAATGAAATCTACTATCTTCTATATATGAATTTAAAAGTTCATCGTCTATCTTTTATCCCTGTAACATCAAATCAACATATATCTGGAATCAATCATTCATCTTTGCACTACAGGCCAAAGATATTCATCAGTTGGTCATGTTCATCTAAACACATGTTCATCTTTGCACTACGGGCCAAAGATATTCATCAGAAATCATTCATCTTTGCACTACAGGCCAAAGATATTCAGTAACATCATCATTTAGGACTGAGGATGATGAAAAATATTTTAAAGAAAACGAATCCAGTGAAACAAAAGAATAAATATTAAGAATTCGTATTTCAGCTATTCCATGTCTAAAAATACCTCATAAATAATCATAGTGGAGTAAAATTCAAGAATGATCAAAACATGGATACAATCAAAGCTAGTATCCAGAATAGATATTTTGGACGAAAAGAAGAAAATTTTATTTTTCAGTGAATAGTACCGTATTTATGAATAGTGTCGTATACGTGAATAGTGCCGTATACGTGAATAGTAACTCCGACACTAAAAGATAAAAATTTTACAAAAAATATCATCATGTTTCGTGAATAGTACTCGTGAATAGTAACCCGTGAATAGTAACTCATGAATAGTAACCCCGACATGAAAAAGTTTTAAATTTGATAAAAATTTCCAACCAATATAATGATATTGAAGAAATAATATCATTTTCGAATAAAATAACATCCCTTACCTCGTAAAGATAGTACTTCTAGTTGAACACTAGATATATATAGGCTATAACTTGAACTTGCACCGGATAGCAACACTCAAAGTATTAAAATACTCACAAGAATATGCTCAATATATTGAGAGAGAAAGAGAGAGAAATCTGTAGTTTCTGGTGTGATTTTTAATTCTAACCTAAGCACCCTATTTATAGGAAAATACTTAGAACACCAAAGCAGAAAATTTAATAAAATATTAATATAATTAAATTTTTATCAAGCCCACCTTTGAAGATCTGAATTGAGATCATTTATAACACATGTGAGCCCACTAATTGCACAAAAAACGTTTTTCTCCAAAATAATAATTAAAACTTCCAAAAATCAATTATTTCGAAACTTCGAAACTTCAATAATTCATAATAAATAGCCCTTTTATCAGAAAATTCAAATCTCGCGAGTTTTTATAGGAAATTCAATTCTCTACAACTTTCCAGAAGAAAGTTTTTCCAAATTCCAAACAAAAATTGACCGAAATCCATAAACGGACGATTTTACAAGCTATAATCAAATTTCAGTCAAGAAATGGGCCCACAGACATGTTTAACATGTTTTAAACAACTTTTGCAACAAAAATACTCTTTCTCCTCATATACTCATATATCCCACATTCATTGTAAAAATATCATCATTATTATATTATAATAATATAATAAAATATGATTTTATCAAAAAAGATAAAATATCGCTTTTTAACAATTGTCACTTTAAAAATTTTCTCCATCTATATCCACATAAAATGAATATTTTCCTCATCATATAAATTAATAATTAATTATTCACAAAAAATATTACAGAATCACAGTACTGACAACCAGGCCGTTCCCAGGAAAGAGGGGGCTTTCCAATAAGGATCTCGCCTTACTGGCGCGCAATTAGACCAAACCTCTCCTTAGACAAAACTTTCTAGACATTGCCAATAATGTTATCTAATAATATTATTCAGATAATATGAATTATTGCTCCGATAATAGAAAATATTGTGTAGTGACAATTATTAAAACAACAGTAATATAACATATCAACGCAGCAATTATTGAATCAATAAAATAAAATACTGAACAGTAATTACTGTAACAATTATTGAGTAATGCCTTCTTACGTAAAAATCAATAATTGGTGCAATACCGTGTGCTACTGTGCAACAACGCGTATTACTGTGTTTTAACCACCGGGTATTCCAACAGTATTAACGGTAACAACTACGCCGTTATTATAAACAACTTATTTTTTATCGTTTTCTTCATCCAATCGCTTTCCGTTATGGGGCCCACACAAGGCTGCGCCGTCGTACGAATATTCCCCGACAACAAGAATATTCCACGACCAAACGAATATTTTCCGACAACAATGAATATTTTATGACCACTTGCTTACTTGAAATATTTACGCATTTTACCCATAACTAACCTCATTAATCAATTTAACCCTTACTATTTCAAAATAATAAATAGAGAAAATTTAAATTTCATTTATTAATAATTTGGGGTCTTACAACCTTCCCTCCTTATGAAATTTCGTCCTCGAAATTGTCGTACGTACCTGGTGTTTCGAAAAGATGAGGATACCTCGCTTTCATTTCCGATTTCAACTCCCAGGTCATTTCCTCAATAGCATGGTTTCTCCATAAAACTTTAACTTGTGGTATGACCTTCGTGCGTAGGACATGCTCCTTCCTATCCAAGATCTTGACAGGTACCTCTTCGTACGTTAAGTCTTCGGCTATCTCGTCCGGTTCTAACTCAATGACGTGGTTCGGGTCGTCCACATAATTTTGTAACTTCGATACGTGAATAACGTTATGAACACGCGTCATACTTGGCAGTAAAATGAGTCTATAGGCCACAGTTCCTACTCGATCGAGGATTTCAAATGGACCAATAAATCGAAAGTTTGAGCTTCCCTCACATCGCCAATTCTCACTTTTGGAATAACAACTTCTTGCATCTTCTTCTTCATATTCATCAACTCCGGTGTGTAGCTTGAGCAACTTTAACTTTATCGATTAAAGTTGATTCTATGCGTATACTTGACATCATCGCACTCGTTCCTGCATATGATCTTCTACTCAATGCGTCAGCTACCACGTTTACTTTTCTAGGATGGTATTGGATGGTATGATCGAAATCTTTCAACAGCTCGAGCCAACGTTGGTGTCGCATGTTGAATTCTTGGAAGCTCTTCTCGCATTCCTCGGTCCATTCGAAGTTTGTATCTTTTTGAGTCAGCTGAGTTAATGGAGTAGCGATTTGAGAAAATCCTTTTACGAATCTCCGATAATAACCAGAAAGCTACGTATTTCGATTACTGACTTAAGTTGCTCTTGTAAAGCCCCCAAAAATAGGTATACATCACCCATCTTGGGTCCCCAGATACATGGTACAGAATTCAAATACAACTTACTAATACAACTGTCGTGCACAATACGACAAAATATAAACTGTGAGTTTGAATACAAATATTATCTTCTAGAGAGTATCCATACTCAAAAGGAGTCCTCATTACAATTATTATCACACTATTACATAGAATAGTGAGGACTACTAATACTATCATCTGGTCCATCACTCCGTTCCCCGACTCGTCCCAGCTATATTCTCATGTCCTGAAGAGAACAGTGAAAGAAAGGGTGAGCTCAACTAGCCCAGTAAGAAATATTATGACTAAGATAATGCGGAATAAATTATCATTAGCCTTCAACAATGTTAAACTGATAAAATATAATAGACATCAAGTTTAACTGTAGCGGAACGAGCAATCCATTAAAAGAGTCAAGTAGAAAATAAACTCTACTATCTTTTATGATTTAAAAGATTTTTCAACACTGTGTTCGCTGGGACTCAGCTTAATAAAATAATCCACATCATCGAATCACCCCTGCACTACGACCAAGGATTTTCGTGTATTCATTAATGGTCATGATCATGCCAACAACTGTTCATCAACACACTACGGACTAATGAGGACTTTTACCACATCATTTGTAACATTACGGTC
Organism: Panax notoginseng; assembly: GCA_016801055.1. Taxonomy (NCBI): domain Eukaryota; kingdom Viridiplantae; phylum Streptophyta; class Magnoliopsida; order Apiales; family Araliaceae; genus Panax; species Panax notoginseng. Next base: position 197,458,372 of record CM029019.1, on the reverse strand, counting down.
ATGATTATACCGAATAATCCCTGATCATCTGTTGTGGGGTCCACCAATGATTGTGTCGTTGTACGAATATTCCCTGTTAAAACGAATATTCCCCGACCAATCGAATATTATATAACAACTTGCGTACTTTGCAAAATTTATAAATATTACCCACAACTATAACATTATATCAAATTAACTCCATAATATTCAAAAATGATATTTATAGAAAATTCATCTTTATTTATAAAAGTTGGGATCTTACAACCTCCCCGTCTTATGAAATTTCGCCCTCGAAATTAGGGTACGTACCTGGTATGTCGAAAAGGTAAGGATACCTTGATTTCATTTCAGATTCTAACTCCCAAGTCATTTCCTCAACATCGTGGTTTCTCCACAAAACTTTGACTTAAGGTATAACCTTGGAGCGTAGAATATGTTCCTTCTTATCCAAGATTTGAACAGGAACTTCTTCATACGTCAAATCCTTCGCTATTTCGTCCGGTTCTAACTCAATAATGTGGTTCGGGTCTTCCACATATTTACGTAACATGGATATGTGAAAAACGTTATGAACACGAGACATACTTGGCGGTAAAGCGAGTCTATAAGCCACAGTTCCTACTCGATCGAGGATTAAAAATGGACCGATGAATCGAGGATTGAGCTTTCCTCTCTTTCCAAATCTCGTAACTCCTTTCCATGGAGCAACACGTAAGAACACATGATCTCCTACATCAAATTCCACGTCCTTTCGATGAAGATCAGCATAACTCTTTTGTCGATCTTGTGAGGTTTTTATACGTTGTCGGATCGTTTGAATCTTTTCTGTAGTCATACGTACCAACTCCGGTCCCAACAACGTTGCTTCACCCACCTCATCCCAGCATACTGGAGAACGACATTTTCTTCCATACAATGCTTCGAATGGAGCCATGCCAATACTTGCTTGATAACTGTTGTTGTAGGAAAACTCCACCAATGGTAAGAACTTGTCCCAACTTCCCTTGAAGTCAAGGACACAAAGTCTTAATAAATCTTCTAGAGTTTGAATAGTCCTCTCTGATTGTCCGTCAGTCTGAGGATGATATGCCGAACTAAATCGTAAATCCGTGCCCATAGCTTTTTGTAAACTAACCCAAAATCATGAAGTGAATCTTGGGTCTCGATCAGAAACTATGGATACTGGCATACCATGCAGTCTTACAATCTCGTTTATGTACATACGAGCAAGACGTTCAAGTGTATAAGTTTCTCGTATCGGTAAGAAATGAGCATACTTGGTCAATCTATCAACAATGACCCAAATCGCATCTATACCTTGAGAAACCTTAGGAAGACCGGTAACGAAATCCATGGTAATGTGCTCCCACTTCCATTCTGGAATTTCAAGTGGTTGCAATGGACCTTTTGGTACTTGATGCTCCGCTTTGACTCGTTGACAAGTTAGACACCTTGAGATAAACAGCGCTATCTCTCTCTTCATATTTCTCCACCAAAATATATGACGAAGATCATGATACATTTAGGTACTTCCAGGATGGATTGCAAACGGTGTGTTGTGCGCCTCCATCATGATTTCATACTTTAAATCAGAGTTGTTAGGAACACAAAGTCTGGAGTTGACTCGAAGTATTCCTTCTTCATCGATTTTTGCTTCCGATATAGCACCTTGTTGCACTTTCTTCCTCATACGCATCAGCTCCAGGTCTGTAGCTTGAGCAGCTTTAACTTTATTGATTAAAGTTGGTTATACTCGTATATTCGTCATCATCACATGGGTCCCTAGAGTCTTTAACTCTATCTCCATCCTTTGCAAGTCACACAAAATGGGCCTTTGTGTTGACAATATTGCACTCGTACTTGCATATGATCTTCTACTCAATGCGTCAGCTACCACGTTCGCTTTTTTAGGATGGTATTGAATGGTATGATCATAATCTTTCAACAGTTCAAGCCAACGTCGTTGTCGCATGTTGAGTTCCTTTTGAGTGAAGAAATATTTGAGGCTTTTATGATCCGTAAAGATCTCCACCTTCTCCCCATACAAGTAATGCATCCAAATTTTAAGTGCAAAGACAACAACTGCCAACTCTAGATCATGAGTAGGATAATTCCTCTCATATTCCTTGAGTTGTCTTGATGCATAGGCAATGATTTTTTCATGTTGCATGAGAACGCATCCCAACCCTTTGCTCGAAGCATCACTGTAGATGACAAATCCCTCCGAGCCAGATGGTATTGTTAGAACAGGTGCTGAAATGAGTCTCCTCTTGAGTTCTTGAAAACTCTTCTCACATTCTTCGCTCCAACCGAACTTTGTATCTTTCCGAGTCAGCTGAGTTAATGGAGTAGCGATTCGAGAAAATCCTTCCACAAATCTCCGATAATAACCAGCTAAACCAAGAAAGCTACGTACTTCGGTCACTGATTTAGGTTGCTCCCAGCTTTGAATAGCTTCAATCTTTGCCGGGTCAACCGATATTCCACGACTTGATACTACGTGCCCAAGGAATGCTACCTCCTCCAACCAGAACTAGCATTTCTTCAACTTGGCATAAAGCTTGTATTCACGAAGCTTTTGGAGTACCAGCCTCAAGTGTTGCTCATGATCTTCACGGCTTTGGAATAAATAAGGATGTCATCAATAAAGACGACCACAAAATGATCCAAATATTCCTTGAATACTCGGTTCATCATATCCATGAAGGCAGCAGGAGCATTAGTCAATCCAAAGGACATGACTAGGAATTCATAATGCCCGTACCAAGTTCTGAAAGCCGTCTTTGGAATATCCTCAGTTCTAACCTTCAGCTGATGATATCCAGAACGAAGATCGATCTTTAAAAAGAATTATGCGCCTTGCAACTGGTCAAACAGATCATCAATACGTGGCAATGGGTACCTATTTTTGATGGTGGCATGATTCAACTCCCGATAATCAATACAAAGTCGTATACTTCCATCTTTCTTCTTCACGAATAGCACAGGAGCACCCCAAGGAGAAGTACTAGGACGAATAAAGCCAATGTCTAACAATTCCTGCAGTTGGATCTTTAACTCCTGAAGTTCAATAGGAGCCATTCGATATGGGGCTTTGGAAATGGGTTTTGTACCGGGTTCAAGGTCGATACAAAATTCAATTTCACGCTCTGGGGGTAGGCCAGGAAGTTCTTCAGGGAATACGTCAGGGAATTTATTAACAATAGAAATATCATTCAAAACTGACGTATTTTTGTTTAGAAAGCTTGACATCCATTTTTCAATAAACGAATAGCTTTATGGCTTGAGATGACAGCGATTGATTTTAATGGTTTGGTTGCTTGAATTCGCATAATAGGTCGATTAGGAATATGAAAGCTAACAACCTTACGAAAATAATCAATTTTTGCATGATGAGTAGTTAACCAATCAATCCCTAGAATCACGTCAAATGCAAGTATTTTTAATGAAATCAGATCGACAGGTAATGTGTGGGTACCAACTTGAACCAAACAAGACTTATAAACCGTGGATGTAATGAAGGTTTCTCCCAATGGAGTTTCAACAGATAAATCAAAGTCTAATTTCTCCGGAGTCAAATTTAATCGATGAGCGCAAGTAGGAGAAATAAAAGAATGGGTAGAACCGGTATCAAATAAAGTATAGACTTCGTTAGAGTTTATGATAAGCTTACCCGTGATGACCTCATTCGGGTTCCTTGCTTTCTGGGAGGTCACAACAAACGCTCTCTCTTGCACTACCGGTTTTAACTTTTCTGGGACGGCCTTTGGTGTCTCCATCTTGGCTGAACTTGTTTTTGGTAAACGACAAAATCGAGCTGATTGACCTTCTCTTCCATAATTATAACATGCTTTAAACAGCATCGCGCAGTTTGGACTGATGTGCCCCTCCCCTCCGCATTTGAAACATATGATAGGTGGTCGTTCTCCTTCCTTAACAATGGGTGCTAGTGCTGACGTCTTTCCATCATTGTTGAATCTCCTCTTCTTGAAATGACCATTCTTATTGTTTTGGCCCTGATTACCACCGAAGTGGTTACCACTTCTGGCCTATTGATTTCCTCCACACTTGTTGTCACCGCTTCGATGACTGCTCTCACTGGTATTATCATTTTGCCGACTGCTCTCTTTTGGTTGCGTTGACTCGTTATCGCGCTCCACTAACTGAGCCATATTCACAACATCTGAATACAAACACAGTTTATGAGAAATAAGATGTTGACGTATCTCATGTTTCAAACCTCGCAAAAACATTCCCGTCATTCGCTCTTCATTATCCACAAAGTGGGACGCAAACCGGGACAACTCAACAAATTTAGCCTCATACTGCGACACGGTCATATTATTCTGCTCCAATTTGATGAACTCCACCTCCTTCATATAACGAACACTTTCGGGAAAGTATTTGTCATTGAACAACTCTTGGAACTTCTCCCAAGACATCTTCAGTGCGGCAGGTTGAGTACGCTTAATCGATTCCCACCAGTAATCTGCCTCTCCTCGCAACATAAAGGCGGCAAAGGGAACCTTTTGCTCCTCGGATCATTCCAAGACATCAAATATCTAGGTAATCTGCTTTATCCATGTTTCCGCTATAAGTGGTTTTGGCTCTCCCTTAAACTCCGGTGGTCCCAGCTCCTTGAACTGTTTAGCGATGACCGTCCGAGAGTTTTCAGTGTTTTCACCTATATTTTGGACAGGAGCCGTTCTCGCCTGTTGTTGCATGAACTGCATAAAGTTTCTGAACATTACATCATTTATCATCTGGTTAGTGTTATTGTTTGCATGAGGATTGTCACCTTCCTGATTCACATTATCCTGATTATTGATATATGGTGAATCAACAGTCGCCTGTGCTCCATTGCTATTCTCAACATTCTCAGATGCCATTTTTAGATACTGCCACAAAATAAAAGTTAATTGATATGTCATATATTATCCTTATATTATGACCGACCAATTAAATACCATGCAAATAAACTTAGGTAGGTCATACTAGCGAAGGAATTCCCCGTCTCTCCCCTCCTAGTTCTATTCTCACATCTTAGCCAGGGATCATATCCCTAAGCTCTGATACCAACTGTGACGCCCCCAAAAATAGGTATACATCACCCATCTTGGGTTGCCAGATACATTGTACAGAATTCAAATACAACTTACTAATACAACTGTTGTGCACAATACGACAAAATATAAACTGTGAGTTTTAATACAAATATTATCTTCTAGAGAGTATCCATACTCAAAAGGAGTCCTCATTACAATTATTATCACACTATTACATAGAATAGTGAGGACTACTAATACTATCATCTGGTCCATCACTCCGTTCCCCGACTCGTCCCAGCTATATTCTCATGTCCTGAAGAGAACAGTGAAAGAAAGGGTGAGCTCAACTAGCCCAGTAAGAAATATTATGACTAAGATAATGCAGAATAAATTATCATTAGCCTTCAACAATGTTAAACTGATAAAATATAATAGACATCAAGTTTAACTGCAGCGGAACAAGCAATCCATTAAAAGAGTCAAGTAGAAAATAAACTCTACTATCTTTTATGATTTAAAAGGTTTTTCAACAATGTTATCGTTGTGACTCAGCTTAATAAAATAATCCACATCATCGAATCACCCCTGCACTACGACCAAGGATATTCGTGTATTCATTAATGGTCATGATCATGCCAACAACTGTCCATCAACGCACTACGGGCCAATGAGGACTTTTACCACATCATTTGTAACATTACGGTCATGATTATACCGAATAATCCTTGGTCATAATCATACCGAGTCCATCTATGCACTACAGGCCACAGATGACTTTCAACATTTTATAAACATGAGGATGATGACAATGATATAAGAATTCAACAAAACAAGTTCAAGAATTAATTTATCCAAGAATTAACAACGTCCAAATTGTCAACATGATACTGCTTTGTGAAGTAAAATTCAAGAATACTTAGAAGAATTTTTTCATGAAAAGATATTGGATGAACCGCAATTATCAAGGATATTCCACTAATTTCATGGAGTATAGAAGTCAAAACTTAACCAACTGAGTATAATAAAGAATGGAATAACAAAAGAAATCACCCGACATGCGATAGACCGCACATACAGGTTATTCCAACAGAATAATAAATAATGAAACCAGGTCCGGCGTAAACGCACAGACAGGATATTTCGACAGAATAATAAATAATGGAACCAGGTCCGGTGTAAAACACACAGACAGGATGTTCTAACAGAATAATAACAAGACGGAACCAGGTCTGGTGTAAAACACACAGACAGGATGTTCCAACAGAATAATAATAAAAACGGAACCAGGTCCGGTGTAAAACACACAGACAGGATGTTCCAACAGAATAATAGAATAATGTCACCAAGTATAGGGTAGACCGCGTATACAGGTTATTACAACAGAATAATAAGAAATGGAATAACAACAGTTCTCTTCATGAATAAGAAAGAATAACACTCCTTACCGTTTTAAAGAAGAGCTGAAATAAGGAAGTAATTAAGTAGCAGAATACTCTTCTTCTTTCTCTCTATAGTTTCTCTCTATAGTTTCTCTCTCTAGAGTTCAGTGAATTCGTAAGAAATAATGAAGGAATGAGCTGCTATTTATAGAAAAATAGAATGCATAGTAACTAATCCATGAACGGTCCAGATTGATTACTTTAATCTGACGGTCCATATTTAAAGAAAAATCTTTTAAATAAAATATAATATATTCTATTTATAGAATAACTTTAATAAAGTATTCTGTTTTATATAAAAAGATGTTTCTGTTTTATTACGTTAATAATACGAATAAAACAAAACGTCATTATCGCTAAATAATTCATATTATTAACTGACAATAATTGAATCAAACTGAGTGACTTCTCACATAAGCATTAATAATCAATATCGTGTGCTACTATGCAACCACACGTATTACTGTATTTTTACTACCGAGTAGTTCAACAATATCAATGGTAAAACTTCCGCCGTTATTTTTAATAAAATATTTTTGTCGTTTTCTCAATCCGACAATAATTCCGTTGTGGGGTCCACCAATGATTGTGCCGTTGTACGAATATTTTCTGTTAAAACGAATATTTCCCGACCAATCGAATATTATATAACAACTTGCGTACTTTGCAAAATTTATAAATATTACCACAACTATAACATTATATCAAATTAACTCCATAATATTCAAAAATGATATTTATAGAAAATTCATCTTTATTTATAAAAGTTGGGGTCTTACAGCTCTCAACTGTGACTCATATCCCAATCTTGGATTGCACGTCACAATGACACCTATCAGTTTACTACCGCACGAATATGGCGTCCCCTACGAAGAGTCTGGCTTCGGTGCATTCCACAAAGGAAGTCACCAGATAAAGGCTCGGGTACAAACTTCTACGGTTAGGTTTTAACTCCTGAAGTTCAATAGGAGCCATTCAATATGAGATTTTAGAAGTGGATCTTGTACCAGATTCAAAGATGATACAAAATTTAATATCACGCTCTGGAGGTAGGCCAAGAAATTCTTCAGGAAATACGTCAGGGATTTTACTAACAACAGAAATATCATTCAAATCTGACGTATTTTTGTTCAAGTCCATGACATGGGTTAAGAAAGCTTGACATCCGTTTTTCAATAAACGAATGGCTTTATGACTTGATATTGACTTCAACGGTTTGGTTGCTTGAATTCGAATAACAGGTTGGTTAGGAATATGAAAACTAACAACCTTACGAAAACAATCAATTTTGACATGATGAGTAGTTAACCAATCAATTCCTAAAATCACATCAAAAGTAAGTATCTTTAAAGAGATAAGGTCAACAGGTAATGTGATGGTGCCAACTTGGATCAAACAAGATTTTTAAACAGTGGATGTGATGAAAGTTTTTCCTAACGGAGTCTCCACAGATAAATCAAAGTCTAATTTCTCCGGAGTCAAGTTTAAACGTTGAGCACAAGTAGGAGAGATAAATGAATGGGTAGCACCGGTATCTAGTAAGGTATAAACTTCGCATGAATTTATGATTAGCTTACCCGTGATCACCTCGTTTGGGTTCCTCGCATGTTGACCAGTCACGAAAAATGCTCTTTCAGGAACCGTTGACTTTGACTTTTTTGGAACAACTTTTTGAGTCACCACCCCCGTTGGACTTGGTTTCGCTACAGTGCAATCTCGAGCGATATATCCTTCCTTTCCACAGTTATAACATACCTTAAACTGTTGTGGGCAGTTTGGGCTGATATGTCCTTCTTTTCTGCACTTATAGCATATGACCGGTGGTCGCTCTCCTCCCTTGGAACCAGTTACTGCTGGTGCTGACGTCTTCGTATTGTCATTGTTGAATCTCCTCTTTTTAAAATATCCTTCTGACTCGCTTTTTCTATTCTCATGGCCATGATTACCACCAGAGTGGTTGCCGCTCTTGTCCATATTCTTCTTTCTCCGCTGGTTGTCGTTATTCTGATGACTGCTGTCACCGGTATGGTCCTGGTTGTGGTCCCTCGGTTGACCGTACTCGTTATCTCGCTCTAATAATTGAGCCCTGTTGACAACATCTGAATAGAGAGAAAATTTATGAGAAATGAGATATTGACGTATGCCGGGTTTCAAACCTCTCAGAAACATTCTCGTCATACGTTCCTCATTCTCCACCAAATGAGGTGCAAACCTGGACAACTCTACAAATTTCGCCTCGTACTGGGACACCGTCATGTTATTCTGCTCCAGTCTAATAAACTCTACCTCCTTCATATGGCGAATACTTTTAGGAAAGTATTTTTCGTTGAAAAGTTTCTGAAACATTTCCCAAGACATGCTGAGTGCTGCAGGCTGGGTCCGTTTCACAGACTCCCACCAGTAGTCTGCCTCGCCACGGAACATAAAGGTGGCGAATGGAACCTTATGTTCCTCTGTTCATCCCAAGACATCGAATATCTTGGTAATTTGCTTGACCCACGTTTCCGCCATGATCGGATCCGGCTTTCCCTTAAATTCTGGTGGTCCCAACTCCTTGAACTGCTTGGCCGTGACAAATCGTGAATTGCTATCATTTCTTCCTATATTTTGAACACGAGTCTCCTTTGTCTGATTTTGCACGAACTGCAAAAAGCTTCTAAACATCCCATCGTTCATCATCTGCTCATTGGTGTTGTTCACAGGCGGAACATTGTCAGCCTGTTGCACGTCCTCCTCGATGGTGAGCACAGGTGTCTCCACGGTTTCATTTACTCCACTGTTAACATTCTCAGTCGACATTCTCAAATACTGCCATAAAACAAGGGTTAATTAAACAAATTAACAAATCACATAATACCCCTATATAAAGACCGACCAACAAATAAGCTTAGGTAGGACACACTAGCTGTGACGCCCCCAAAATTAGGTATACATCACCCATCTTGAGTCGTCAGATACATAGTATAGAATACAAATACAACTTAATAATACAACTGTCGTGTACAATACGACAAAACATAAACTGTGAGTTTGAATACAAATATTATCTTCTAGAGAGTATTCATACTCAAAAGGAGTCCTCATTACATTTATTAACACACCATTACATAGAATAGTGAGGACTACTAACTAATACTATCATTCGGACCATCACTCCGTACCCCGACTTGTCCCAGCTACGTTCTCATTTCCTGAAGAGAACAGTGAAAGAAAGGGTGAGCTCAACTAGCCCAGTAAGAAATATTATGACTAAGATAATGCAGAATAAATTATCATTAGCCTTCAACAATGTTAAACTGATAAAATATAATAGACATCAAGTTTAACTGCAGCGGAACAAGCAATCCATTAAAAGAGTCAAGTAGAAAATAAACTCTACTATCTTTTATGATTTAAAAGGTTTTTCAACACTGCGATCGCTGAGACTCAGCTTAATAAAATAATCCACATCATCGAATCACCCCTGCACTACGGCCAAGGATATTCGTGTATTCATTAATGGTCATGATCATGCCAACAACTGTCCATCAATGTACTACGGGCCAATGAGGACTTTTACCACATCATTTGTAACATTACGGTCATGATTATACCGAATAATCCCTGGTCATAATCATACCAAGTCCATCTATGCACTACATGCCACAGATGACTTTCAACATTTTATAAACATGAGGATGATGACAATGATATAAGAATTCAATAAAACAAGTTCAAGAATTAATTTATCCAGGAATTAACAACGTCCAAATTGTCAACATGATACTGCATTGTGAAGTAAAATTCAAGAATGCTTTGAAGAATATTTTCTTGAAAAGATACTGGATGAAACGCAACTATCAAGGATATTCCACAAATTTCATGGAGTATAGAAGTCAAAACTTAACCAACTGAGTATAATAAAGAATGGAATAACAAAAGAAATCACCATGCATGCGATAGACCGCACAGACAGGTTATTCCAACAGAATAATAAATAATGGAACCAGGTCCGGCGTAAACGCACAGACAGGATATTCCGACAGAATAATAAATAATGGAACCAGGTCCGGTGTAAAACACACAGACAGGATATTCCAACAGAATAATAATAAAACGGAACCAGGTCCGGTGTAAAACACACAGACAGGATGTTCCAACAGAATAATAAACGGAACCAGGTCCGGTGTAAAACACACAGACAGGATGTTCCAACAGAATAATAGAAGAATGTCACCAAGTATAGGGTAGACCGCGTATACTGGTTATTCCAACAGAATAATAACAAATGGAATAACAGAAGTTCTCTTCATGAATATAAAAGAAATAATATTCCCTACCTTAAAAGAACTGGATATTGGAAAAGTGATGTAGCAGAATACTTTTATTCTCTCTCTCTCTTATTCTCTCTATACTTTCTCTCTCTATAGCTTGAATGAATTCGTGAAAAATAATGAAGCCCTAGGCCTCTATTTATAGAAAAACTGAGGGTGGCTCTTGGTCTTAACGAAGGGTCAAATGACTCTTGGTCTTAACGAAGGGTCAAATGACTCTTGGTAATATTGAAGGGACAACTACTATTGACGAAAGTAATTACTATTGACCAAGGTAAATACTATTGACGAAGGTAATTACTATTGACCAAGGTAAATACTATTGACCAAGGTAAATACTATTGACGAAGGTAATTACTATTGACCAAGGTAAATACTATTGACGACGGTAATTACTATTGACGACGGTAATTACTATTGACGACGGTAATTACTATTGACGACGGTAATTACTATTGACGAAGAGACTCTTAGATGATGACATATGGCCCCCCATAAAATAACCAAACTTACCACAACGTCTCAATAATATAACATATTATACAGATGATACTATGACAATAATTTAAGAGATATGATGCAGCAATTACTGTAGCAATAATTGAGTATAGCTGAGTGACTTCTCACGTAAGCATCAATAATCAATACCGTGTGCTACTATGCAACCACGCGTATTACTGTACTTTTACTACCGAGTAGTTCAACAGTTTTAACGGTTTTTAACGGTAACACCTCAGCCGTTATTTTTTTATAGAAAGATAATTCTGTCGTTTTCTCAATCCGACAATAATTCCGTTGTGGGGTCCACCAATGATTGTGCCGTCGTACGAATATTCCCCGACAAAAAGAATATTCTCCGACCAAACGAATATTTTATAACAACTTGCTTACTTTGCAAAATTTATAAATACTACCCATAACTATTATATCAAAACCACACATTAATATAAAAAAAATTATTTCGAGAAAAATTAAATATTTATTCATAAAATCTGGGGTTTCACAATCTCCCCTTCTTATGAAATTTCGCCCTCGAAATTAGGGTACGTACCTGGTATGTCGAAGAGGTAAGGATACCTTGA